>CM060866.1:13290701-13715162 GCA_030737845.1 Acorus calamus
CCCTGGACGGCTAAACCATACTAGCCGCCCCATATTCGACGGCCGGATCCCACTAGCCGCCCCATATCCACACCCTATTTGCACCCCTATGTCCCAAGACTCCTTTAGTCAAGCCCCAGAAGCAGAATAGGATACCTGTTTTTCACCTCTCTGTACGGTATATCCGTGTCTCAGAGCGGAGACCCCACAAACTCACCACGTAGGCGATCAAATCCAACCCAACCTTTTCCTGCTTTTAGAAAAAGTAGGTGGCGATCACACAAACCCCTAGAATCCTCTTAAGCCGCTGTCGGGTGCCTCAACCAGGAACGACACCTCACCCTTCCGAGAAGACGATCCAACCGAGCCCGCCAGGGCACACATCCGATCCGAATCCCCGAAGAACCCCGACACACGCACGCGTGCACCCGCGCACCGCCGGATCCTTTTCTACGCACCGACAAATCTGGCGATCACGGTGGGACCTCCCTCGTGAAAAACAACAAAAGGTAATCCTCTTCTGCCCCCTTTTACAAGCTTGACTAGAATGCTGTCAACCCTCTAGGAAGTTTAGAGTTTCCCACCCCTCGAATCAGTTCGTCCTCTAATTCACATCACAACATCATTTACTGCTTTGTAAGCCGCACACCGCTGCGCAATCCTTTACCGCTTTATTTACTGCTTTATATCTGCATTCATTCCCTTGAACCATTTCACACACGTCATGGAATCCCGCATAGAGGAGGAGATACTAGAGGAAAGAATCCACCAAGAGGGTCAGGCCACGCAATTCCTGACCCATCTAGAGGAAAAGAAGGACAGTCTAGGATACCAATCGGTAGAGGACATGTTTCATGACCTCGCTGACTACCGTCAGGTCAAAACCTTGAGACAGGAGGCCCCTGTCGAAACCCCTAAGGCCATTCCCAAAACCCCGTTCACACCCAGTCACTCGGTCAACCCGAGCATTTTTTCGTTCACCCCCCTTTCCCCCGCGAATCCAATGTTCCCAACCATTTCCACCCTAGGCCCTTACCAGGCCACCCCAAACCCGGGACCGCTAGGCAGCCCTCCCAGGGGAGAACCACTGGATGAAACCATCTGGAGAATCCTCTTCGAGACTGGTCCCTCAGCCCCCAAGCACATGTCTCTACATAACCTGAGACAAATCCCGTCAGTCCATCTACCGGAAGGATTCAAGATCCCCAAATTCCGCCGGTATAACGGTCATGGAGACCCAGACATCCATTTAACTGCCTTTTATCTAGATGCCCGCCCCTTTCTAGATAATCAACCTTTGCTAGTCTTCCTCTTCCAGAAATCATTAGAAGGAGAAGCACTACAATGGTTCTTCACCCTCCCTGTAGATCACTTGTTGAATTTCTCGGCTGTAAGCGAGAAGTTCTTAGGCCGCTACGGTTACTAGAGGATCAGAACCCCCTCTATTTCGGATTTAACCGTAGAGAGAATGAGGCCTAGGGAGGAATTTGAACAACACGTGTCTCGATGGCACACACTCGTCCACCGAACCGGCCTGCAACTCACAGAATGTCAAGAAATTGACATGATGTTACAGAGCCTGAGTCCAGAGCTTCGTACGAGCCTTTCGTACGGAGACTGCACTACGTATCAGCTTCTGATTGACCGCCACAACAGGATTTTCCGTTGTGCAGCCCCAGTAGTCCAAACCCAGTCCCCACCTATCAGCCATAGGGCTGGACAACCGCCTCGTAAGGCACAAACCCCCACGGTAAAGGGGATTATTACCCAAGTATCGGCACTCTACCCGAACGGAGCACGAGTTCCTGATCGAGGAACGGCTCCGAGACAGTACACGTCCGGTTCATCCGGGTATGCGCCGCCTCGGCCAATCAACCAAAACTTCACTACTCGATCAGTACCCGTCCCCGTGCCGACACAAGAAAACCCGGTAATCCAGAGTTCCCCGGTCCAAAGCCCTGTAATTTCAAGACAAGGTCAGCCTAGGACCCCTTTCTATTCCACCTTCCTAAGAAGTCAGAACGCAAATCCTAGGCAGCCCTCCCAAAATACTTATAATGAGGTTTCCCCTCCGACATCCTATGATCAGAGACGAATGGGAAAGAGGGACTCTTACCCTCCCCTCCCAGAAACACTAACTAGGATATTTAGGGTACTAATGGACACAAATAGTATCTTCCTCCCAACTGCTAACCCTCCACTCCCCGGGGCCAGCAGACTGCGTTACTGTCAATACCACCAACATGGTCATACCGTAGAATAATGCATTGTTTTTCAGGATTTTATTTACGATTTAAATGATGACAGGCGCCTTGATTGGGCCATGATCAAAAACCACTTAAAACAGGGCGATTCTCGAGCCTCCAAGCCACTTGGCATTTTTACTGACCCATTGCCAGGTCACAACCAAGCATCCACATCTGGAGCCCACATGGTAAACATGGTTAGAAGAGGGAGACAACCATCACCACAACCAAGCAGTTCAGAAGACGTCACTGATGACAGTCTGTCTGAAGTATCTGAGGAGGAAGAGCAGAACGAGCCCTTCCAGCTGAACCTCGACAACCATGACCTCGCCATACTCTGTGGTGAAAAAGAAGATGCAGTTCTCGCTCTGCCCGCGGTCATCAACATCGAGTCCGACGAAAGCGGATTAGAAAACTCGGGAGGAGACGAAGAAGAAGAACCCTTTGAGGAGATCCCCGAAGGAGCTAGCGAGGGACCCGAGGGAGGGGAATGTACGTCGGATGATCTGCATCCGAACGACAATGGGTCCTCCAAGAGTACCGACACTGTACCATTTCATTCACTGACCAAGACCTCCCGGATCCCAGACTGCGAGTCTACCCCCTACACATCCGCGGACAAATTCAAATGTTGTGGCTAAACAACATCTTCGTGGACCCAGGGTCAGGGATGAACATAATGACATGCTCCACCTACCAAAAGATACCCGGACTAGGCCGTCCTCCCGTCCAATCGGCCCACCATACTATTCAAGCTTTCAACCATACCGGGAAGACTCTCCGCGGCCCCGGAACATTCGAGCTATCCGTCGGCCCTCTTATCTGTGAAGTAGTCTGCTTCGTGGCTGACATCGACACAAGGTACCCATTGATGCTAGGGTGACCTAGAGGAAAGTTGCAACCCACATGGGAGGGACCCTATGTGATCACCCATGCCTATTCCGGGAATGCCTACCGCCTTGTAGATGCTGAAGGAGTCGAGGTTTCAGGTTCGTGGAATGCACTTTAACTAAAGAAATTCCATGCATGAAAAGTTTTCAATACTTGAGAACTATTATTTCTTACTGCAATTTTCAGCGTTTAGTACTTGATGATAGAATTATAAGACTCTCAAAGATAAACTCGTATCTATTTGAACACATCTCCGCCAAATCATGCCACTTCCTTCACACACGTATGACTGGACTAGATTTACCTGATAGAAGAGAAATTGCCTACCCCTTAGACTGGGACAATTTAAAACCCCAAAGCAAGCCTCCCTTATTTCCGCCCTACTCGTATTAACCCAAGGTCAAAATGAGGAGTTACCTAGACCTGGCATATGTCGCAAAACTGGCTTTGGCACTATACAAACACTTCTACAGGGGAAGCATGAAAAACATCAGGGTAAAAAGCAGAAGAGCCCCCCTCAAATTAAAAAAAAACAATAATCAGGCAATGAGAGGCCAACAAAAGAAAAATAACACCCAAGTGAACGGGTTAAACTCTCTATTTTAGCAGGCTTTCATGCCTTTACGCACAAGTATATGCCAAACAAATGGCTATGCTAGTTGAGGGTCCAAACAACGGACTATACTTTCCACCCAAAATAAAGAAGTGATGAAAAGAAGAAAGCCAGAGGGACCTAGAAAGTAGGACATATGCTAGACTGGGACAATTCTAAAATATTGCCCGAAGGGAAGATATTACTCTTACCCCATTTCCCCCCCCTTTTTTATTTTCACAATGGGATTCAAAATTGAACTATGTCTACCGGGAAAGGCAAAATTTCTACCAAAAGTAGATCATTGCCAGGTTTACAACTACACACACTCACATGAGTTCACTTAGAAATTTGCCTATCCTAAGGAAGCTTATTTAACTGGACTCCTTGTACACTCATGGATTTTTCAGCATGTTTAGAATAATACGATCAAGCATTTGAGAACCATGAACATAGAAAAACTAGCACCTAAGGCCTATACTTTCAAATGCAACCCTGGTTTGGACATATGTGACCACAGTGGCTCCTCCACAGGGACTTGATGGTATCTTTTACTTAAGAAAGTCGAGAACATTGCCCTCTCACATAAAAGAAAATCATTGAAGAATTAAAATGCCCACTTATGCCACTCATACTTACGCATAAGTTCGCATTTTCCTTTTCCAAAACACCTAGGCATCCGATTTTCTTGAAATGCTAAAATTAACCCCCCGTACCAATGATAAGATTATCCCCACCTACACTCATTCTACGCCCTTCCGCACATGCTTGAGAAGAAATTGTCCCACTTTCACACATACCTAAGAGTTTTCTTCGCTCACGCACTTGGAATCCCTCCCTTGCGTACTAAAGCATGGTTTCCAGCACTTTCCTTTCTCGCATTCAATTTTTTTTATTTTTACCTTAAGATGGATTGTAGCCCTTGACAATTCAAGCAAGAAAGAGCTCGAAAATCAATGCAGGGGCGCAATCCGAACAGATTTAACATTTGGTCCATGGAAAGGATGTTTTTATAGGTCTCGAGAGTCGAAGTGGTCACAAAGGCTTTCAGTAGCAGCAGACAGGAGTAGCAAAACCAGAAGAATTGTCCCAGGCAAGGGGCGGCTAAACCCGACTAGCCGCCTCTTACTGGGCGGCTAGTTTACACTAGTCGCCCCAGCCCTTGGTTTCAGATAAGCATGCCCCAGGCAGGGGGCGGCTAAACCTAACTAGCCGCCCCTCACTGGGCGGCTAGTTTACACTAGCCGCCCCCTGCTTGCACCTATTTCAGTTATGTTAGACCATGTCCAATCAGCTCTTCAACACTTCTTCACCTATTGAAATTAGTTCTTTCCAAAACTTGCATACACACATTTTCATATACGTAAAACATTCACAAGACACACACCAACGCATTTAAAAGTCACCACATTTCAAAAACACCTGTCTATCCGTAAACATAAACAAAACCAAACCAAGCACCCATTCATCCTTTCATCCACCCATATAAACTTATAAAAACTATTCGCGACCAAACTAAAACCAATAAACCAAACAAAACTAAACCAAATACCCATGTTTGTTCATATACTAAAGGAAGAAAAGAAAATTGTTCAGGAAAAAGAAAGATAAACTCACTTAGAACTGAAATCAAAATAGATAATCATCCGTCCAAAGCTTCCCTCTACGTGTCTTGAGCTATGAATCACCAAAACAATCACCTAAAAACCAAAAGGAAAAGAAGAAAAGCATGAATTCCTTGCATATATACCATTCTTCTACCTAAAACCAAGACGCAAAGAAGCTATACCTCGGCGTATCGTCACCCGCTGGAGGCTGAGTAGGAGGAACATCCTAACTTGGCTGAGAAGGGAGCGGCGGCTGAGGAGAGGACTGAACCTCTGGAGCATCAGGAGCGGCAGGAGTCTCTCGAACTGAGGACGCAGCCCTAGCATATATCTCATGACTCCGAGACGCCGAAGGACGAGAAGCACGGCTGAAGGTGGCCCCAGTGGCCAAGGAAGCCGAGAGATAATGGTCAGGCTCAAGCGGAAGATGGTCAAGGTCCGCCTCGGTCATGGAGCCCTCTCCAACCAATTTTCCCCTCATAGTCGCCTCCCAGAGATGGACTTGCTGCTGCATATCTCTATCTCTCCTCTCCGATCTCTGTCGGAGGCGACTCTCAGTCCCCCTAGCCCGATCCTCGACAGCCCACAACCTCTCCTCCAACTCCCGTGCCCTTGCCTCTGATGCCCTGAGCGCCTCTCGATCCCTATCCCCGGCCGCCTGGAGAGAACGAACCAAGTCTCCCATTAAACCTCCAGGAACACCCGCCGAAGCCTCCAACTCCAACACCCTCATCTGGAGGGAGTCCCTCTCGTGGCCTAGGGTGATGAACCCCTCCTCTCTCGAAGCCATCATGGACCTCAGCCGGTCCATCTCCTCCTCAGCCCAGGAAGCCCTACCCCTCGCCTGGCCCAGCTCCATCCGTGTGGCCGTCAGTTCGCTCCGAGCCGCATCTAGCTCCATTGTCAGCTCGAGCTCTCTCTCGGAAACCATGGAAGGAGGAGGGGCGGAAGAAGAAGAAGCACCATCAGCTCTCGCTCTCGACAGAGCATCCACCTAACCCTTGAGGACCCGGACCTGGTCCTGCAAGCGTCTCCGTTGTACCCGCAACACCTTTATCTGCCTGGCGCGCTTGGAGGTGCTCATTGGCGGTCTTGAGCCTCTTCTCCATCTCATTCAACTCAACCTGCAAAAGGAAGCACTATTCAAAAAATATTCAAGCAAGGGAGAACGAGGAAAGGAAAAAGGGTTTCCAACTTACGTAAGCGTCCGGGACCTCCTCCTCCATCGTCCCGAGGATACCCGCGTACTCCTGACGATACCAAGCTAGGTATTCATCACTTGAAATCACCTCAGGACGACGCTCCACCAAGACACCTCGGCCCATCCATCCCACCACATATGTAGCATAATTCCTCGGAAGGTTCGTGTCCCGAGGAATCCCAGCCACTAGAATCAAGGGGCGCCGCGGCAGAGGATCGGGCACCCACTGATGATACCCAAGCTGGCGGACGACCCGGCTGATCGTGTGAAATACGACCTTGCTCCAGAGCCTCAAGAACCTCCTCCGGATAAGGCCTCCACGTCATCTAAAAGCATCAAAAGATAGGAAGAGTGCTTAGTTAAAAGAAAACCAAATACAAGCCAAGGAAATTCGAAGAAAAACTTATACCTCTTCCTCCGACAAGACGCGAAAGGCTTCTCAGAATTGGATGAGGCGGTACAAGCGAGAAGATCCCCGGGGTTCCCATCTCATGGCCCAAGGGAGGGCATGATCAAACGGTGCTAGAGTCGGGCGATCGATGGCGAAGTGCTCATATCCGAAGATCTAGCAAAGCAAGAGGAAATTATCATGATCAAAGTGAGCTAAATCAAGAAAAAGACATGTACCACTTACACACACCTGAAGAAATGGCGCGAAGCCGCCAAGGTTCTTTCCCCCGGCCCTCTTAACTTTCTTCAAGAGCTCCGCGAAGAGATGGGCGAGCATCGCCGCTCCCCAGGCATAGCGCCCCATGCCCTCCAGGTCCCTCATCAGCAAAAGGGAATGCGAGGAAACCTTATCAGAGGCCGTCGAGAAGAGAACCCGGCTGAAGAAGTAAAGGAAGAACACCCTCAACTCCCTCCGTGCTCTCTGTGGGCACGCGGCCGCGTCTCTTGCCTCGATCATTGCCCGTCTTCTCTCGAAGCTAGCTGCAGCTTCACCCTTCTGACACTCCATAAAAGAACCGAGGCCATACTGCCCCGAAAGCCTCCTTAAAAGGAATCCGGTTCAGCATCCGCTCCCGCTCCACGAACTCTCCCTCCCCAATCAACTCTCGAAACAACCCCCAATAATCTGCAAGGGTGGTCGCAATCACCGCTTCCCCCAAGACCGAAAGACCGGTGATCCGATGGACGTCCTCAAGGGTCGGCATAACGGCGCCAGTAGGGAGGATGAACGTGCAACTTTCTGGGTCCCATCTCTCCGCCAATGCCTCCACATATGGGTGATGGACGTGGAACGACTCAATCAGAAAGAAGGAACGGAAACCCGCTCCATCTACTAAGCTCCTCTGCTCCTGCCCCAAGGCATCATACCACCTTTTCGTCCCATGCCAAAGAGCCTGAATACGATCCGGCCGCTAAAAAATGAAACACACAAAAAAAGGGGAACATGGGTTAGTTAAAAAGCAATCAAGAGGTGAGAATCTAAAATCTATGAATTCATTTTAAACCATGCTTAGCAAAATAAAACTTTCATATACTAAAATAAAAGACCGAAGCATGAAAATAAGAAACTACATATGACCACGCATGCAAACAAAAATATATCAGTATCCCACCGTGGTCACCACTCACACTCTTTCTTGCATCACAGCCTATCATGCTTATATAATTTCCCTAAACACACCCAAACATATAGGAAGCATTTGAACCCATGAAATGTATGCATACAATCTCTCATGATCTACCACGATCAAGCACACTCAAAGACACGCCTTAAAAATAATATGCAAATAGAAGAGTATTGCATGCAAGCATACTAGCCAGACCATTCACTTCCCTCTAAAAATAAGAACAAACATGGATATATATGCAAAAAATTACCCCCTTTCCTAGAAACAAACCCATATCAGCATGCTACCCACCATGATTACCTTATACGCCAAGCATGATTATTAAAAAAAACACACATACAACCTGTTCATAACACCAAAACACATGCATATACGCCAAAATAAAAAGGCTAAGACTAAAAGGTTAGGAACATACCATGGCCCATGTGGACCCTGGAGCGCCCACCTCGGCCTCGTTGAGATCATCCATCCCGTCGTCATCCCCCTCCTCTTCATCCTCTTCAAACACGGCCACCTCGGCCTCAGCCTCAACACCAACACCGGCCTCTGCAGCCCCGGTGCTCATACCCTTGGCCTCCCCAGCCTCATCCCTAACCTCTCCTGTCCCCTCCACCCCCCCCCCGCGCCAGAGATAAACTCCGCAAAAGCCCCCATAGCCCAACTTTCCTCCTCCTCAACCCTGGCCTCTGTGGCCTCCCTGTCCAACATCCCGACGAGGGCATCCAACGACGCCCTCACATCTTCACTGACTCCCTCGGCCCCTACTCCCTCGGTTGCACCCTCCACCGATCCCCCGACCCCCAAAACCACCTCCTCGATCACCGTCGGTCGATCCCCATGCCTCCTCTTACGTGTATATCCTATCATACTACTCCCAACCTCCGGGGCAGCCCCCAAAGGCAAATCCCCAACCTCACCCGCGTCGATATCCGCCGGCGGCACCTCCACCACACCCATAACTCCTCCCACGGCCTCTACCTCCGGCCTATCACTATCCGACGATGAAGAGCTCAGGCTACGCTCTCCACAAGCCACCTGTGATCGTTTCTCCCTCGAAGCAATCGCCTTCAACCTCGTCATCTTCCTCGGATTGAAAAGAAAAAGGAGAACCCAAAACTAGGGTTTCTAAATCAAGAGAGAAGGACGGATCTAGGTCGAAATGGAGGAAGAAAAGGCAAAGGAATCAAGGTTTCTCGGTTTAAATGAAGAAGAAGAAGAGAGGAGGGAAGAGTAACCGTTTTAAAACGTATGGAGAGAGAGAGAGGGTCCCTTTTTGGTTATAAGGGACCCAGTCGGGAGGCGGCTACTCACGAGTAGCCGCCCCATCTCGGGTGGCTAGTTAGCACTAGCCACCCCTCCCAGTTTCTCTGTTTTCATTTAAAACCCCTTTCCAATCTCTTTTCAGCCCTAAATTTCAAGGTTCTCCATACCAAACAGCCATGTATTGGCTTATTTCCAGACCCTACTTGATCAAACACGACTTTTCCGATGTTTTGCCGCACTTTCAGTACCATTCAAATTTGAATTTCTTCAGTTCTGGTTCTTTTCCAGAGTTCTTATCCTTTGGATGATCCAATTCACCAAATCAACTTTTACTTGCTTTCTGTCGGCGATATCCCCTCCTTGCTGAGTTTTCCCAAGCACGGGAACGGTAGGCACGAGGAAACTAACGCTGGATTGCTCCGCGCACGATAGCTAAGAACCCCGACCGCGGGTTGGATCACTCACCATTTACTTTTCCCCGCCTTCCACCTGGATCATCCTTTCGGTTAAAAATTCTAAGTCAAGACCTAGCCTCTGATGGTTTAAATCAACTCCCCGAATAGTACTGTCCGTGTTGGCATAACTTATCATTGGTCGAAGTCTTTCCTGCTTCGCACAAAGACTCCGTCCGATGAGGGACAATTGTAGATACCCCAGTTTTGACTGTCTAAAAAGACAGAAATACTTCAAGTAACACCCGGAAATATCCCACATTTGGACATCTAGTAGAAAATCAAAGTTCAAGAAATCGGAAACCCCAAACCTAAACCCTAGCCTGACCGGAAGACCTAAACCTAAACCCTACCCTAAATCAGACCCTGGCCCACACCAGAACCCCACCTAAGAAAAACCCTAAAACTCAAAAAAACCCTGAGACCCTGGCAAGGGGCGGCTAGTCCTAACTAGCCGCCCAGGCGGCTAGTTAGGGCTAGCCGCCCCCTTGGCCGACCTTGAACCGCTTCCCTGGATGGGACATAAAGCAGCATTAAATGCTCATCATTGCGGTGGGTTGTGACCTTTAGCTGCCCTATCTTGGCCGGATCAACCCAAGTGACCGACCCAAGCCACCGCTTGTCAGAGATGGGGCATTTGGCAGGTCATGATAGGGCGGCTAACAGGAAGTAGCCGCCCCATACTGGGCGGCTAGTTAGCACTAGCCGCCCTTCACCTGGTCCTGACAGAAGAACCACAGAATTGATGAGGGCTAATCACACACACTATTAACCAAGCCACTCCATTACCCCCTGGATATATTCCCCTGCCTCTCTTTTACTATAAATAGAGAGGGTCCCAAGCCTAAATCCAATATCCACAATTTACATTTCCAATTCACAATCAAAACACACTCCCTTCCCCCACTAGAAATCCAAGAGAGAGAGAGAGAGAGAGCCCCTTTTGTGAGAGAAATACCCATTCCCCAAATAAAACACCCTCTCATCCCACCCTCCAGAAACCCGGCCCAAACCTAGCTTAGCCCCTGCCCAAGATCAATCCCATTTCCTACCGAAGTTCTGCCCAAACCAGACCAGGCCCCGGACGGCTAAACCATACTAGCGGCCCCATATCCGACGGCTGGATCCCACTAGCCGTCCCCTATCCACACCCCATTTGCACCCCTATGTCCCAAGACTCCTTTAGTCAAGCCCCGGAAGCAGAATAGGATACCTGTTTTTCACCTCTGTGTACGGTATATCCGTGTCTCAAAGCGGAGACCCCACAAACTCCCCACGTAGGCAATCAAATCCAACCCAACTTTTTCCCGCTTTTAGAAAAAGTAGGTGGTGATCACACAAACCCCTGGAATCCTCTTGAGTCGCTGTCGGGCGCCTCAACCAGGAACGACACCTCACCCTTCCGAGAAGACGATCCAACCGAGCTTGCCAAGGCACGCATCTGATCCGAATCCCTGAAGAACCCCCACACACGTACGTGCGCACCCGCACACCGCCGGATCCTTTTCGACACACCGACACGTGGAAGTTCAAGGGTATTCGATATCCTCGGTATATAACTATCGAGAGTAGTCGACCTACGTGGTTCGCATTGTGTGCATGAAATCGTTCTCCCATTCATCGGATCCGCATTGAAGCTGCCCGGCGTTGAAGCTGTCTTGACAGATGGCTCCCACCCGTAGGTACCACTGATGCATTCGACGGATGTACTGATCATGGGAGTATACCAGGTAGAGGCTATTCGGGAGAGGGCTACCGGATGACGAAGGGTGTTGAGCCGTTGGATTTCCCCCCAACAGTCCTGTGTCACCCTTAGGGGTGAGGTTGAGGGTGAGGTGAAGTCACGTTGCCGCGTGACCCATTCGTTGTTCTTCCGTTCCCATAATTGTAGGGTCCGGTTATGTATCGATGTTCAAAGACATCGTTGGGTAGTTATCTCAATGTAGATAATCCAGTAGTGTTGTGTGGACCAGTAATTCTACGTCTCTTCAATAAACGGTATGATCTCTCTTCAAGAGTCCCAAGAGTCTCCCTCTAGGAGTGAGGGTGAGGTTGGTCGCGCAGCTGCGTGACCTTGTTATCCATTGGGTTTCCACCCATGTTTTTCTTGAAAGAAAATTGCCTTAACATTAAATTGTTGTAATGGTGTTTAATTTTCAGCCACTCACTGAGCTTGTAGCTCACCCCTCGTGTACTGTTTCTTTAACAGGGGCGGTGTTGGGCGTGGAGCTGGAGCTTCCCTGTGGCGTGGTCTTGTGTGCGTGGAACGTTCTGTCCAATTTAGCAAGTGCGAGGCTGTCAGCAGTCCTAGAGTCATGTATTTGTTAATCGTGAGTGTTGCACATGATGTATTTTATTGGACTAGACTTGGCTCTCACATGACAATGATTGTGTATTTGAGTCTGTAATAATTTTTTAGGTTTATAGACTTATTTGTATTTTATGCTTCCGCATTTCAATTGAGCTATCAGTTATCATTGCTTTGCCAGCTTTGTGTGTTATTTATTGGTGTCATTGTTGACCTCTTATATTGATTACTGATATTATATATATTTCCACGTCTCAGGGATGGCCGCCCTGGGGCGTGACACTATCAGTATACCGAGTATCATTTTTCTCAGTTGGTGACTTAGTAGTAGCCACCATGGCACTTAGCTTCTTTATTGGTACACGACCCTCATTTGCATGATCCATCTTGTGATAGCAATTAATAGCCGAATGTCCAACACGAGCACAAATTTGACATTTATTATGGCCCACATTAGATGGAGGAAAATACTCATTTGGAGGAGGTTGTGAAACACCATCAACAAATGTTTTGTTGGTAGAATTTGGCCATCTTTGATTACTAGAAGATCCGGAACCACGTCCTTGTGTATAGAATTTTCACGACCACGAGAAAAACCACCACGAGTTTTTGGTGTATACAAAGCAATCATGGTCTGATCAGAGTGTTGTATACTATAATCTTCCATTCTGCTTTCAGAACCAAACAATAAACCAATTAAGTCATGGAGAGAAACTAGTGTCTCTCGAGTTTGAACATAACTAACAGTAGCTTCAAAGGCTGGCCCAACACCATTTAGAATGAGGTCGATAAACTCATCATCATCAACCAGTTTTCTGGCTAAAGTGAGAGTATCATAAATATTGGTCATTTTATCAATATAAGCAGTGATGAACAAATCACCTCGCTTTATTGTCTGTAACAGATGCTTCAATTGTAGAAGACGAGCCCGTGATTGAGAAGCATATCTCTTCTCAAGTGATGGCCATGCCTCTTGAGAAGTGACACACCTTGCTACAGTAGACAATACGCTAGGCATCAATGTAGCATTGATCCAATTGAGGATGAGTTGATCTTGTTTTTACCATTCAAGATAAGATGAACTGATCTTGGTGGTGACATCACCATTTTCATCAAGGTCAAACTTGAATGGCCATGGCTTTGTTCCATCAACACAGCCAAGAAGATCATTACTGATCAATACTGGCTTAAATTGAGTAAGCCATAACAGAAGTATTAGCCATGGATATATATATATATATATATATATATATATATAGTCGAGTGATTAGGTGCGGCGGCCGCACGGTGCAGCAGCCGTCCGATTGCGGGTCCATTGCATCCAACGGTCGACGTGAATCGCACCCGACCGTCCGATGCGATGGACCCGTGATCGCTGCCGCACCGTGCGGCCGCCGCACCTAATCATCCCTCTCTCTCTCTCTCTCTCTATATATATATATATATAGTGAAACGATTAGGTGAATCACATCCGACCGTCGGATGCGATGGACCCGTGATCGACGGCCCGTGATCGCTGCCGCACCCGCCGTTCGCCGCATGTAATCGGCCCTCTCTATATATATATATATGCATGTATGTATATATATATGTTACACCCCGAGGCGGCCATCCACAGAGTGTTTCAATGACATTAATATTAGGGAATCGTACACGAGAAGTCAATAATGACTCTAACAAAGTACAACAGTAACTAATAGGAATCAGATGACACAAGCAAAACAATAATGAGCATGGTTAACTGAAAATGCAGAAATATAAAATATATATAAAAGTCTGTAATACAAAATATCATTATAGATCGGATACTATAATCACTATCCTGTTAGAGCCCAAAGTCTAGTCAACAACAAAAGGCAACAAATGTAGCTGACACGAATATAATTACATACAAGAAGGAATGCTGGCCGCCTCACGCTTGCAGACCCAAGAGACTGAACACAATACACTTCACGGGAGCTCCAGCTTCATGTTCGACCTGGCTTCAACTGGAGAAACAACACGCAAGGTGTGAGCTACAAGCTTAGTGATTGGCAAAGATCCACACATCAGACGCAATAATAAGTATCCCATAAAACAATATAGGGTTCCAACAATGAAGGGAAACAAACCAATAATCATAAATGTCATACAACCCCAATCTCATCCTCACCTTCACCCCTAGCGGTAACATGGGATTATCAGAAAAAAAGAAAACTAAACTCGCTAACTCCCTTAACCTTCTGGTAGCCCTCTCCCTAGTAGCCCCTCTTCTTGGTGGCCTTCGAAGATAGGTACGAAGCCACAAGGGTATTGAATACACATTGGGCCTCCTATGATGTGGTGGCACCCTCCAGGATAGCTCCAACGTTGGGTAGCTTCAACATGGATACGAGGTATGGGAGAAACATCTCCACACTCACAACATGATACTTATGGATCCCCTATCATTGGTTATCACTCACCAAACAATATTAAATCCATATAAAATTATACGATGATGCATCATTCAGATTTAGGAAGATTAATTAAGTTCTCGCATGATTAATGTCATAGAATGACCCTAGAGATAGGTCACACACATGCCTAACACAATTAGGCAAAGGGGTTTGTTATTCTAAGCACATATACATAATAAACTATCTTTTAGCTAAAGATTTAAAACATGGATCATGGGTGCATAAGAGATTTAACCATTCAAGTAAATAGATATTCATGATAGTGGGATAACAAGAGATAGCCTAAGGCTTGCTTTATACTTATGCATTCATGTATGGGTAAGTTACACTGTTATACGGGCACGATATACAAGCAAGCATGAGATCTTATACAAGCTACAATTCAATATACAAGATAGCATGGGATCCTCCTATACAAGCTATAATTCATAATAATCCTATAATGCAAGCTATCTAACATAGTATGAGTCTAATAAATTCATATGATTTAGCCATCATGATTAAATATAGCTATGGAGCCCGAAAAATGCTCACCGCACTATTAAATGCATTAAGCGTTTCCTAAATGGGTGGGTCGAATCATTCACTGATAACCGAACTATCACGTGTCCATTCTACAAAATCTGCATCACAAAGACATGGAAATAGGTGAGCAAAGCAACGAGTTGACTTTGCTACATGAATGCATGGACCATGCGTTGAGCTCGCATGGCAAGCGAGGCGCGGGGGCATGCGAACAGCATGCCGAGTGCACGCGAATAGCACTCGCGCAACCCCTAGGGCTCGACGGACAACTTACGTGGGCCTGCCTGACCAGCACACACGCACAGCTCGCACGCGCGGCCTGCATGGCCAGCACGCGCGGCACGCAAGTGCGGGTAGCGCTTGTCACGACCCAGAAGCGGCCGTCTTCTGAATCGTCACAAGAAAATTGATATACATAAAATCATAACTCAAAATATGCAATTAGAAGACAAAGAACTCAGAACATGCAGTGGAAGGCAAAACATATATATAAGGCCAAACTAGCCAACGAAAACTGTAAAGGTGTCAAAAGATGCATACAACAACTGCCTGTCCTGTGAGAGCCCTAGGACTTATGTACACAAGATCCATTTGACAAAAATGAAATATACAACATGGACCTTAACAAAATATGGGAACTCTGACTCTGCTCTGCTGGTGGGACGGCGATGCACGACCTTAAGCTCCTCGTGCACTACTGGACTCAGGAACATCAGCCGGGGTGGTACATGGATTCAAAAATTCAGCCCAAAGAAAAGGGTGAGCATAAAGCCCAGTGAGAGAAATCCCTATAAATTACTTCTTAACAATCACACACACATATATAATTACGCAATAATTCTTTTGTACTCACAACTCTCCAGGAACCATATTAGGCAGCACTTAACAGGCCTAAGAGTCAACGAAAGCTGCACATAGTATATTATGTCATGTCATGTCTCTTCGGAATCCATATTAGACGGCACTCAACAGCCTAAGAGTTAACAAACAGAAGCTGCACACAAAGCCTACAATAATCATATCCACATCCATATTTCATCATCACACACATTACGTAGAACCCCAAGCATTTGACTGAACACATCAATCGGGTAAGGAAGATATGGATCAATTCATGTTGAACCCTTCTGTTCTAATACTAGTTTAATGACCAAAACTGTAATCTCATGACAAAACATATATTTGCCAACACATGGTAGAAATTCACACACCATTTTCTAGAATCACAAAGGTATGTATTATTTATCACCAATTATATATAACCAAGAAGAAGAACTGCATCACTTTAAGCATAGAGAATACATGATAATTAAAGAGAGGCATGTATTCATTCTTTCACTTGACAATTTGACCTCCTTTACTTGCTCACCCACAAAATTGCATAGCTTTTCCTTTAATCAATTTAACCAATATAACCATTATTTCTCTTAATCATGAATTTCTACCACATGAATTAATAATGAAAACACACACACACACAGCAGAATCACAAGTAAGAATAGCAAACAAGGAGACACAAGAAGGGATGGATTCACTCACCTCACAGCTTGCAATCCAAGCTGGACTCACCCTAATCAAGCTTCTAAATCACACAGATAAGAATCCATTGATAAAAATATCCTCAATCAGATACTAAATATAACCCCATAAATCAGGCAATATTCAGTTCTCCCAAGACAAACATGATATTCCATTACAACCCTAAACTGATCCAATAAAAACAACCTTCAAATTCCTATTCATTCAACTCCAAAAATATATTCATATTTCAACCCGAAATCACAACTTCGATTCAAAATAGAAATAGAACAACCCCATACAAAGAATAATGATGAAAATAACAAGAATTTTTATCCAATGTAGGATGAAAAATTCTCCATAGAGCTTTTCCTAATTTTTCCTTTATTTTTCTCCCGCTGATGTTCAACGAAATGAACCTCTCAGCTGATCCAAATGAACATAATAGCACCACCACCTTCAACTTTATGTTGTGGCAACGGATTCCGTGAAATGACGAAAGTGCCCTCGTTTTGAATTCTGCTCAGCCTCGACTCGAACTATTATAACTTCTCGTAGGAAAGTCCACTTTAGTTGATACAATTTCTATTAGAAAGCTAATAAAAATATCCACAACTTCTCTTTTTATGCCAAGATCAGAAGAAGCTTCTAACGATGATAAAAAAACAACAAATAGGAGACCTTGCACTTTATCCTTCTAGGGACAGCAATGGTAAAACAGCCATACCTTTTGCTACATGATCTAATTCCACTTTTTTATGAAAGATGATTCAAAATTAAACATCTCATGCTAAAACCAACTTTAAAACTCTTCATCTTGCATACTAATAAAATTGAATCCGATTATGCAAAATGTGCAACTTATTATAACCTAAACATACATGAGTCTAAGACACTCAAAATGCATAGTAACATGAAATATCATAAAATAAAAAATGCCATAAAACCTAACAGCGCGCATCCCCTCTCCCCCTCAACTATTTAACACCCAACACATAAAAGCAAATACTACTCATGCATAAATCCAATAACCTCCAAACAAATACAAGGCCAACCAAAGAAGGGAGGAAACTTAGTTAGAAAGAGAGGGGCACAACCACACTCAAACATGCACACATTGACACTCCATTCCCTCCATCTCCTCCCTTGCCCACTAATAAAACACACACAAAAATGGCTGGTCGAGCTGCCCAAAGAGAATGAATAAGAGAGGGTGAGAAAGAGGAAGAGAGAGAGAGAGATTAAACCACATTAAGCACACACAAAAACAAATAATCTCATATTTTCCTTCTTCTCTCTTCTTTCTCTTCTTCCTTGCTTTAGATTTTTCTTCTTTGATTGGGCAAATGAGGGGTTCTCAAGTGCATATGAGATGGAGAGAGTGAGGGTTGGTGGGATATGACTTTTAAGATGAATAAAGAAGGAGAGAGTGAGGGTTGTTGGGGTGTGACTTTTGAGGTGAATAAAGTGGGGAGGGGTGAGAATCAATCTATTCTCATCATTAATGGGCCTTATAAGGGGAAGAGATGGATAGGTGGGGTGTCATTTGCTTAAACTCACCCACAAGGAAGCTTGCATGGCAAGCATTTGATAAATTTCACCAACCAAAAGCTCATTAACGACCAAACCCAGATACCATTCAGAACTGTGAAAATTTTAAAACAATGTCAGAAATCGATGAAAATTAACAGGTAAGCTAATGCGAATGCCAAGAACACAGATATGTAGTTCAATTTTTGAATTGATGGCCCAAATTCCAATAATAAATAAAAATCGTGATATGGACCACTCTAAAAAGGTGACACAAACATAACAATATATATATAGGTCAATAAAAATAGTCCAACAATGTTGGAACTTGTTTTGGTCATTTTGCCTTGAACCTTTTCAAACACGTGCCCACTCTATAAATTTAGGTCTTCCCCAAAAACAGTATATCTCCCACTCAAAAGAAGAATTCCAATCATCCCCAAATCTTTGAATCCTTGTTTTTGTTTTTTATTTTATTTCTTTATGTTTTTTATTTTTTTACTTTTCATTTGGATAGATGGATTATTAGAAGGAACATTCTATCTCTAATATCAATGAAATAAGCAAAAATCTCAAGCTGAGCTTGAAGTCATTAGAAAAAAAACACAAACAAAAATAACACATTGGAAAAAAAATACTTGAATCTCACATTTGCTGATGCACAAGTGAATCTTTTACAGTTTTATTTTGTCCAATTTTGTGTATTTGTTTCAAATCATAAATAATACTAAACAAATTTTTTTGCCAGGGAAAGATGATTCGTGGTACATTTTTTTTATCATGATATCAAACTTTTTGTTGGACTTTCAATGTATGATGTGTCCATTATATCGCCATGTCTTGGTTAATTTCAAAAATTCTACTTGATTAAAACACGACTCACTTGAAGTCCTATCACGTTACCAATACCATTCAGCTTGAATTTCCTCAGTTCTGGTTCTTTTCCAGAATTTTTATCGTTTGGATGATCCAATTCACCAACTCAATACCTTTACTTGCTTTCTGTCAGTGATATCCCCTCCTTGCTGAGTTTTCCCAAGCACGGGAACGGTAGGCATGAGGAAACTGACGGTGGGTTGCTCCGTGCATGATAGATAAGAACCCCGACCGCGGGTTGGATCACTCACCATTTTACTTTTTCCACTTCCACCTGGATCATTCCTTTCGGTTGAAAATTCTAGTCAAGACCTAGCCTCTGACAGTCTAAATCAACTCCTAGAATTGTATTGGTCATGAGATCAAGACTTCATGAAGGTTAGGCCGGTCAAAATAGGGGTCTCTTTCCTTATCATCGGTCGAAGTCTTTCCTGCTTCGCACAAAGACTCCGTCTGATGAGGGGCAATTGTAGATACCCCAATTTTGACCGTCCAAAGAGAAGAAAATTACTTCAAATAACATTTTTAAATGACCACATTTGGATCAAATAAAAAACTACTTTAGAGAATTAAAGGAACAAAAGGAGAAACCCTAGCCACAACACTTAGAAAAATTAAGTGACTAGAAGCCGAGCGGTGAGTTGAAAGTAGCCGCCCCTCCTTGGACGGCTAGTTTCAACTAGCCGCCCCTTAACCACCCCAACCGCTTCTCTTAGATGGGACATAAAGCAGTATTTAATGCTGATGATTGTGGTGGTTTGTTCCAATTAGCCACCCCTTCTCTGACGGTTCAATCTTAGTAACCGCCTCAAGCCACCGCTTGTCAGAGATTGGACGTTTGGCAAACCATCATACCAGCGGCATCTCCTAACTAGCCGCCCCTTACTGGGTGGCAAACTACAACCAGCCGTCCCTGCCCGGGCGGCTGAATCAGGGTAGCCGGCTCGCATCTGGACTCAGCCATAAAGCATAAAGCAACTTTACTTAGGTATGAAGTTACTTAGCCTCACCTTTTTGTCCAATCCATGCTATTACCCAATGGACCATAGAGTGTGTCTTTTTGCAATGATGGTTACTTGGCCACACCCTCTTACCCAACCCATGCTATTGCCCAAAGAATAATCCCATGTACCCATTTCTACTATAAAAGGTGGGGTAGGGGTGAGAACCAAAGGGTGGCCATTTTTCATTTCCAAAGTGTGTGTTAGAGAAAGAGAGAGAGAGAGAGAGAGAGAGAGAGAGAGAGGGAGAGGGCCCTAGTTGAGAGAGAAGGAAAGTCATTCCCCACCAAATTCCACTCTCCATAAACCCCCCTCTAAACCATTGTTCTAAACCACTCTTAGCCATAGCCAAACAAATCCAAATTCCTACCTAGGTGCTGCCCAAATCTAGAAGAGTAAACAACCAACACCACTTTCAATCCTCATTACCACCACCCTAGCCAAAGCCAAAACACTTCCCTACCTAGGTTCTGCCCAAATCCAGAAAACCAAGAACCAGGTACCAGGCGGCTTGTCCTAACCAACCATCCCCTACCAGGCAGCTAATTTCCACTAGCCGACCCCCTCCTAACCCTTTTTTAGTTCCATATCTCCTCTAGTCATGCCCTGAAGCAGAATAGGATTACCTGTTTTTCACCTCTGCGTACGGTATATCCGTGTCCCAGAGAGGAGACCCCACAAACTCCCCCCGCGAGGCGATCAAAAATCCAACACAAACTTTTCCTGCTTTTTGAGAAAGCAGGTGGCGATCACAAACGATAAACCCTGTCTTTTCTGAGAAATAGTCGGGCGGCTCATGAACGACTCTCTGGGCGGTGATCTGATCAGTTGCGAGACGGACCAGGACCAAGTTCGCAGAAACCCCAGTTTTACATACCAACAGGTAGGGCTATGGGAGTGGCCTTGGCGGTTTCGACAAGGATTTCCCGCCTTAAGGTCTTGAATTGATGATAATCAGTGAGGTCACTACAACAAAATAGGATTTTGATGACGGGTGAAAACCGTCACCTAAACCCTTATGCATGTCACGAAAAAATTATAGTGACGCTCGGACGTGCGTCGCGGCTGGACCAGTCACCATATCTTTTCGTGACGGTCAAAGCCAGTCTGTCACCGTACGTGACATATAGTGACAGACACACCTGTCACTATTGGTTGACAATAGGTGACAGACACAAATTCTGTCATCATTTACTGACATTCAGTGACAAGCGGTGCATAAATTTTACTGACGGTTAACACATGACTGTCACCTTTGACAATATATGGTGACAGACGTATTTGTCACCATAAGCGGATAAATAATGGATCGGTAGTTAATGTCAGTCACCTTTTGTAGACATTTAGTGACAGATTATCATTGTCATTATAAAATATATAATTAAAATAAAAAAATTTCGTGACAATCAATAATCATAGTTGCTCTATCAATAATAAAATATTTCAATATAATAATTTATAAATAATTATCTTACTAAAAAATATAATCATAACATGTACAATCACAATTTAAAAAGTAAAAATAATAAATATATTTCATATATAAGAGAATCTCAACAATTCATTACATTATTTCAACCAATATTCAATTACATTGTTATAAGGGTTCCAATATGCAAAAATAAAATATCAACGTCCTTGAAGAATATTGTTCCTCCACTTTCGTCCAATTTATCTCCACCTACAAAAATATTGATCATAGAAAAATGATTAATGAAACATTAATTAATTAAGAAAATAAAAAAATTATTACGCACTTACAAATGCTCGAGGCCATGCAATATAGTGTCCAATAGCATCCTTGTTGGTTTTAAGTGTTCCATGTCGCCTCATCAATTTTTCTGTAGAATATAATCGAAAATTAACCACTACTTCACACCATCCATCACCCAACAGTGTTCATCCAAGAATTTTGGTTGGGTGTTCGTTAAGGAGCATCCCATTTGTCAATATTTTCTTTTCCATTGATAAAATCTTGATAGGAAATACTTGAAACTATTATACATGTCAGAAGAAAAAACATAAAAAAATTAGTAAATACCTATTGCACGTATGCATAAAAATAAGTAAATCTTGTAGGATTTTATACTACCTCATCAACCATGTTAGTCTTTTTGTTCATAGGATTTTTTATTTGATTAATGTTGTTGAGATTTGCTCCATCATTGATGTCAAGAGATGGAAAAGCATCATCATCCTACAAAACAAGTATATACGGTCGTTTTAATTCTTAGTGCATCCTAGATAGTTAACCAAAATGAAAAAGTTTGCACATATTAAAAAATATAATATAATGTACTCAATACAATTCAGACCTATATAAAAAAGCTGTAAATGAGAAACAAATTAGTGTTAAATTACAAACTTTGGGAGAAAAGTCAACATGATGGCTAGCGGGCCGAAGAATTAATTTCATTTGGAGATTGTATAGAATGATTTCGCCCATTTCGAGCCTATCAGCAATAACTACATAAGGTCGTCTCCTTGTTAGAACTATTCTTGAAGGCATATTCAATGAATTTCTTCACGCCATCCATACATTTTTCAGTGGATCTCAGAAAAAGAATCCAACTCTTATCCATTACAATATTCTTGTAATTGTCGGAAATGTTTACATACTAGAACAAAAATTATATTCAGACAATCAACTAAAAAGAACAAAAAATTATGAGGAACACTATAATTATTTGAAAATTGCTTCAATTAAATGCCTAGGGTAGCTGATCAATATATTAAAACCAAATCAGTCCTAAATATCCATAAAAATTATTTTGTTTATCTTTATCATTCATGCTTCTTTCACCTTATTAATGATAAAAAAAGATATGACAATTCCTTGAAAGAAAAAATAATACCATGATACACAAATGCCTAATTTAATATTATATGAATAAATCCAAATACACGACATGTCTAACGATAAAAAAATTAATTTGTGCATAAAAATAAATAATTAATGGGTGTTTCAACAAATCACAAATAAAAAAAAAGAATTGGGAGAGAAGAGGAGGACCTGGTGGTTGTTATACCACGGGATTGGAGGACGTAGAGCAGGTGATGAAGGGTTGGAAGACGTAATTGAATAGGATATGATGGAGATGGGCTCACGGTGATGGTGGTGGGGGATGTTTTGATTTCAGATGTGTTAATTTCATTTGGACGTAATTGAATAGGATATGATGGAGATGGGCTCACGGTGCAATGTAAAATGGGAGAGAGAGATCAGCCCTAACTTCTTTTTTTTCATGGGGAAGCAATCATGGCCGGGGAGAATTGTAGTAAATTGGAAGGCGCTGCTTTTTTGGCTCTTGATTCTCATATATTTTGTAAGATTTATAATTACAATATAATTATATAGATACTAAATATAGCTTTCAAATTTAATTGTGAATATGTTTTTTGTGACATTCCATTAGTGTATGTCACCTAATAAATACAAATGGTAACATTTCAATAATGTTTGTCACCTATAAATATTATTTGTGACTTTTTTAACATGTGTGTCACAATAACTGATATTTATGTGACACACATTTTAAGCAACTGTCACAAAAATAAAATTTCGTGACACGCATTCTTGACTGTCACCTAACAATAATTTTAGGTGACAACCATTCAAAATGTCTGTCACCAAAACCCTATTTTGTTGTAGTAGGTCATGGAACATGTCCTCTACTGATTGGTTTTTTAGGTTAGCCATCCTTTCCCGTAGATGGCTAAGGAACTGTGCAGTTTGACTCTTCGATTGGTTCTTTCCTCTAATATTTCCTCCTTGAGGTGGGATTCCATGATGTGAATACGGAATGGTTTAAGGGTGGGAATGAATTCAAGTTGAAAGCAGTAAATAAAGCAGAAAGGGGTGCGCAGCTGTGTGCGGTTCAAAAGCAATAAAGGGTGCGCAGCTGTATGCGGCTTAAAGCAGTAAAAGGGTGTTGTGATGCATAATAAAAGAGAAATCAACTTAGAGGGTGGAAATTTTAGTTTTCCTAGAGGGGTGATGGCATTCTAGTTAAGTTGTAAAGGGAAGCAGAAGAGGATTACCTTTGTTTTTCACAAGGGATGTCCCACCGTGATCGCCAGATTTGTCGGTATCGAATTTTGGGAAGGGGTCGGCCTCCTTCCTCCCTTTTCCTTCGATCGTTCATGCGTGTGTGGGAGTCCTTCAAGGATACGGGTACAGTGCACGCCTTGGCAAGCTCGGTCGGATCATCTCTCGGATGGGTGGGGGTTTTCGTTCCTTGTTGGGGCGTCCGACAGCGACTAAGGAGGATTCAAGGGTGTGTTGTGATCGCCACCTGCTTTCTCAAAAAGCAGGAAAAGAAGGGGTTGGATTTGATCGCTTTCATGGGGGAGTTTGTGGGGTCTCTGCTCTGTGTCACGGATATACCATACGCAAAGGTGAAAAACTGGTATCCTATTCTGCTTCTAGGAACTTGACTAGAGGAGATTTGGAAAGTTGGGGGGGTGTAGGTGGGGGTCGGCTAGTGGGAATTAGCCGTCGGGTATGGGTCGGCTGGTTAGGGTTAGCCGCCTGGGACCTGGCTCAATTTAGGCAGAACCTGGGTAGGAAATGGGATTTGGTTTTGGCATAGGTTTAAACCTGGTTTGACCTAGGTTTTGGAGAGTGGATTGGGAAAATGGATTTGTGTAGGGAATGGGTTTCCCTATTACTCTCTCCCTCTCTCTCAAGGGTTTTGAGGTGGTAGTGTAGGGTGTGGTCTATGGAATATGTGTGATTGTTGTGAATTGGGGAATGTGGGAATTGGTGATGGTTGATGTTTTGGATACCCCCTATTTATAGTAAAAGGAAGGCGGGGGAGTGTCCACTGGACAATAGATCAAATTGGATAATATGGTGGTTGATTTGACCCCCCATTTAATCCTCTGTTCTTCTGTCACAGTCCAGGTGAGGGGCGGCTAGTTGAAACTAGCCGCCCAGTGAGGAGCGGTTACTCTCAAGTAGCCACCCCAATGATGACCTGCCAAACATCCCCTCTCTGACAAGCGGTAGCTTGGGTCGGTCACTAGGATTGAACCGGTCGAGATGGGGTAGCCAAAGGGCATAACCCGCCACAATTATCAGTATTAAATGCTGCTTTATGTCCCATACAGGGAAGCGGTTTGAGGTCGGTCATGGGGGCGGCTAGTTGAAACTAGCCACCCGGGAAGGGGTGGGGCTACTTCCAAGTAGCCGCCCCTGTTCTGGCTTAGATTTTTCTAAGTGTTTGGGCCAGGGTTTCCGATTTTGGTTTTTCTAAGGATGTTTTCTATTAAATGTCCAAATGTGATCATTTTTTATTATTACTTGAAGTAAATTCTTTTCCTTGGACGGTCAAAATTAGGGTATCTACAGTAGGGAACAAAGAATATTTCATAATCCTGTTTGGGTGGGGCTCAATATGTAGTTAAAATATTCAATGGACAACCACGCCTATGTCTCGAATTATTTTGCATGGAACAACATATGTTCAACATATTAATATTATTATTCTAAAATGAAGGTTGTTGAAATTCACTAGGCACATAATGATTGAACAACTATTAGGCATAATGCGAGGAACAGATATTGACATGATCGATTCCAACACGACGGGGAGACCATATCTTGTCACTTCAGAAAGGCCCTAAAGGCATGCTTGAAACTGGATCAATGATCTTCTAACTACCCGATTTTGTCTGAACACCCAACCAAATTTTAACAAGCTAATTCTCTATTTCACCTGGCAATCAAGATATGATTTAAGCATTTAAAACTTTATATTCCATCAAATATAAGTTATGCCCCCTCATCATCACTGAAAGTAAACTCATCTGAATTAATAATATTGACTTTTAGGATTGCATCGGGGCTCTACATGAAACACTTGTGCATGCAATCATAGACAAGGACAACCATATGCCATACCAAGGCCAGACGGGTGATTGCATGCAAAATATGCTTGACATCTGCTCATTCGACGTGCTATTCACCTATGTCATAGTCAGGTGGGAAGGAACAACACATCCTTTCCGAAACCATCCAAGACTCTTCCAAATTTTTTACATTGCCTCCTCTTGGAAAATATTATCCGATGAACACTTGATATACCAACAAAGGAGATTCCTCGCACCTTATCATAACGTAAGGTATTGGTTAGGGGATTATTGGGGAGGGATGGTGGTTTACACACAACAAAACGAGGTCTTCAATTATTTCCACTCATCATTGCGGAATGTAATAGAACGCACATTTGGTGTGTGAAAAGTGTGTTCCCCTATCTTGAAGAAGATGGTCCCCTATCAATACAAGATCCAAGTCCGAATCATTGTTGCAACAATGACCATCCACAATTACAGTAGAAAGGAAACTCGAGCTGAGATACCTACCCTGTTCGAGAGGTTTGAAAACACGATCACTAATGAGGACCATGCCACTAAGATACTATATGACAGTGTTTAGCCCGAGAATGTTCAACTATTGATGAATAGAACAAGGGAGGAGATTGCCAATCTCCTAATGTCTAAACGATGACATCTTGTGTAAAACATCGTACTATTTTTTATTGCATTAAGAGCACCTATTCTGAGATTGATTGTGCTTGTGGATGAGGACTGATGACCTTCCACGTGGACAAGACACAACAGAACTATGGCTGGTGGTTTTTGAGTTTCCTTGCGAGATTGGTAAGTGATAGATCTAATCCACTCTTCCAATTATGTCCATGTGTTTATTTTCAATAGCTATATTTTGTTGTCCTACATGTTCGCAGGACCATCAACATTATTTCATGTGGGTGGACTCAATGCGTAGGACGCACTGACTCGAGGATAACCAAATGTCCGTTCAAAACAGGGTGGAGAAGGCTAACGCAGGTCCACGGCCAACAGGAATAATGATCTTTGGATGTTGTGCATGCTTGTGTTGTATGTTGAAGGTGTTTGTCATCCTTTTTTCTTGTAATCCTAGCTATCAAGTGATTGTAGAAGTTGCATTATCCCATGCTTGTCTATACATATTCAGTGCCACTTGAATTTTTTTTTGAATTGCCCGTATACCCGTGGACTGATACCTTATTTTTCTATGCCCCTTGACCTTCTTTTACCCCTGCAACTTTGTCCCCATATTTTTTTTAACCCCTATTTTTTCTTAATATTAGTATTACCTTCTCATATAAGACAAACAAAAATCAATTTCCCTTTCATTTACTTCTTCATCTTGCTCAAACTAAGTGTTTTTTCTTCCTCCCCCAAACGATCACTACTCACCGATCACCATTTCCAATGCTTAAGTCCAGTCATGGAGAGGCCGAGAACTCCGGGAGCAGCGGTGATGGAGGTAGCAATGGAGGTAATGGCGGCAATGGAGAAGAGAAGAAGAACTGAAGAGGTTATACCACAAAGATCATGCATTTTCTAGAGCGGAGACCCCACAAACCTCCCCACGTAGGTGATCAAATCTGACCTAACTTTCTTGGTTTTTGAGAAAGCAGGTGGCGATCACACACACACCGAAATCCTCTTGAGCCGATGTCAGGGGCCTAAACCAGGAACGACACCCCCACCACCCTTTCGAGAGACGATCCGACCAAGCCCGTCAAGGCGCGCACTGTATCCGAATCCCTGAAGAACCCCCACACATGCGGATATTTCCCACACCGACACATCTATGGCTTTCGAACGAGAGCTTGAGTTGACAAGGGAGTTGGACGTGGCCCGGAGTGAGTTGACAGTCACGAGGATGGAGCTCGACCAAGCGAGAGAGAGGGTTCTACGAGCTGAGGAGGTGATGGACCGGCTGAGGTTCGAGATGGCACCGAGAGAGGAGGAGTTCATCCTCCTGCGTCGTGAGCGAGACTCCCTTCAGACAAGAGTGTTAGAGTTGGAGGCGTCGACGAGCGTCCCGGGGGGTTTGATGGGAGATCTTATCTGCTCCCTCCAGGCAGCTGGAGATAGGGATTGGGAGGCGCTCAGGGTTTCAGAGGTGAGGGCGCGGGAGATGGAGGAGAGGCTCCGGGTTATTGAGGATCGATCGAGAGGAGTGGAGGCACGCCTTCGCCAGCGGTTGGAGCGTAGAGATAGAGATATTCAGTAGGTCCATCTCTGGGAAGCCACCATGAGGGGTAAGTTGATTGGCCCTCCATGACCGAGGCGGACCTCGACCTTCTCCCTCTCGAGCATGTGCATTCCTTTTCGACCTCTGTCGCCACCTTCAGTAGGGCTTCCCTTCCTTCAGCGACTCCGAGTCGTGGGAAGTTTACAAGGGCTGCATCTTCGGTCTGAGAGACTCCTGCTGCTCTAGATGCTCTAGAAGTCCAATCTTCTCCTCAGCTACCACCTCCTTAGCCAAGCCAAGATGCTCCTCCTTCGACCCAGCCTCCCGGGGATGATGACAATACCCCAAGGTATAGCTCTTGTTGCCTTGGTTTTAATAGAAGAATGATATATATGCAAGGAATTCATGCTTTTCTTCTTTTCTTTTGGCTCAGATGATTATTTTAGTGATGCATAGCCCAAGACTTTGGAGTTGAAGCTTTGGACGGACTCCTATATATCCATCATTCGCTTTAAAACATGCTTTAGTTTTAACTAGGTTTATCTTTCCTTTTTATGAACAATTTACCCCTTTTCTTTGTTTTTTGTGGATGGTAGGGCACAGGTGCTGGGTCTACTAGGGCACAATTGTTTGTGCTGGTAGGGCAGCAGACAGTAGCATGCTGGGCACAGGCAGCACACACAGGCCAGCACGCATGCGGGCACGCCAACACCCCTACACCCAAGCAACCAAGCACACACACACACACCACACAAATATAAATACAAACACATGGCATGCACCACCTCCCAACACACCAAATGTGCTACATACTAGAAAAATAAGAGGGGAAAGCTTACCAAGAGAGAGGGAGGGAAGGGGAAGGTGTGGGGGCTTGCAAGCATTCCCACGACCACCTCAACCACCACCACCACTACCACCATCTCAGCCTTCACATCTCTTCTTCATGCTGAACCAGAGGGGAGGGGGATCCATGGAATACAAGTGGGGGAGTTAGAGGAGGAGGAGAGGAGAGGGAGGTCAAACAAGCACAACACATCCACCTCTTCTTGTTCCTTCTTCTTCCTTGATTTCTTCCACTACATCTCCTCTACAAGCACCACCAAAGACACACATAGGGCTGGACCAAGAGGAAGTCGTGCCATTTGGGGGTAATAAATAACCAATAGTAGGGTCCAAATGACCAAAACGTCCCTGACCCCGAAATTCTGGATAAGCTTTACTAGAACAGCCATAACTTCCACTATACAGCTCTGAATTGCACGATTCTAATACCATTGGAAAGCAAAGAAGATTTTCTATGACTTTTATGTTTATATCCAGATCAAATAACCTCTCCAGCTATTCCTAAATCTAGGCTCAACATAGAACATGGCAGCTGCCAGGATTTCACATCCCCGGGGGTATAATCGGAAAAATACCCATAACTTTTGATACACCAATCCAGTTGATCCAATTCTACTTTTGTATGAAAGCTAGCTCAAAATTGAACATCTCATAATAATATCAGATTTAAATCTCTTCATCTTGGATTTTAACAGAATCAAATCCAAATACCAAATCAAAACTGCGTAATTCTAAAAATGTTATTGGAATTCAATGAAAATTTTATGGGCAGTACTAAACGATACCATGACCCATATTATGTAGTTATATTTTAAACCAGAGTCCTCAAACTCTAGAAGATGGCTAAAAACTAAAATTTTAGCGACTCTGATCGAAAAATAAGACTCTAAATGACACAGGCATAACAAATGTTTAGCTTTTTCAAATGAATTTTGTTTTAAGAGAATCACATTTAAAACTCTTGCATAGCTTAACAAGTGGGGATTTGTGTTTAAACAGTGAATTAAGGTTACCACATTTGTTTATGAGTATGGTTAAGGGTATTATGGTTAATTTAGTGTCTTTGATGAGAAGGCACAATTTGAACCCTTGATTTGGTGAACCCATATAGGGTCCACCTGTACACTTCTTTTATTAAGTTGGAATGAAATAAAAAGAGGGGACACTCTCTCATTCACATTGTCTGAGCCACATCGAATGGAAACGGAGTAGAGGTGCTTTGAGGTTTTCTTCTCCAGGTGCTTAAAAGAAGGTGATCAAGGGAACAACCATTAAAGACCCAATTAGTATTTAAGAGTCCAAGAAAGACAAGATCAAGAACCCCTTTTCTTTCAATTGGAGAAGGTATGTCTATCCATGCATTTTTGTTTTCTTTCATACATATCAATATGAGATCCTATGGCTTTTTTTGTGACTTCAACTATGAAGTATGAGTTTCCAACAATGGTATCAGAGCCATTCATCTTGATATGTATGGATTTGGTTTTTGTTTAGGGTTTGGACACATTAAAACCCTAATCCAAATTTGGGGATAAACCCTAACCCAGCGTTTAATCTTTGTAAAATCGCTTTTGAATGTGGTTATTCATGCTTTAATATCCTCTATTTGTTATTTTAATCTTAGAATTAAATCTTCTCTTTAATAGAACCCATATGAAGTATTTATTGGTTGTTATGTATTTCCATGCATTTGAAATGTTTGTTAAAATGCTTCAAAGAAGGTTTTTTGAATGTTTCATGCCCTATGTGTGTGACATCATTGAAACAGTAAGTTAATGCTCCTTTTCACATGTCTTTGCAAATTTAGTGCAAGATTAAGACTTGTATTTGCTTAAATTTATTTATAAAAGTGCTTTGAAAATAATTGATTGTCATTTTGGTATGGAAATCAGGCTTATTTATCTAATCTAATCAATTATTGCACTCCAAGTTTTGTGAAAATATGATTCTAATGTGCATTATGCCATGCTAGTTCTTCATAGAGAGACTTTTGTGATGTAAGATATCAATCTTACTAAGGCAAGTTTTGTATTCGATATGAATGTTAGGGTGCAACAATTGCAATTAGTCTTGCGCATGTTGGGACTAGCCCAAAGGTTGGTGGCTGATGTGTTCGAGGTCTAGTTGTGGCACAAGGAGTTATGTAGGCTTATAGTAAATTGAGAACGGAGTCCCCAAAGGCTCACATGTCTTGCTTGACCTATGAGGTATATAATTTACTTGTGTGTTTGGGTATTTCACTAGATCCAAGGGCAACCACCTGAAGGTGGAGTTTAAGGAGTCTGAAGTAAATACCATGAGATCATGTTTAATATTATTGATCTTGTCTTGTATGATAATCCATATTTGTGTATGATATCTTCATTGTGTTAGATTCTAAATCATACATATTGATATTAGTTAGGCGTATGTCACTTGGAGTCTTATTTTTCGATCGGAGTAGCTAAAATTTTAACTTTTAGCTTCCTGTTAGAGTTTGAGTACTCTGATTTTAAATCTCACTGCATATTATGGGTCCTGGTACCGTTTTGTACTACCCATAAAAATTGTATCGAATTCCGATAACGTTTTAGAAGTTATGTAATTTTGATTGATATTCGGATTTAATTTTGTTAATATCGAAGATGAAGAGGTTTGAATATGATTTTATCATGAGGAGTTCAATATTGAGTTAGATTCCATTCAAAAGTGAAATTAGATCAACTGGATTCATGTAGAAAAAGTTATGGGTATTTTTTCAAGTATACCCCGGGGATGAGAAATCCTAGCAGCATCCAGTTCGATGTTTAGCTCATATTTTGGAATAGCTGGAGGGGTTATTTGATCTGAGCATAAACATAAAAGTTGTATATAATCTTCTTGGCTTTCCAATGGTTTTTTAATTATACAATTAGGAGCTATATTGAGGATGTTATGGCTGTTCTAGTGATGGCTGTCCAGAATTTTTAGTTCGAGGACAGTTTGGTCTCTCTGCCCCACTTTTGCGTATTTATTGAAACCCCCAAAATGCCTCTCCCATCCGAGGCACTCTTTGGTGCTCCCCTTTGTTGTTGTAGTGTGTATTGGGTGAAGGAAGTGAAGGTGATGGAGAAGAAGGGGGAACAGCCCCCTAGGTGTGTGTTGTTATTGTTCTTGTAGTTGTTGATTCTTTCTCTCTTTCCCCATCCCTTGCTCTCTTCCTTTCCCCTCTCTAATCAGCCCCCCTAGGTGTTTGTGAAAATGTCACAAAGGAGTAGGAGAAGGGGGAACATGAAGGTGAAGGAGGAGCAAGAAGAGGAAGTGACCAAGGTCAGTGTGTGCATATGTTGATGTTATCTTCTCCCTCTCCTCCTCCCCCAGCCCCTCTAATGGATCTCCCATGTTTTTCCCATTTCTCCCTGGTCAGCCAAGTAGAAGAGAAGCAAAGATGGAGGTGGTGGTAGTGGTGATGGCGGTCGAGGTGATCAAGGGTGCACTTGCGAGACACCCTACATCTCCCTCTTCCCTCCCCCTCTCTTTTTGGTGAGATTTTCCTCTTCTTTAATTGGTTTTTATGCATGTTAGGGTGCTTGGGAGGGCGCGTCTACGCGGTTCTGCACGCTGTTGTACATACCCCAATTTTGACCGTCCAGAAAGAGAGAAATACTTCAAGTAACACCAGGAAATATCCCACATTTGGACATCTAATAAAGAACCAAAAATTCAGGAAACCGGAAACCCTAACCCTAAACCAGACCCTGGCCCAAACTAGGAACCCCCACCTAGAGAAACTCTAACCCCAAAACCCGAGAGAACCCCAAGTCCCTGGCAAGGGGCGGCTAACCCTAACTATCCGCCCCATATCAGGCGGCTAGTTAGCACTAGCCGTCCCCCTTGGCCGACCTTGAACTGCTTCCCTGGATGGGACGTAAAGCAGCATTAAATGTTGATCATTGCGACGGGTTGTGACCTTTAGCCACCCTATCTTAGCCAGATCAACCCAAGTAACCGACCCAAGCCACCGCTTGTCAGAGATGGGACGTTTGGCAGGTCATGATTGGGGCGGCTACCAGGAAGTAGCTGCCCCATCCTGGGCGGCTAGTTAAGACTAGCCGCCGTTCACCTGGTCCTAACAGAAGAACCAGAGAATTAATGAGGGGTTTAATCAAACACACTATTAACCAAGCCACTCTTTTATCCCCTGGGTATTCCCCTGCCTTTAAACATCATCCACAATTCACATCCACCAAATCCCAATCCACTTGATATCCATTCCCTTCCCCCACTAGAAATCCCCAAGAGAGAGAGAAAGAGAGCCCCTTTTGTGAGAGAAATACCCATTCCCTACACAAAAACACCCTCTCATTCCACCCTCCAGAAACCCGGGCTAAGCCTAGCTTAGCCTCTGTCCAAAACCAAACCCATTTCCTACCAAAGTTCAGCCCAAACCAACCCAGGCCTCGGACGGCTAAACCCTAGTAGCCGCCCCATGCCCGACGGCTGGATCCCACTATCCGGCCCCCTATCCACACCCCACTTGCACCCCTTTGTCCCAAGACTCCTTTAGTCAAGCCCTGGAAGTAGAATAGGATTACCTGTTTTTCACCTCTGTGTATGATATATCCGTGTCTCAGAGCGGAGACCCCACAAACTCCCCACGTAGGTGATCAAATCCAACCCAACCTTTTCCTGCTTTTAGAAAAAGCAGGTGGCGATCACACAAACTCCTTCAATCCTCTTGTGTCACACCCCAGGGCGGCCGTCCCCGAGACGTGGCAAGTATATGTATATGATATCAGTAATACGTACACGAAGTCAATAAATACACCACAATGTCAAAGGCGATAAAGCGAAATCAAGTAACTGACATCAAATACATACGAGAATAGCGGAAGCAAAACGACTAAGTCTGTGATTCAAAGATATATAACAGACCAGAGTACTCAATCAAACTGTCCTGTGAGAGCCAATATGTACTACAAAAGACAACATCAACCCATACACTGTGCCCAAGCACAAGTAGAAATACATACAAGAAGACGGGGGATGCTGAGGGCCTCTCACTCGCAAGATGTCTGACGTGAACGCTGTCTCCTACTGGAATCGCGTCTCAGGGAGCTCCTCCTTCGGATCCGGGTCAGCGACAACTGGAGAAAACATATGCGAGGGGTGAGCCGCACGCTCAGTGAATGGAACAATTCATGCATCACAACTCATATAACTTCCAATCATTATCAAAGTCATTTACCCTTACCCCGAAGGGTGACCTAGGTTATTGGGAGTAACTGTACTAATCCCTCACCCTCACCTCCGAAGGGTGACTCAGGCTCTTGGGAAGAGATTAGATTGTCTAAGCCCTTGGTCCACCGGTAGCCCTTTTCCCGGGTAGCCTCTACCTGACATACTCCCACGATCAGTACACTCTCGACCGAAGCGATGGTACCTACAAATGGGAGCCCGGTGCCAGGACAGCGTTTCCAACGCCGGGAAGTTCCTACACGGATCCAACGAAGGGGAAAAACAATCTACGCTCGCGGATACGATCCTCTTGGATCCGTCATCACCGGTTACTAAACACCGATACGGAAATGAATTCTCAAGAATTCCCTCCAGGGCGCATAACTCAGATGCGGGGAAAATTCTATCATTCGTAACATCAATATTTTGGTATGACCCCACAGGTGGTCATACGCTTGCTTATTAACAATATGCAAGAATACATGGCCTAAGCATGCGCTACACTTAAAAAGAAACAATATTAATCATGGAAGCGTCTTAAATTAATCAATATAACGAGACATGATTTATCTAAGGTATGCTTATCTTATGCAACCACATATGTAAAAGTTTAACAAAGTTAAACTAGGTGGGGACATGTCTAGGTCGGGGTTATGTTAATCATGAGGCATGATAACTAGGCAAGGATGACTTTCATACATTATACATGGATGCATAACACTTAACATACTACATACAACATGACATGGTTGCAATCTTAGCCAAACAGGCATTTACATAACATTTATACAATATACAACATGTTATATGTAGTTATGATACCCCAGGGGAGGGCGATGCACTCCAACGTGCATCGAACGCCTCCCAACTGGGTTGGATTGACCCACTCACCGTAAACCGGATCGTCGCGCGACCGCTCGTCAAGATCTGCAAGACAAGGCATCCAATATTGGTGAGTAAGACCCCATAAAACACATAAACTTAGATAAAATTACCCCAAGACTCAGATATGCACGAATACGTGCCCGCACGCGTGCGAGTACGCGCGTACGTACGCACATCCGAGCCCCCGACACCTATTCGAACTCCCCGGGCAGCCACACGTGTGGCCCCGCACGCGTACGCACGTGCATGCACACGCGCACGCGCCCCCGAGCCCGCCGGCGCACTGCCCCGAGCCCAGCCCGCACTGCCCCGAGCCCAGCCCGCACTGCCCCGAGCCCAGCCCGCACTCGGACCCCCACCAGCACACACACGCACGTGCACGCACGCGTGCACGTGCCCCTGCACCGCCTGGCCGCGCGCCCAGACGCGCTGCCGAACCTCCCCGCGCGCGCGCGCACGCTCGCGCGCGCCCGTGCGTACTGCGCGCCCGCCAGCATCCGCGCAACCCGCGCGCACGCCTCGCGCGACCCGCGCGCACGCCTTGCGCGCTCCTGCGCGCCCGCCAGTGCTCGCGAACGGACCCGCGCGCGTCCGCCTGTGCCTGTCTGCCCGCCTGCGCGCTTACCTGCGCGCGCACGCGCGCGGACAGCCCCCCCCCCGCGCGCCCAAACCCTTTTAACCCCTCCCCCACCCTACACACTGACCCAAACACATGCACAAGGGGTGCAAGGTCCCCTAGCATCCAACCAAACCCAAAAAAATCAGAAAAATAAGAGGGGGAGAGCTCACCAAGAGAGGGGGGGGGGAGTGAAATGGGAAAAAAACCGGTGCCCTCCGCGCACCCGCAACTACCACAACCACCACCACCACTACCACCACCTCACCAGCCTCTATTTTTGCTGGAAAACATGGAAAACAGGGGGTAAGAGAAGAGCTTAAGGGGAAGAGTGAATCAACAATGGAACCTTGAAAGGAACTACCTCTCCTTGTGCTCCTTCTTCTTCTTCTTCAACCAAAGCCAACACACTCACACTCACACACACACAAAGCTGAGAAAGAGAGGGAGAGAATGAATGGGAGGGTGAGAGAGAGAGCCATCCACGACTACATAAAAGCTCAAGTCCAAAAATGAAAAAAATAAAAAGGGTGGTGAACCTAAGCTAACCTCACCCACACACACTCACCAAAACCAAAGCATGACTTACTCCCTAAGCAAAGAGGGGTGAGTTTACCAAAGGTCACCATAACCACCTAAATATCTCATTTACTATTCCACTTACCAAATCAGTTCGAAGAAAACCCGGATACGGTTCAAAACTGCATAATTTTCCAAATGTTACCGGAATTCGATGAAATTTTTATGGGTGGTATAAAATGGTACCAGAACCCATAATATGCAGTTAGATTTTCAATCGGAGTTCTCTAGCTCATGCAGATAGCTAAAAACCAAAATTTTAGCGGTTCCGATCGAAAAAAGAAAATTTCAAAAACGGCCAGAATTGACCCAAAGGTTACCCATAGGCTAAAAAGTGACACATATATAACATCTTGAGCCGCTGTCGGGCGCCTCAACCAGGAACGACACCACCCTTCCGAGAAGACGATCCGACCGAGCCCGCCAGGGCACGCATCCGATCCGAATCCCCGAAGAACACCCACACACGCACCGCCACGCGGATTCTTTCCGACACCGACGGAATCCCACACCGACAGCTGTCTACCAAAGTGCGTGTGTGCTCGCATGCGTGCGAGCTCGTATGCGTGCATGACTAAGCCCTTTGTGTATTTATCAATTTGTTGATATTATTATGTGGTTATACTCAATCTTTCTATGCCCTTGCCTTGTAGATCTCGTCAGATGGGATGCGCGATGATCCGGGTTGCGGTGAGTGGTTCGATCCACCCCCTCGTGGTGCGCTCGATGCACATATTCGTACGTCGCGCATCGATAGGGCACCTAGGCTATACTTACTTGTATAAACAAGTAGTATAGCCCAACTTAACCCTTAAATATGTTAGATACCTTGCATGTTAGGCCGTATAGCTCGTATATTGTGTAGAACCTCTTATTCTACCATATACTTGCTTATGTATTGTATTCATGTATGAATGATCATGTCCACATGTATTTTGGGTGTTAATATGGATGTATAGAATATGCATGCCTTAGGTAGTCCCTATTTATAGTACTATCCCCCCATGCTAGTGACACCTAGCATGATTAATCCTGGGTTAATAACTGAATGCATAACTAATATTCCCTTGCGATAAGTCTTGAGGGCGTGGTATAGTAGTTGCACCCATATTATTGGGGACACACTATGACCAACTAAGTAAGTAGATGCGACTCCTACTCGACTTAGGTTCGTTTGGGAATATTGATATGCACCTGTTAGTGCGTGAGATCACGCTTGACCCTTCCCTCTTAAGTTGGTGATATCCAACGTATGATTAGGATATATTTTATATGATTGTATGAATAATGGTCTTGTATGCTGCGCTTGTTAAACTAATTAGGCCTATCTGAATTAGGCGTGGGTACGACCCGCTGTCGGGTTATACCTCATTAGTTAGAGCGCGAGTGATGTAATCGCCACCCGGCATCCGTGAGATGCACTTGTATGGAATTCAAGAGAATTCATCATTGTATCGGTTTTGTTAAACCGGTGACAATGACATTAAGTTAGGCCTATCCGTGCTGGGCGCGTATATGAACTGCCTGTTGGGTTATATGCATTGAGCTTATTTCTATGCAAGAGCAAAGGTAACCCTTCGCGTCCGAGCGATGCACCTGTGGGGGAGTACAAGAGTATTGATATCATCGATATGTGATTATCGAGTGTAATTGCTTTTCCATAGGGTTCACATTGCGAATGCGCAGTCTTCCTCCCAATATCGTCGTGCACCGAAACCCCAACGTCGAAGTTGTCATGTGTAGTGCCACCACTTGTAAGTGCTATCGATGCGTACTGCGGTACCCATTTGGATGATCGAGGCGAGAGAGGCGGCCACGTGCCCATAGAGGAAGCACGGAGGGACCTTAGGGCGTTCTTCCATTACTTCTTCGGCCGAGTCCTCTTCTCGACGGCCTCTGATAAGGTCGCCTCTCATTCCCTGTTGTTGATGAGGGATTTGGAGGGCATGGGGCATTATGCCTGGGGAGCTGTGATGTCTGCCCACCTTTTGTGGAACTCTCGAAGAAGGTGAAGCGGGTGGGGGTAAGAACCTTGGTGATTTTGCTCCCTTTCTCCAGGTACGTGTTTTAGTGAGTAGAGGGTATCTTACTTGTTTGGTTTAACTCACTTGATTTTGATAATTCCTATCTTATTCTGCAGGTCTTTGGGTACAAGCATTTTGCTGTTGACTGTCTGATTCCGGCACCGTTCAACTGTGCTCTCCCTTGGGCTATGAGATGGGTACCCAGGGGATTTCTGCGCTTACACCACCTCGCTCAGTTCCGGGAGGCCTTCCGTGTCTTGACAGAGGAAGAGGTATACATTTTTTTCGAGTTTCCTTGGTTTGTATTTGATTTTCTTTTGACTAAGCGCTCTTCCTGTTTCTTTTGATGCTTTGCAGATGATTTGGAGGCCCTACGCGGAGGAGGAGGTCCCCGAGGAGTTGTCGTGGGACGTCTGGCTGATCTACTTTAATGAGGTCGTGTTCCATGCGATCAGCCGGGTTGTCTGCCAGCTCCAGTACTACCAGTGGGTGCCCGCTCCTTTGCTGAAGCACCCCTCGATCCCCGTGGCTGGAATTCCTTGGGACACGAACCTCCCGAGGAACTACGTGACGTATGTGGCAGGATGGATGAGCAGGGGTGCCTTAGTGGAGCGTCATCCCGAGGTGACCAGTAGTGATGAGTACAAGGCCTGGTATCGCCAGGAATACGTTGGCATCCTCAGGACCATGGAGGAGGAAATTCCAGACGCTTATTTAAGAGAAACTTTCTATTTTTCTTCTCCTTCGTATCTTTTCCTCCTTGGTTATTCAGATGATGTCTCCTTTTTGCAGTTTGAGTTGAGTTAGATGGAGAAGAAGCTCAAGGCCGCCAACGAGCACCTCCAAGCGCGGGCCAGACAAATAGAAGGGTTGCGGGCGCAAAGGCAATGCTTGCAGGACCAGGTTCGGGTCCCTGAGGCCCAGGTGGATGCTATGTCGAGAGTGAGAGCCAACGGTGCTTCGTCTTCCTCTGCTCCTCCTCCGATCACTGCTTCTGATCGAGAGCTCGAGCTGAGGGACGAGCTAGATGTGGCACAGAGCGAACTCCTGGCCGTTCGATTGGAGCTTGATCAGGCCAAGAAACATTAAGGGTCGAGGATGAGGTGGACTAGTTGAGGTCAGAGAGAAATTTGAAAGAGGAGGAGCTGAACCAGCTGTGGTCCGAGTTAGCAACGAGAGAGGGGCTGGCCCGTGAGCGAGATCTTCTTCAGGCCCAGGTGGTGGAGTTGGAGTCATTGGGCGGGATGCCTGGTGGGTTGATGGGAGACCTGGTCTGTTCTCTTCAGGAAGCCGGGGACAGGGACCGAGAGGCGCTTCGGGCATCAGAGGCGATGGCACGGGAGTTGGAGGAGAGACTGAGGGTGGCAGAGGATCGGGCCAGAGGGACGGAGAGTCACCTCCGACAGAGATTGGGGAGAAGGGATATAGATATACAGCAGGTTCATCTCTGGGAGGCGACTATGAGGGGGAAATTGGTAGGAGGGGGCTCTATGACCGAGGCGGATCTCGAACTTCTCCCGCTCGAGTTTGACCATTCTGTTTCTGCTTCGTTCGCCACTAGAGCCATCTTCAGTCATGCTTCTCACCCCTCTGCGACCTAGAGCCGTCTAAGATACTCCAGGGCAGCCTCCTCCATCCGAGAGACTCCCGCAATTCAGGATGTTCCAGAGGTTCAGTCCTCTCACCAGCCTCCGCTTCCTTCTCAGCCGAGCCAGGATGTGCCTCCTACTCAGCCTCCTGTGGATGACGACAATCCTCAAGGTATATTCCCTTGTGTCTCGGTTTGGATAGAAGAATAGTATATATGCAAGAAATTCATGCTTTTTTTTTACTTAGGTGATATTTTGATGATGCTCAGCTTGAGAATTTCAGATTCGAAGCTTTTGGTGGATCCCTACCTATCTAACTTTCTTTTCAATTTAACTAGGATTACATTTCCTTTTTATGAACAATTTCCTCCTTCTCTATTCTTTTTTTTGGTGTATGGACAAACATGGGTGTGTTTAGCTTAGTTTTGAAATGGTGTTTGTCGGTTTTAATTTGGTTGTATATGTGGAATGGTTTCATAAGGTTCTATGGGTGGATGAATGGGTGCATGGTTTGGTATATGATTTTTATTTTTGTTGCTGTTTGATTTGTACTTATGCAGGTTTTATGTATGAATATATGTATGAAATGTGTGTGCACAGGTTTTGGGAGAGAATGTCTTTCATAGGTATCAAAAGAGTTGAAGAGTTGAAAAGAATAGGACTGACAGCAGGTTTTTGGGTAGTAGAAGAGTGGGGCGGCTAGTCAAAACTAGCCGCCCAGGGAGGGGCGGCTAGTTTTGTTTAGCCGCCCCTTGCCTGGGGCAGTTTACCTGGAGAAGATTCATGGGCAAGGGCGGCATGTTGTAAGTAGCCGCCCAATAACCGGTTGCTTGTAAGTAGTAGCCGCCCCTGGCATGGGGCAGTCTTCTGGTTCTGCTTTTGTCTGTTGCTGCTGAAAGTTCTTATAATTGTTTGGTAAACCTTCAAAACCTGTAAAAACATTCTTTCTAGGGACCAAGCATTAAATCCGTCCAGATTGTGCCCCTGCACTGACTTTCGAGCCCGTCTTTCTTGAATCGTCAAGGGCTACAATCCATCTAAGGTAAAATGAAATGCTAATGCGAGAAAGTAAAGTGTGGGAAACCATGCTTTAGTACGCAAGGGAGGGATTCCAAGTGCGAGAGTGAAGAAAAGTCTTAAGTATGTGTGAGAGCGGAGCAATTTCTTCTCAAGCATGTGTGGAAGGGTATGAAACAAGTGTAATAGGGGCAATTTTAGCTTCGATACGGGGAGTCAACTATAATATTTTAATGAATTCCAATGCCTGTGTTTCAGAAAAGGAAAATGCAAGCTTATGCATAAGTCTAAGTGACATAAGGTAGCATTTTAATTTTTCAATCTTTCTTTTTATGTGAGAGGGTAATGTTTTCAATCTTCCTAAGCAAGAGATACCATCGAGTCCCTATCTAGGTCCCTCTGGATTTCTTCTTTTTACCACTTCTTTATTTTGGGTAGAAAGTACAACCCGCTTGTTCGGATCTGTACTAGTATAGCCGTTGTTTAGCGTATACCGTGCGTAAAGGCGTGAAAGCCTGCTAAAGTAGAGAGTTTAACCCGTTACTTGGGTGTTATTTTTCTTTTGTTGGCATCTTATTGTCTAATTTTTTTATTTGAAGGTGGGGCTCTTCTGTTTTTCACTTCGATTCTTTTCATGTTTCCCCTCTAGAAGTGTTTATATAGTGTCGGAGCCAGTTTTGGGACATATGCTAGGTCCAGGCAACGCCTCATTATGACCTTGGGTTAATACGAGTAGTGGCGGAAATAAGGGAGGGATGCTTTGGGATTTTTAAAATTATCCCAGTCTACGGGGTAGGCAATTTCTCTTCTATCAAATGAACCGATTCTTAAGTCATACGTGTATGAAGGAAGTGGCATGATTGATGGATATGAGTTTAAATAACTCACAAGTTTATCTTTGGGAGTCTTGTATTCCTATCATTAAGTGCTAAACGCTCGAAATTGCAGGAAGGAAGAATAATATTTCTTAAGTATTGAAATTTTTACGCATGGAATTTCTTCAGGTAAAGTGCATTCCACGAACCAGAAACCTCGACTCCCTCAGCGTCTACCAAGCGGTAGGCATTCCCGGAGTAGGCATGGGTGATCACATAGGGTCCTTCCCACGTGGATTGTAGTTTTCCTCTTGGGTGGGGCTGCCTTGATGGCATGACCTGCTTGAGTACTAACTCCCCGATTTTGAACTTTCTTTCTAATACCTTCTTTTCAAATGCCCTTACCACCCTTCTCTAGTAGACCTGGGCGTGGTCTGCCCCTCTTAATCTTTTCTCGTCTAATAGTTCGAGGCGTAGTAAAAGTGCCTCCCTTATTTCTTCCATTTGTAGGTCTTCTTCTAATACTATTCTTAGGGATGGAATGAGAATTTCATAGGGCACTACTACTTCTACCCAAAATGTAAGTGAGTAAGGAGTTTGTCCAGTGGGTGTTCTGATGGAGGTTCGGTATGCCCCGAGGGCGTCTACCAATTTATCAGGCCAGTCAGTAGCTTTGTGGGTTTCTACTGTCTTTTTATGATCCTGAGCAAGGTTTTATTGGTATCCTCTGCTTGTCCATTTCCCTGGGGGTAATATGGCGTGGAATGATGAAACTCTATGTGATGTTTATTGCACAAGTCTCGGAACTCTTGGGAGATGAATTGGGGGCCATTATCTGTTATGATCATCTTGGGGGTGCCGAACCGTGCAAGGATATGAGTGCGAACGAAGAGGGTTAGGGTGGAGCTTTTCATTAGTACGTAGGATTCGGCTTTAGCCCATTTGGTAAAGTACTATGTGGCAGTGAGAATAAAAGCTTTTTGAGTGGTATTTTCTATAGTGTCCCGGAATGGTCCTATTACATCTAGCGCCCACATAGAAAAGGGTCACAGTGAAGTCATGGGGTTGTAGATACCCCAATTTTGACTATCCAAAAAAGACGAAAATACTTCAAGTAACATTTTTAAATGACCACATTTGGATTACTACTTTAGAGTATTAGAGGAACAATAGGAGAAACCCTGACCACAACACTTAGAAAAATTAAGTGACCAGAAGCCGGGTGGCTAGTTGAAAGTAGCCGCCCCTCACTGGGCGGCTAGTTGAAACTAGCCGCCCCTTAACTGCCCCCAACCGCTTCTCTTAGATGGGACATAAAGTAGCATTTGATGCTCATGATTGCTGCGGTTTGTTCCAATTAGCCGCCCCTTCTCTGACGGTTCAACCTTAGTAACCGCTTCAAGCCACCGTTTGTCAGAGATTGGACTTTGACAGGTCATCATACCGGTGGCATCTCCAAACTAGCCGCCCCTCATTGGGCGGCTAACTGCAGCTAGCCGTCCCTGCCCGGGCGGCTGAATTAGGGTAGCCGGCTCGTATCTGGACTCACCCATAAAGCATAAAGCAACTTTACTTAGGTGTGAAGTTACTTAGCCTCACCCTTTTGTCCAACCATGCTATTACCCAATGGACGATAGAGTGCGTCCTTTTGCAATGATGGTTACTTGGCCTCACCCTCTTAGCCAACCCATGCCATTGCCCAAAGAATAATCCTATGCACACTTTTCTACTATAAAAGGAGGGGTAGGGGTGAGAACCAAAGGGTGGCCATTTTCATTTCCAAAGTGTGTGTTAGAGAAAGAGAAAGAGAGAAAGAGAGGGAGAGAGCCCTAGTTGAGAGAGAAGGAAAGCCATTCCCCACCAAATTCCACTCTCCATAAACCCCCCTCTAAACCATTGTCCTAAACCACTCTTAGCCCTAGCCAAACAAATCCAAATTCTTACCAAGGTGCTGCCCAAATCTAGAAGAGGAAACCACTAACACCACTTTCAATCGTCATTACCACCACCCTAGCCAAAGCTAAAACACTTCCCTACCTAGGTTATGTCCAAATCAGGAAAACCAAGAACCAGGTACCAGGCGGCTAGTCCCAACCAACCGTCCCATACCAGGCGGCTAATTCCCACTAGCCGACCCACTCCTAACCCTTTTTTAGTCCCATATCTCCTCTAGTCAAGCCCCTGAAGCAGAATAGGATTACCTGTTTTTCACCTCTGTGTACGTTATATCCGTGTCCCAGAGAGGAGACCCCACAATCTCCCCCCGCGAGGCGATCAAATCCAACCCCAACTTTTCCTGCTTTTTGACAAACCAGGTGGCGATCACAAACAACAATCATTTCTGAGGAGCAGTCGGGCAGCTCAGGAACGACTCTCCGGGCGGTGATCTGATCAGTTGCGAGACGGACCACGACCAAGTTCGCAGAACCCCTAGCTTTACATACCGACAATCTGGCGATCACGGTGGGACTCCCTTGTGAAAAACAACAAAAGGTAATCCTCTTCTGCTTCATTCCATAACTTGACTAGAAAGCCATCACCTCTTTCGGAAAGCTAGAATTTTCCACCCCCTCAAGTCAAATCCTCCTCAACTATGCATCACAACACACTTTATTGCTTTAAGCCGCATACAGCTACGCACCCTTTACTGCTTTAATTGCAACTTTTACTGCTTTAAGTCGCACACAGCTGCGCACCATTTACTACTTTAATCGCATCTTTTACTGCTTTAAGCTGCACACTGTTGCACACCCTTTACTGCTTTAATCGCATCTTTTATTGCTTTATGTCGCACACAGTTGCGCATCCTTTACTGCTTTAAGTCACACGCAGCTGCGCACCCTTCACTACTTTAATCGCATCTTTTACTGCTTTAAGTCGCACACGGCTGCGCAACCTTTACTGCTTTAAGCCGCATACAGCTGCGCACCCCTTTGTTGCTTTATTTACTGCTATATTTACTGCTTTAAATCTTCATTCATTCATACCTAGGCCATTCCATATTCACACCATGGAAATCTACACCCTTGGGAAAACAGTAGAGGAGAAAGACAACCAGGGAGACCAAAGCACACAACTCCTTAGCCACCTAGAGGAGAGGATGGCTGCTTTAGGGTACCAATCGGTAGAGGACATGTTCAATGACCTCGCCGACTATCGCCAGACCAAGACCTTGAGGCAGGAAACCCGTGCCAAGACCCCCAAGGCTCATCCCACCCCCAATACCCCACCAACACCCGGTTTCACAGTTAATCCAAGACCAAACTCTTTTTCTCCCCCCACTTTTTCATTTGCCCCGACTTACCCTACGAATCCAATGTTTCCGACCATTTCTGCCCCATGCCCTTACCAGGCTACCTCCAACCCGAGACCGCTAACCTATTCACCCAAGGCTGAAACTCTCGATGACACCATCCGGAGAATCCTCTCTGAGAAAAAAACAACCACCCCCAACTACAGGTCCTTACACCACCTACAACAAATCCCTTCCGTCAGTCTCCCGGCAAATTTTAAAATTCCAAAATATCACTGGTACAATGGCCGCGGAGACCTGGATGTCCACCTAAAAGCTTTTTATCTAGACTCTCGTCCCTTCTTGGATATTGAAGCTCTCCTTGTATACCTATTTCAAAAGTCCTTGGAAGGAGAGGCTATCCAATGGTTTTCTACCCTGTCGGTAGACGATTTATCCTTTTCAGCCGTGAGAGAAAAATTCTTTAGTCGCTACGGTTACCAAAGAACTTGGATCCCCTCTATCCCAGACCTCACAGCTGAACGAATGGAGCATGGAGAGGACTTTGAATCCTGTGTGTCTATGTGGCACACCCTTGTACACCAAACTGGCCTGCAATTAACAGAATGAAAAGAAATTGACATGATGTTACTAAACCTAACCCCAGAACTTCATACCAGTCTATCATACGGAGATTGCACCACCTATCAACTCCTAATAGATAGACAGAACCGGATCCAACGCTGTACTGGACCCCCTACCCCATTCACTTCCACAATTGGTCAAGACTCTTTAGGAAAAACCCCTTGACAACCCACACGATAGAGGGGATTACAAGACAAGTTTCGGCACTCTACCCGAATGAAGCGCGTGTTCATGATCAAGGACCAGCCCCGAGACAGTATACACCTGGTCCTTCTTGATATATGCTGCCTCAGCAAGCTACTTATTCTAATACCTTTTCTCCTCGATTAGTACCCGCTTCCGTGCCGTTACAACAACACCCTATAATCCAAAACCCCATCTAACCCCTCCTCCCATACCCAGAACAAATACCTGAGTCCATCTCAATTCATCCCATGGAGGGAGGTCCAATCCGACCATTGAACCATTTCTCCCAGACAGCCTAGTTAGGCCTATAGTGATAGAGTCAAAGTTCCCACTGCCCATGCCCTTGTTCCATGAGAAACACAAACATTTGTTCCCCGGCAACCACTCCAAAGGCAATACGCTGCTATTCCACCCCCATCAACCTATGAGTCTCTGGCACCTGAAATGATAGAATCTGCTGAATGTCCCAAGCAAGACTCTGACGATGATGAACAGTTTTTAGATGGAGAACTATTGGAACTCTCTTACCCTACTCCCACACAACCTGAATCCACCATCCAACTCTTAGACCTGACTGAGTTTGAATATCCATTGTCTATACCGGCTCAAGATCCAATCATATCACGGCCTATTGAACCTATCTTGACCATTCCACAAGACTCACATTGTGACTCATCTGATTCTGAGGTTGACCTAAACCTAACACAACCAATTGTGCATGATCTCGAATTAGAACCACTCATATTTAAAAATGCACAACTTGAGGGAGCAGTCGAGTTATCCCAATTGCCATATCCATTCGACTTGTCGTCCCATCTGTCTGAGGAGCTCCCTCCGGATTCCCCCATCATATCCAAATCAATTATTTCTAATCTAACCCATATGCCCCTAATTGAACCAATTGAGGAGTCTTTATCCCCACCATCATTAGGGTCTCAGCATTATGTTGAACTGTGCTCCCTTGCACCTGTTCAGTCAGTAGTCGCCTCCATGACCTGCTTTTCTATATCCACATCTTTGTTGACTGACCCCTCTATGAGGGATTGTTCTCTTTCTACTGAGGATCTATGGCAGATCAAGCGCCACTCGCGCTTTCGACATCATTCAGGCAGTGTTCCTTTGAAACTGCTTCAATTTGAGCCTCCATAGAGGACTCACCCCGCACCATCATTTTCTGGAGGCCATCCTCCAGCATTGTACACTATTTTCCCTTACAGCATGTTGTTTGTTTACTGCTTTCTTTAAATTCAAAATTCAAAAAAAATCGAATATGTTAAAAGCTCAAAAAAAAATAAAGAAATTTCCTTTACAAAGTTGTTTATTTAAGCTATTATGCATGCATTTAAAAGCTTCCATCAAAACAAAAACAAAAAAAAGTCTCTTATACATATTTAGTTTATTTCAATTATGCCCTTCATTTTCAAATTTTCAAAAAATATATAAACCAAAAAAAGGAGGTACAAGAAAAAGGGGAAGGAAATTAGGGAGATGTGCCAAGAAAATCATGCCATCAGGACAACCATCCAAGGGAAAATTGCAATCAACATGGGAGGGGCCCTATGTGATCACTCATGTCTATTCTAGGAATGCCTATCGCTTGGTAAATGCCGAAGGGGGTGAGATTTCAGGTCGATGGTATGCACTTTACCTAAAGAAATTCTATGCATAATTTTTAATATTTGAGAAATTTTACTCTTCCCTACTGTGAAGTCCAGCGTTTAGTGCTTGATGACAATATTTAAAAATCCTGAAGATAACCTGCATTGTACTTAGACTCATATCCGCCAATCATGCCACCTCGACTACACGAGTATGATTTAAGGCTTGGTTCACATGATAAAAGGGAAAATTTCATGCCCCATGGACTGGGGCAAATGTTAATTTTAATTTTTTTTATTTTTTTTTGGGATTATCTTTCCCTTGTTTTTCTCTTGCTTCGTGTCAACTAAGATTTACAAGAAATATACCCCAGACCTAGCATACGTCCCAAAACTGGCTCTGGCACTATACAAACACTTCTAGAGGGGAAGCATGAAAAGAATCGGGGTGAAAAACAGAAGAGCCCCCCCTCAAAAAAAGATCAGGCAATGAGAGGCCAACAAAAGAAAAATAACACCCAAGTGAACGGGTTAAACTCTCTATTTTAGCAGGCTTTCACGCCTTTACGCACAAGTATATGCCGAACAAACGGCTATACCAGTACAGGGTCCAAACAAAGGACTGTACTTTTCACCCAAAAAAAAGAAGTGGTAAAAAGAAGAAAGCCAGAGGGACCTAGAAAGTAAGATTTATTCTAGGACTGGGGCAATTTTAAAGTGATTCAAAGAAGATATTAATCTCATCCCCATTCACCTACTCTTTTTCCACCATGATTCAATTAAACCAAGTCTGTTGGCTAGGCGAAATTTCAATCAAGGGTGACCTTTCCTTACATTTACAACAGCACACTCTCTCACATGAGTCTATTTAAAGTCTTGCATATCTGAGGGATACTTATTATGTTTGATTCTTGGCACATTCATGGAGTTTTCAGCATGTTTAGAGTAACATGATCAAATATTTGAAAACTACTCCACTTGGAAACTTACCCCTCAAGCTAAACCACTTTCAAATGTCCTGGGTTGGACATGAGTGAATCACGAGGCGTTCTCCCTCAAATTAGCAGCATGCCTTGAGTAGAAAGATTAAAATTGCCACCCTTTCTCACATTAATGCATGATTTGGCATCCATCTTAATACTTGACCATCAAAAATTGTCACCCATGCTCATTCACAAATGGCTCCTTTATGCTTCTCAAGAAAATTGCTTCAACCTCTCTTTTCTTAACATCACATAACACATTTTACCTTCATACATGTCACAACACGCATTTGCCACACTCAATACCACCATGATGAAATGCATGTAAAGTTGCCCTTCATTTAACTTAGATGCTATGCTCCTAACAAATCACATCACATGCATGCAATCCCACCATGACAATACATGCAACCTTTTAAACTCATGTTGTTTCAAATTCTGTCGTGACAGAACACGCATGCGAAAACAATCCTTTCTAAAAATCCATTTACACTCAGTAATATAAAGCATGCTTGTTTAAATTCCACCATGATGCATATGCATGCAGGGCATCCTGTTCTATCAAAAATGCATGCACTCTCTGCCAGTATCTCAAATAAACTCAAATTCCAAAGTTTTCTACAACCACAACCATGTCTTGGTTAATTTCAAAATTCTACTTGATTAAAACACGACCCACTTGAAGTCCTATCACGTTACCAGTACCATTCAGCTCGAATTTCCTCAGTTCTCATTCTTTTTTAGAATTTTTATCCTTTGGATGATCCAATTCACCAATTCAATACCCTTACTTGCTTTCTGTCGGCGATATCCCCTCCTTGCTGAGTTTTCCCAAGCACGGGAATGGTAGGCACGAGGAAACTGACGCTGGGCTGCTATGTGCACGATAGCTAAGAACCCCAACCGCGGGTTGGATCACTCACCATTTTACTTTTCTAGCCTTCCACCTGGATCATTCCATCGGTTGAAAATTCTAGTTAAGACCTAGCCTCTGATAGTCTAAATCAACTCCCTGAATTGTATTGGTCATGAGACCAAGACTTCTTGAAGGTCGGGCCGGTCAAAATAGGGGTCTCTTTCCTTATCATCGGTCGAAGTCTTTCTTGCTTCGCGCAAACACTCCATCCGATGAGGGGCAATTGTAGATAACCCAATTTTGACCGTCCAAAAAAGATGAAAATACTTCAAGTAACATTTTTAAATGACCACATTTGGATCAAATAGAAAACTACTTTAGAGAATTAGAGGAACAATAGGAGAAACCCTAGCCACAACACTTAGAAAAATTAAGTGACCAGAAGCCGGGCGGCAAGTTGAAAGTAGCCGCCCCTCACTGGGCGGCTAGTTTCAACTAGCCGCCCCTTAACTACCCCCAACCGCTTCTCTTAGATGGGACATAAAGCAGCATTTAATGCTGATGATTGTTGTGGTTTGTTCCAATTAGCCGCCCCTTCTCTAACAGTTCAACCTTAGTAACCGCCTCAAGCCACCGCTTGTCAGAGATTGGACGTTTGGTAGGTCATCATACCGGCGGCATCTCCTAACTAGCCGCCCGTCACTGGGCGGCTAACTGCAGCTAGCTGTCACTGCCCGGGTGACTGAATTAGGGTAGCGGCTCGCATCTGGACTCACTCATAAAGCATAAAGCAACTTGACTTAGGTGTGAAGTTACTTAGCCTCACCCTTTTGTCTAACCCATGCTATTACCCAATGGGCGATAAAGTGCGTCTTTTTGTAATGATGGTTACTTGGCCTCACCCTCTTACCCAACCCATGCCATTGCCCAAAGAATAATCCTATGCACCCTTTTCTACTATAAAAGGAGGGGTAGGGGTGAGAACCAAAGGGTGGCCATTTTCATTTCCAAAGTGTGTGTTAGAGAAAGAGAGAAAGAGAGGAAGAGAGCCCTAGTTGAGAGAGAAGGAAAGCTATTCCCCACCAAATTTCACTCTCCATAAACCCCCCCTCTAAACCATTGTCCTAAACCATCTTAGCCCTAGCCAAACAAATCCAAATTCTTACCTAGGTGCTGCCCAAATCTAGAAGAGGAAACCACCAACACCACTTTCAATCCTCATTACCACCACCTTAGCCAAAGCCAAAACACTTCCCTACCTAGGTTTTGTCCAAATCCAGAAAACCAAGAACCAGGCACCAGGCGGCTAGTCCCTGTCGGTGTCGAAAAATCCGCGTGTGTGGGGTTTCTTCGGAGGGTTCGGATCGGATGCGTGCCCTGGCGGGCTCGGTCTGATCGTCTTCTCGGAAGGGGTGAGGGTGTGGTTCCTGGTTGAGACGCCCGACAGCGGCTCAAGAGGATTCAAGGGGTTTTGTGATCGCCACCTGCTTTTTCTAAAAACAGGAAAGGGTTTGGGTCGGATTTGATCGCCTACGTGGGGAGTTTGTGGGGTCTCCGCTCTGAGACACGGATATACCGTACACAGAGGTGAAAAACAGGTAATCCTATTCTGCTTCCGGGCTTGACTAAAGGAGTTATGGGTCAAAGGGATGTTGATATGGGGTGTGGATAGGGGGGCGGCTAGTTGTGGTTAGCCATCGGCCAGGGGGCGGCTAGTTAGGGTTAGCCGTCCAGGGTCTGGGAAATTTAGGCAGGGGTTTGGTAGGTAAAGGGTGGGGTTTTGGGCAGAGGCTAAGCTAGGTTTAGCCTGGGTTTATGGAGGGTGGGATGAGAGGGTATTTTATGTGGGGAATGGGTGTTTCTCTCACAAAAGGGCTCTCTCTCTCTCTCTCTTGGGATTTCTGGTGGTGGAAGGGTTTGAAGATGAATTGGTGATTGTTGTGGATTTTTGTTGGGTGTGTTGGTTGTTTGTGGATTTGTTGATGTTGTATTTGGGCTTGGGACCCCTCTATTTATAGTAAAAGAGAGGTAGGAAAATATCCCGAGGGTAATGGAGTGGGTTGGCTTTGATTGGACCTCTCATTAATGCTCTGGTTCTTCTGCCAGAGAATAGGTGAAGGGCGGCTAGTTCTAACTAGCCGCCCGGGATGGGGCGGCTACTTCCTGGTAGCCGCCCCTATCATGACCTGCCAAACGTCCCATGTCTGACAAGCGGTGGCTTGGGTCGGCTACTTGGTTTGATCCGGCCAAGAGAGGGCGGCTAAAGGTCATGACCCGCCGCAATGATCAGCATTTAATATTGCTTTAAGTCCCATCCAGGGAACTGGTCCAAAGTTGGCCAGGGGGCGGTCAGGGGGGCGGCTAGTGTGAACTAGCCGCCCAGTGAGGGGCGGCTAGTTAGGGATAGCCGCCCCTTTCCAGGGGCTTTAGGTTTTTAGGGTAGGTTTAGGTTTAGGTCTGGTTTAGGGTTCGGGCTAGGGTTTGGGGTTAGGTCAAGGTTTAGGGTTTCCGGTTTAGGGTTAGGTCAAGGATAGGGTTTCCGATTTCTGGTTTACCGAACCTTTGGTTCTCTATCAGTGTCCACTTGTGGGATATTTCCGTGTGTTACTTGAATTATTTCTGTCTCTCTAGACGGTCAAAATTGGGGTATCTACAATTGTCCCTCATTGGACGGAGTCTTTGTGCGAAGCAGGAAAGACTTCGACCGATGATAAGGAAAGAGACCCCTATTTTGGCCGGCCCGACCTTCAAGAAGTTATGCCAACACGAACAGTACTTTTTGGGGAGTTGATTTAGGCTGTCAGAGGCTAGGTCTTGACTTAGAATTTTTATCCGAGAAGATGATCCAGGTGGAAGGCGGGGAAAAGTAAATGGTGAGTGATCCAACCCGCGGTCGGGGTTCTTAGCTATCGTGCACGGAGCAGCCCAGCGTTAGTTTCCTCGTGCCTACCGTTCCCGTGCTTGGGAAGACTCAGCAAGGAGGAGATATCGCCGACAGAAAGCAGTAAAAGTTGATTTGGGTGAATTGGATCATCCGAAGGATAAGAACTCTGGAAAAGAACCAGAACTGAAGAAATTTGAATCTGAATGGCACTGGACGTGTTGCAAAACTTCGGGAGAGTCGTGTTTGATCAAGTAATGCCTGGAAATAAGCCAATACATGGCTGTTTGGTATGGAGAACCTTGAATTTTAGGGCTGAAAAGATTGAAAAGGGGGTTTTTTAAATGAAAGAGAAAAACTGGGAGGGGCGGCTAGTTGTAACTAGCCGCCCGAGAGGGGGCGGCTACTCGCGGGTAGCCGCCCCTCGACTGGGCCCCTTATAACCGAAAAGACCCTCTCTCTCCCCATACATTTTTAAAACGGTTTCTCTTCCCTCTTCTCTTCTTCCCTTCGGTTTCAAACTCGAAAACCCTGATTTCTTTGCCTTTCTTTCCTCCATTTCGACCTCAATCTTTCTCTTTCTCTTGATTTCGAAACCCTAGTTTGGGTTCTCCTTTTTCTTTTTCAAACCGAGGAGATGACGAGGTCGAAGGCGATTGCTTCGAGGGGGAAACGACCGTGGGTGGCTCGTGGAGAGCGTAGCCCGAGCTCTTCATCATCGGAGAGCGATAGGCCGGAGGTCGAGGCCGTGGGGGAGGGCATGGGTACGACGGAGGTGCCGCCGGTGGATATTTGTTAGGCCTGTGTCATTTAGAGTCCTATTTTCGATCGGAGTCGCTAAAATTTTGGTTTTTAGCTACCTGCTGGGACTGGAGGACTCTAATTGAAGATATAACTGCATATTATGGGTCTTGGTACAGTTTAATACTGCCCATAAAATTTTCGTTTAATTCCGATAACGTTTTTGGAATTATACCCTTTCGGATTGATATTTGGATTTGATTTTGTTAAAATCCAGGATGAAGAGGTAAAAATCCGATATTATTACGAGATGTTCAGTTTTGAGATAGCTTCCATATAGAAGTGGAATTGGATCAACTGGATTCGTATATTAAAAGTTATGGGTATTTTTCCGAGTATACCCCGAAGTTGAGAAATTCAGGCAGCAGCCCTGTAAGATGTTTAGCCTAGATTTCGAAATAGCTGGAGGGGTTATTTGATTTAGGTGTAAACATATAAGTTGTAGATAATCGTCTTATCTTTCAAATGCCACTGGAATCGTGCAATTCTGAGCTGTATTGAGGAAGTTATGGTCGTTTAAGTGAAGGCTGCGCAGAGATTTTAGTCCGAGGACGACTTAGTCTTTCAGCCCGACCATGCCTATAAATACCCCCCAAAATGCACGACTTTGGCTTAGTTTTTCCCCTCTTTTGCTCTGGTTCAGCCCCTCCTCTTGTGTGGGTTTTGGGTGGAGAAGAAGCTTATGAAAGGAGTGGAAAAGGTGGGTTATGTTAGGTTGTGTTGTTGATTGTTGTTGTTGTTGTACTTTCCTTTCTCCATCTCCTCCTCTCTCTCAAATTTCCTCACATGGTCCAACCCTTTGTGTGTGGTCAGCCCACCATGTGTTTGTGGAAATGCCTATGTGAGGGAGAAGAAGGAGTGCTTGGTTGTTGGTGGAGGTGGTGATGAAGTCTCCTCTTCCAATGTCTTTGAAGGTGTGTTGTTTGTAAGGAGGTGCGGGGCGTCGGGGGTGTTGGCGGTGGAACAGCGGTGTGCGGGCATGCCGGAGCCGCGTATGGACCTCCCGCTCTCCTTGGTTGGGTTCAGCCATCTCTTTTGTAGCTGGTGAGAAGGGGTAGAGCTCCATTGCCTTGTGTTGTTGTGTGTGCATGGAATTGAAAGGGCTGAAGAGGGAGAAGCACATGCTCAAGTTTTATGTGTTGTGTAGGTGTGCATGCCACATGTTTGTGGGTATGTGTGAGTGAACCATATATGCATGTTCTTCTCCTCTTTCCATTGGTTTTCCTCATGCATCACCTAAACTTGTGTTTATGTGCTAAAGGGGTGTAGAGTTGACACAGCGGTGCACTCGTGATCACATGCGGGGCTGCAGGTGCGCGCTCGGCGTGCTCGCATGCGTGCGGAGTGCGCGGGAAGCGTGCATGGGGTGCTCGCATGCGTGCGGAGTGCGCGGGAAGCGTGCATGAGGTGCTCGCATGCGTGCGGAGTGCGCGGGAAGCGTGCATAAGGTGCTCGCATGCGTGCGGAGTGCGCGGGAAGCGTGCATGAGGTGCTCGAGGGTGTGCTTGACGTTGTTCGATGCGTGCGGAGTGCGTGGGCAGCGTGCACGAGGTGCTCAAGGGCGTGCTTGGCCTTGCCCGATGCGTGCGGAGTGCGTGGGAAGCATGCACGAGGTGCTCGAGGACGTGCTTGACGTTGTTTGATGCGTGCAGGGTGCATGGGCAGCGTGCACGGGGTACTCGAGGGCGTGCTCGCGGTGCTCAGACGCGTTCGGAGTGCTTCGTGGTGTTGAGCAGCTTGTTATAGCCAAATGCAACCATTGGATGATCCTTGGCGGATTGGTATCGGGCTTCGGATTCAACTCGTCGCTCTCTTGCGTTTCGCGAGCCGTGCGCTCGTTAGGTGAGTGGTTCGATCCAACACTTCGGGACGCGCTCGATGCACGTAGTCGTGCACCGCACGTCCTTGGGGCATCTTAACCCCTAAATATGCTAGATATTTGCATGTTAGGTTGGTATAGCTCGTATACTGCGTAGAACCCCTATTCTACCCTATACTTGCTTAAGTATGTATTCATGTTTGTATAATTATGATTTCATGCGCCCCTTGTGTTTCGGGCATGTATTTTCGAATGAGTTTATGGATGTATTAGAATATGGCATGTCTTAGGTAGTAGTGTAATACTACCCACACTATATTAATTATATCCAGCATGTTAAACCTTGGGTTAATAACCGGATGCGTACTAATATTCCTTTACGATTAGACTGGAGGAATGGTGTAGTTGTTGCACCCATCTGTTGGGGCAAAGCTAGGACCAGCTTTTCGGAGAGGATGAGACTTTCCCTCTCTCTCGCCCTCCCTCTTTGCGTAAACAGAGTAAGTAGATATGATTCCTACTTGACTCAGTTTCGCTTGGGATTATCGGTATGCATCGGTTAGTGCGCGAGATCACGCTTAACCCTCCCCCTTGGAGTTGGTGATATCCAACGCCTGCTTGAGTCATCCTTTACATGATTGAATATTTATTATGGCCATATAAGCATGTTTAAGTGGGTCATACCCTGTATGCATATTGTATGATTTGTTGTTTATGATGTAAATCCGTGTTAGGGAGTACCCCTATAGTTATATATATTATCGTGCATGTGGCACATATTATCATGTTATGTTTCTCCTCATATATATATATATGCGCGCATGTTAACTAATTTGGCCTATCCGTAATAGGCAAGGGTATGACCCGCGGTCGGGTCGTACCCTATTAGTTAAAGCGCTAGCGATGTAATCGTCCCTTGCATCCGAGTGATGCATTCGTATCGAATTCTGAAGAATTCATCGTGGCATCGACTTTGTTAAACCGATAGCTACGGCATTAACTTGGGCCTACCCGTGCTAGGCGTGTGTCTGAACCGCCTATTGGGTTATGCCCCTGGCTTTTCTACACGAGTGTAGAGATAGTCCTCGCGTTCGAGTGACGCCTCCGTGTGGGAATACAAGAGTATTCGATATCATCGATATATGTGTGTAAGTACCAAGGGTAGTTGGCTTTCCCATAGGGTTCGCATTGCGAACGCAAGGTGCTTCCTCCTGACATCGTCATGAGTCGAAGCTACCCGACATAGAAGCTGTCCTGTATGGTGCCACCACTTGTAGGTGCTACCGATGCGTACCGCGGTACACATCTAGGGAATGTACTGATCGTGGAAGGCCGACAGGTAGAGGCTGCACGGGAGAGGGCTACCAAGTGATATTTCGGGCTTCAAGTCGTTCTCCCCTTCGTCGGATCCGTGTTGAAGCTGCCCGGTTCGTAGTTGTCCTATGGGGTGCTCCCAGACGTATTTATGACGCCTATTGGTGCGCCCATATGGTAGAGATAACGGTCATGGAGAGGCTACCAGGTAGAGGCTCTCCGGGAGAGGGCTACCGGATGACGATGGGTGTAGAGCAACTGAGTTCGTTTCAAAAGTCCCTAGAGTCACCCCTCCGGGGGCTAGGGTGAGGATGAGTTGTTGTCACGTCGCCACGTGACCCAAATACCCATCGAGTATACTCTGGGTTTGTTACTTCTGACGCTTGAGGTATCGAAGTATATCTCTACCTCGTAGCAGATGGATGCGTTGTGTCTCGTTAACCCGTAACACGTGGTGTTTTGGTTAACCCTCGTTTGTCCCCGGGTCTCCCTGGAGCTCCCCTTCGGGTCGGGGCGATGAATGTGTTAAGTCACGTCGCTACGTGACCCCTTTTGTTTGTACACCCGTTCCCATATTTGTTGGGTCCGGTTAAGTATCGATGTTGAGAGATATCGATAACAACTATCTCTATGTAGATGATCACAATAGTGTTGTTAGACCAGTAATTCCGCGTCTCCTTGACAAACGGTATGGTCTCTCCCCAAGGTCCCAAGAGTCTCCCTTCGGGAGTGAGGGTGTGGGTGAGACGGGTTGCACCGCCGTGTGACCCTACTATTCATTGGGTTTCAACCCATGTCTTTCCTTGAAAGGAAATTGCCTTAACATTAAATTGTTATAGTGGTGTTCGGTTTCCGACCACTCACTGAGCTTGTAGCTCACCCCTCGCGTACTGTTTCTTTTACAGGGGCGTTGTTGGGCGTGGAGCTGGAGTTTTCCTGGCGTGGTCTTGCGTGCGTGGAAACGTTCTGTCCGGCGGATTGGCGAGTGCGAGGCTGTCAGCAGTCCTAGAGTCTTGTGTATTGGTAATTCGTGCGTGTGGCACTTGTTGTATTTTATTGGCTAGACTTGGCTCTCACAGGACAGTGATTGTGTATTCGAGTCTGTAATAATATTTTCGGTTTACAGACTTATTGATAGTTTATGCTTCCGCTTTTCAGTTGTATTATCAGTTGTCATTGCTTCATTAGCCTTGTGTATTGTTTATTGGAGTCATTGTTGACCTCTTGTTTATGATAGCTGATATTATATTATTGCCACGTCTCGGGGACGGCCGCCCTGGGGCGTGACAAAAGTTGGTATCAGAGCCTGGTCCTGTCAGAGCCTAAGTCGAGTCGTATAGATGAGTCGTAGGATTGTTATCCGAGTACTCTGGTTTAGAAGTTTTCTTAGGTTGCTGACATGCCTCCTCGCATCCGTGGACGTGGACGTGGCCACCCCTGGACTCCCCTTAAGTTGTCGACTGGGTCGACTGATCAGGGTCAGTGTTGGGTTCCTTGTTGTGGGACTAAGGCTTGGGAAGGAGTTTCCAGCCCAGTTGTGTCGTTTTGATGGATCGTTGAAATTTCTAAGGTTGGATCGCGTCTCGACTATGGAGCTTCGTTCCCGGACATCGTTATTGCTATTAACCATGGAGTTCGCGTGATGCGCCAGTTTCAAGTGTTGAGGATGTGGTGTGTTGCTCATTAAGGAGTGATGTCTTCTTTCAGTCTTCCTACTCAGGATAAGGGGCCTTGCAGGGTCAGCGTTGAGACCCGGGCTAGGGTACTCCGTGTTCCTTGTTTGGTTGTCCGGATATCCTATATCGGGACCTCATGGGGCCCTCCCAAGGTTCTTTTCCCAGCTAAGGAATACCTTTGAAGCATCAAATTGATGATGGATTTTTCCTCACTTGGAAGGTGCGAGAGCGAGTGGTGAAGCATACGATCGGGATTGAGTGCGTCCTTTTGCAGCTTAGTGGGCGATAGCTTATGGACTAGGGTTCCATAGCCATATCCGGAGTCGCTTCGATATATCATCGTGCGTTGTAGCGGTCCGGTAGAGGTCAGAGTCCTGTGAGGTGCTCCCTGGGACTATCCACGACGCTTGTTGGTGTGCCCATATAGCAGAGGACATGGGAGGCTACCAGGTAGACACCACACCGGCGGAGTGCTACTGGATGACGTCGAGAGTTCAGACTCCCCGTGATGAATCTGCCCATTGAGTGCATGATGCTGGAGTTCCAATGAGTATAGTTGGGCGACCTATCGGTGACGGCATGTGAAGCACAGTTCACGGTACTGTCGCGTTTTGCCCCACATGGGTCGTAAATGACGAGACGCGATGCTAGCGTTCATGATAGGACTCAACCGCCATATCAGGTAGATGACGTCGCTTAGGCGTTGTCGGGAATCGACGACCTCCTATTGCGTGTCTTGCGGATTAAGTGCGGTCGAGCGGCTTACCCAGCGAGTAAGGGTCATCATGAGCGTCACCATGCTCAAGGAGCAGAATTTGGACTTAATCGTCCCAGGAATTATTTTGATCTCCCCTTTGGGGTTGAAGATCATGTACCCCTTTGGGATAGGAGAGGCTAGGGACGGGGCCGGGGAGGCCGAGGGTATGGGCACTGGGGCCGCTGAGGCCGGTGTGGGTGTTGAGGCCGAGGAGGCCGTGTTTGAGGAGGATGAGGAGGAGGATGACGACGGGATGGACGATCCCGACGAGGCCGAGGTGGACGCTCCTGGGTCCACACGGGCCGTGGTATGTTCCTAATCCTTTAGTCTTTGCCTTTTATTTTTGGTGTATATGCATGTGTTGGTGGTATGAACAGGTTGTATGTGTGTATTATACTCGTATATGTGTGTTATTTTTTAAATAGGCATGCTTGTGTATAAGTTAATCACGGTGGGATGTGTAAGCATGTTGTCATGGGTTTGTTTTTATAGGGAGGGGGGTAATTTCTATATATATATATCCATGTTTGTTATATGCATATAAAGGAGAGAGGAATGATATAGCTAATATGCTTGCATGCGATACTTTTCTATGTGTACGTGATTTCGTACGTGTTTGATCGTGGTAGAGCATGAGGGGGTGTATGCATGCATTTCATGGGTTCGAGTTCCATATGGCTGTATTGCTTAGGTGTGTTTTGATAGTCTTGATGTAAGAAAGTGTGTGAGTGGTGACCACGGTGGGATGTGTTTCGATATTTGTCAAGCATGCGTGATCATATGAGGAGTGTAGTTTCTCACTTTCATTCTTTTAGCATGTGGGAGTCTTGATTTCACTAAGCATGGTTTAAAATGATTTCGTAGATTTGGACTCTTACCTCTCGCTCGCTTTTAACTAACCCATGTTCCCTTCGCTTGTTTTGTAGAGGCCGAATCGTATCCGGGCTTATGGCACGGGACGAAGAGATGGTACGACGCCTTGGGGCAGGAGGAGCGGAGTTTGGTGGATGGAGCGGGCTTCCGTTCCTTCTTCCTGATCGAGCCATTCCACGTCCACCGTCCATATGTGGAGGCCTTGGCGGAGAGATGGGATCCGGAGAGTTGCACGTTCATCCTCCCTACCGGTGCTGTCATGCCGACGCTCGTGGACGTCTATCGGATCACCGGCCTTCCGGTTCTGGGGGAGGCGGTGATCGCGGCCACCCTAGCTGACTACAGGGGGCTTTTCCGAGAGTTGATCGGAGAATGGGAGTTCGTGGAGCGGGAGCGGACGCTGAACCGGATCCCTTTGGGGCGGCTTTCGAGGCAGTACGGCCTCGGTTCCTTCACAGAGCGCCAGAAGGGCGAAGCTGCAGCTAGCTTCGAGAGGCGGCGGGCGATGATCGAGGCGAGAGAGGCGGCTGCGTGCCCACATAGGGCACGGAGGGAGTTGAGACCGTTCTTCCTCTACTTCTTTGGCCGGGTCCTTTTCTCGACGGCCTCTGATAAGGTCTCCTCTCATTCCCTTCTACTGATGTGGGACTTGGAGGGCATGGGGCGCTATGCTTGGGGAGCGGCGATGCTTGCCCATTTGTTTGCGAAGCTCTCGAAGAAAGTCAAGAGGGCTGGAGGAAAGAACCTTGGTGGCTTCGCGCCATTCCTTCAGGTATGTGTAAGTGATGAGTGTCTTCTTCTTGGTTTAGCTTTACTTTGGTCATGATAAATTCCCTCTTGCTTTGTTAGATCTTCGGGTATGAGCACTTCGCCATTGATCGCCCGACTTTGGCTCCATTCGATCATGCCCTCCCTTGGGCCATGAGATGGGAACCCCGGGGATCTTCCCGTTTGCACCGCCTCGCCCAATTCCGAGAGGCCTTCCGCGTCTTGTCGGAGGAAGAGGTATGAGTTTTCTTTGAATTTCTTTGGCTTGTTCTTGGTTTTCTTTTTGACTAAGCGCTCTTCCTATCTTTCGATGCTTTTTTAGATGACGTGGAGGCCTTACTCGGAGGAGGTTCCTGAGGCCCTGGCGTGAGACATCTGGCTGATCTACTTTAATGAGGTCGTGTTCCATGCGATCAGCCGGGTCGTCTGCCAGCTTGGGTACCATCAGTGGGTGCCCGATCCTCTTCCGCGGCGCCCTTCGATTCCGGTGGCCGGGATTCCTCGGGACACGAATCTCCCGAGGAATTACGCGACGTACGTGGCGGGATGGATGGGTCGAGGCGTCTTGGTAGAGCGTCGTCCTGAGGTGACTTCGAGTGACGAAAACCTAGCTTGGTATCGTCGGGAGTATGCGGATATCCTCGGGACGATGGAGGAGGAGATCCCGGACGCTTATGTAAGTTTGAAAAAATCCCTTTTATTCCTCGTTCTCCTTTGCTTTGAGCATCTTCTGAATGGTGTTTCTTTTTGTAGGTTGAGTTGAATGAGATGGAGAAGAGGCTCAAGACCGCCAATGAGCATCTCCAAGCGCGGGCCAGGCAGATAGAGGCGTTGCGGGCACAGAGAGGACGCTTGCAGGACCAGGTCCGGGTCCTCGAGGCTCAGGTGGATGCTCTGTCGAGAGCGAGGGCCGATGGCGCTTCTTCTTCTTCCGCCCCTCCTCCTTCCGTGGTTTCCGAGCAGGAGCTCGAACTGACGAGGGAATTGGATGTGGCCCGAAGCGAGTTGGCGGCCACAAGGATGGAGTTGGGCCAGGCGAGGGGCAGGGCTTCTCGGGCTGAGGAGGAGGGGTTCATTACCCTAGGCCATGAGAGGGACTCCCTCCAGATGAGGGTGTCGGAGTTGGAGGCTTCGGCGGGTGTTCCCGGAGGTTTGATGGGAGACCTGGTTCGTTCTCTCCAGGCGGCCGGGGATAGGGACAGAGAGGCACTCAGGGCGTCGGAAGCGAGGGCGCGGGAGTTGGAGGAGAGGTTGAGGGTTGCCGAGGATGGGGCCAGAGGGACAGAGAGTCGCCTCTGACAGAGATTGGAGAGGAGAGACAAGGACATGCAGCAGGTCCGTCTTTGGGAGGCCACCATGAGGGGGAAGTTGGTCGGAGGGGGCTCTATGACCGAGGCGGACCTTGATCTTCTTCCACTTGAGCCTGACCATTCTCTCTCGGCTTCCTTGGCTACCGGGGCCACCTTTAGCCGTGCCTCTCGTCCTTCGGTGTCTCGGAGTCGTTGGATATACGCAAGGGCCGCGTCTTCGGTTCGAGAGACTCCTGCTGCTCCTGATGTTCCAGAGGTTCAGTCTTCTCCTCATCCACCGCCCCCTTCTCAGCCAAGTCAGGACGTTCCTCCTACTCAGCCTCCAGCGGATGATGATATGCCGAGGTATAGCTTTTGTGTCTTGGTTTTAAGTAGAACAATAGTATATATGCGATGAATTCATGCTTTTCTTCTTTTGTTTTGACTTAGGTGATATTTCGGTGAGATATAGCTCAAGACTTTCGGATTTTGGAGCGCTTTGAAGGAAGATTCCCTTTTTATGCCCTTTTTTAGAAAAATAGTATATGCTTGTGGTTTTGGGTGGGACAATTTAATCATTCTCCTTTATATGTATGTGTTTAGAGTAGTTTAGCATGGAAGGCCGTGTATGGAAAAGTTTTTGCGACCGTTCTATTCTTCAATACCTTTAAAAACATTCTCTCCATGGACCAAGTGTTAAATCTGTCCAGATTGTGCCCCTGCACTGACTTTCGAGCCCTTCTTGCTTGAATTGTCAAGGGCTACAATCCATCTTAAGGCGGTATGGAAATGTAAATACGAGAAAGTAAAGTGCGGGAGACCAGGCTTTAGTGCGCAAGGAAGGGATTCCAAGTGCGTGAGTGAAGAAGAACTTATGTGTAGGAGTTGGGGACAATTTCTTCTTACGCATGTGCGGAAGGGCATGAGGTGAGTGGGGACAATTTTCATATGAGTGGGGATAATTTTGAATTTTGTGGGGACAATTCTCATATGAGTGGGGATAATTTTAAATTCGGGGGGGGGGGGGGGGGGTTAACGTTAATGTTTCAAGAAAATCAGATGCCAAGGTGTTTTGGAAAAGGAAAATGCGAGCTTATGCGTAAGTATAAGTGGCATAAGGGGGCATTTTAGTTCTTCATTGACTTTCTAGGTGAGAGGGCAATGTTCTTGATTTTCATAAGTAAAAGACGCCATCAAGTCCCCGTGGAGGAGCCCTTGTGGTCACTCATGTCCAAACCAGGATTGTAGTTAAGAGGTATAAGCCTTAGGCGTCGATTTTCCTAGGTTCATGGTTTTCAAATGCTTAATCGTATTATTCTAAACATGCTGAAAAATCCATGAGTGTACCAAGAGTCAAGTCAAACAAGCTTCCTTTGGATAGGCAAGTTTCTAAATGAACTCGCGTGAGTGTGTGTGTAGGTGTAAACCTGTACGTGATCTACCCTTGGTCAAAATTTCACTTTTCCCGGTGGACATAGCTCAATTTTGAACCCCCATTGCAAAAAAAAAAATAAAAAGGGGAGAGGGTGAATGAGGTAAGAGTAATATCTTCCTTTCGGGCAATATTTTAGAATTGTCCCAGTCTAGCACATGTCTTACTTCCTAGGTCCCTCTGGCTTTCTTCTTTTTACCACTTCTTTATTTTTGGGTGGAAAGGTACAGTCCGTTGTTTGGATCTGTACTGGTATAGTCGTTGTTTAGCGTATACCGTGCGTAAAGGCGTGAAAGCCTGCTAAATATAGAGTTTAACCCGTTCACTTGGGTGTTTGGCCTCTCCTTGCCTGATTTTCTCTTTTTGTTTTTTTTTTTGCTTTGATTTGATTTGAGGGGGGGGCTCTTCTGTTTTTCACCCCGATTCTTTTCGTGCTTCCCCTCTAGAAGTGTTTATATAGTGCCAGAGCCAGTTTTTGGGACAGATGCTAGGTCCGGGTAACTCCTCATTTTGACCTAGGGTTAATACGAGCGGGGCGGAAATAAGGGACATTTTGCGTTGGGGAGTTTTTAAATTGTCCTAGTCTACGGGGTAGGCAATTTTTCTTCTATCAGGCAAATCTAGTCCAGTTATACGTGTGCGAAGGGAATGACATGATTTGGCGGAAACGTGTTCAAATAGATACGAGTTTATCTTTGAGAGTCTTATAATTCTATCATCAAGTACTAAACGCTGGAAATCGCAGGAAGGAAGAATAATAGTTCTTAAGTATTGAAAGCTTTTCATGCATGGAATTTCTTTAGATAAAGTGCATTCCACGAACCTGGAACCTCGACTCCTTCGGCATCTACCAGGCGGTAGGCATTCCCGGAATAGGCATGGGTGATCACATAGGGTCCCTCCCATGTGGGTTGCAGCTTTCCTCTCGGGTGAGGTTGTCTTGATGGCATGATTTGCTTAAGTACTAATTCCCCTATCTCGAATTTTCTTTTTCTCTCCTTCTTTTCAAATGCCCTTGCCACCCTTCTTTGGTAGGCCTGGGCATGGTCTGCCGCTCTTAATCTCTTCTCGTCCAGTAGTTCGAGGCGTAGTAGGACAAATGTATACTTATGTTTTTGAAAAGGGGCCTGTGTCGGCGAAAAGATATGTTTTTGGAAAGAAAGGAATGGAGATAAAGTTTGGAAAACGATTTTGTTTTTAGAAGACAAGTATGGAAAGACAGTTTGTAAAACGTTTTTTTTTTTTTGGCGGAAATCATGGAAGTACGGCTTTGTAAAATATTTTGTTTTGAAGAAAGGTGTGGAAGCGCAGATTTGGAAAACATTTTCGTCGTGAAGAAAAGTGTGAAAATGTTGTTTGTAAATATTTTCGTTGTTTTGGTAAACAGGTAAAGAAAGTTCGGGAAAGTGCTTTTATTTTGGTTTTGAAGTACGGAAATACTGTTTTGTAGAACTTTTGTTTTGAAGGAGTGTGGAAAACATTTTTTTAGAAAACATTTTTTTTTGGTTTTTAAAGAAGAGTGGAAATAAATCTAGAAGCAAGTATGTTGAGTTGGGGGAATGAAAGCTGATCGGTATGTATTTTTGTTAGCTTTTGGTTCCCTCTTTAGGAAAGCAGGTAAACAAATATGTATAGGAGTTGAAAGTGAAAGCTGGTAAACAAATATTTTGGTCTTTTTTTTTTTGATTTTTTTTTTTAGGAAAAGCCGGGAGGATCGGTACCTGGTTCTTGAATTTGTATTGCCTCCTCGGGTCGGCTTCTTTTTGATGGCCGGCTGATGTTTGGTGGGGGTCCCCTGTTCCCAAATTCTCCCTCCCTGAGTCTTTTCAAAGGCCTCCCTTGATGGAGTAGTTCTTCGTCTGTGGCGCCTGGTTGCCAACATGCGAGCACCTCTAGCCGGATGCGCATGGCACAGACGCTCCAATTTCGGGCTTGAGTATTATTAGAGCGCGCCTCTCCCCATATGGATATTACTTTCCCGCGGTATGGGAAGCGAAGACATTGGTGTCGGGTGGATGAGACGGCTTCGATGCTGTTGAGCCATGTCCTCCCAACAATTAGAGGGTGGGGTGATTGAATGTTCATCACCATGCAGTTAACGATGGTGGAGACTGGGCCGATCTTCAGTGGGAGCGTGACTAGTCCGCAGGCGTTCTTGCGTGTGCTGTCGAAGGCGTAAATGTATTCGTCTGAGGGCTCCAATTTGGGAACCCGGCCTTCTAGCTTTTGGTAGGCGGAATATGTAAGGACGTTAGTTTCTGCTCCCATGTCAATGAGAATGTGCCGGAATTCCCTTCCCCCGAGTATGGCGGTGATTGAGAGGGGTGCGGAACGTGCTCTAGCTTTTGCGACTTCATGGGGGAGGAAGGTGATTGAGTTAGGCTCCGCAAGATTGCTTGGTGCACGCTGGGTCCTGGCCGCTTCTTCTGAGGGAGAGTTGTTGTCACAAGGGGACCCAGGTGGGCTACCGCCTTCATTCTCGTTCCTCGGTCGGAGGGCTAAGGTGAACATATTGTGTATGGCCCAATTGTTCTCGTTCTCGTATTGGAGGCGTGCTTCTCCCCAAATTGTCAGTACATGATTCAAGAAGGGTAGTCGAAGGCATTGGTGTCGGGGAGAACAGATAGCTTGGATGCTGTCTAACCACGGTCGCCCCAGCATCAATGGGTACCTTGTGTCGATGTAGGCCACGAAGCAGGTTACTTCGCAGATGAGAGGTCCGACGAATAGCTCGAATGTTCCGGGGCCGCGGAGAGTCTTCCCGGTATGGTTGAAAGCTTGGATAGTATGGTGGGCCGGTTGGACGGGAGGACGGCCTAGTCCGGGTATCTTCTGGTAAGTGGAGCATGTCATTATGTTCATGCCCGATCCTGGGTCTATAAAGATGTTGTTCAGCCACAACATCTGAAGTCGTCCGCGGATGTGTAGGGGGTAGACTCGCAGTCGGGGATCTGGGAGGTCTTGGTCAGTGAATGAAATGGTCATTGGGCGGCGGAGGCCATTGACAGTGTCGGTACTCTTGGAGGACCCGTTATCGTCCGGATGCAGATCATCCGACGTACGTTCCCCCCCTTCGGGTCCTTCGCTAGCTCCTTCGGGGATCTCCTCGAATGGCTCTTCTTCTTCGTCTTCTCCCGGGTTTTCTAGTCCGCTTTCGTCGGACTCGAGGTTGATGACTGCGGGGAGGGCGAGGAGTGCGTCTTCTTCTTCGCCATAGAGTATGGCGACGTCATGGTCGTCGAGGTTCAGCTGGAAGGGCTCGTTCTGCTCTTCCTCCTCGGACTCTTCGGATAGGCTGCCATCAGTAGCATCTTCCGAGCTGCTTGGTTCTGGCGATGGTTGTCTCCCTCTCCTGATCATGTTGACCGCGTGGGCTCTAGATGTGGAGGCTTGGGTGTGTCCTGGCAAGCGGTCAGTCAATATGCCAAGTGGCTTGGGTGCTTGGGGATTTCCCTGGCTCAGATGGCCTTTGATCATGGCCCAGTCAAGGCGCCTGTCATCATTAAGATCATAAACGAAGTCCCGAAAAACAATGCATTGTTCTACGGTATGGCCATATTGTTGATGATATTGACAGTAACGCGCCGTGCTGGCCCCGGGTAGTGAAGGCCTGGCGTCGGGGAGGGAGATACTATTTGTGTCCAACATCACCCTAAAGATCCTAGTTAAAGTTTCTGGGAGGGGAGGGTAAGAGTCCCTCTTTCCCATTCGTCTTTGGTCGTAGGATGCGGGAGGTCTAACCTCGTTATAAGAGCTTTGTATGGGTTGCCTAGGGGTTGGATTTTGTGCTCTTGGGGGAGCAGAGTAAAAGGGAGCCCGAGTTTGAGTTTGGCTCTGGATTATAGGGCTTTGGAGTGGGAAATTTTGGACTGTGGGGTTTTGTCGTATTGGCACGGGGACGGGTACTGATCGAGGGGTAAAATGTTGATTTGCTTGCCGAGGCGGTGCATATCCGGATGATCCGGGCGTGTACTGTCTCGGAGCTGTTCCTCGGTCAGGAACTCGTGCTCCGTTCGGGTAGAGTGCCGATACTTGGTTAATGATCCCCTCTACCGTGGGGGTTTGCGCCTTACGAGGCGGTTGTCCAACCCTATGGCTGATAGGTGGGGACTGGGTTTGTACTGCTGGGGCTGCACAACGGGAAATCCTGTTGTGGCGGTCAATCAGAAGTTGATACGTAGTGCAGTCTCCGTACGAAAGGCTCGTACGGAGCTCTGGACTCAGGCTCTGTAACATCATGTCAATTTCTTGACATTCTGTGAGTTGCAGACCGGTTCGGTGGACAAGGGTGCGCCACCGAGACACGTATTGTTCGAATTCCTCCCTAGGCCTCATTCTCTCTACGGTTAGATCTGAAATAGAGGGGGTCCTAATCCTCTGGTAACCGTAGCGGCCCAAGAATTTCTCGCTTACAGCCGAGAAATTCGACAAGTGATCTACAGGGAGGGTGGAGAACCATTGTAGTGCTTCTCCTTCCAATGATTTCTGGAAGAGGAAGACTAGTAGAGGTTGATTATCTAGAAACGGGCGTGCGTCTAGATAAAAGGCAGTTAAATGAATGTCTGGGTCTCCACGACCGTTGTACCGACGGAATTTGGGGACTTTGAATCCCTCCGGTAGGTGGACTGACGGGATTTGTCTCAGGTTATGTAGAGACATGTGTTTGGGGGCCGAGGGACCAGTCTCGGAGAGAATTCTCCGGATGGTATCGTCCAGTGTTTCTCCCCGGGAGGGCTGCCTAGCGGTCCCGGGTTTGGGGTGGTCTGGTAGGGGCCTGGGTGGAAACAACTGGGAATTTTGGATTCACGGGGGAAAGGGGGGTGAATGAAAATACGCTCGGGTTGACCGAGTGACTGGGTGTGAATGGGTTTAGGGGTTTCGACAGGGGTTTCCTGTCTTGAGGTCTTGGTATGACGGTAGTCAGCGAGGTCATGAAACATGTCCTCTACCGTCTGGTACCCTAGACTAGCCATCCTTTCCTCTAGATGGGTCAGGAACTGTGTGGCCTGACCCTCTTGGTGATTCCTTTCCTCTGATATCTCCTCTTCTATGTGGGATTCCATGACGTAGAGTGGGGGGATGAATGCAGATTGAAAGCAGTAAATAAAGTAGTAAAGGATTGCGCAGCTGTGTGCGACTTACGAAAGCAGTAAAGGATTGCGCAGCTGTGTGCGACTTACGAAAGCAGTAAAGGATTGCGCAGCTGTGTGCGGCTTACAAAAGCAGTAAAGGATGTTATAATGCACAGCAGAAGAGGATTTAATTCAAGGAGTGAGAAACTCTAACCTTCCTAGAGGGTTGATAGCATTTTAGTCAGGCTTGTAAAAGGGGGCAGAAGAGGATTACCTTTTGATGTTTTTCACAAGGGAGATCCCACCGTGATCGCCAGAATTTGTCGGTGTCGAAAAATCCGCGTGTGTGGGGTTTCTTCGGAGGGTTCGGATCGGATGCGTGCCCTGGCGGGCTCGGTCGGATCGTCTTCTCGGAAGGGGTGAGGGTGTGGTTCCTGGTTGAGACGCCCGACAGCGGCTCAAGAGGATTCAAGGGGTTTTGTGATCGCCACCTGCTTTTTCTAAAAACAGGAAAGGGTTTGGGTCGGATTTGATCGCCTACGTGGGGAGTTTGTGGGGTCTCCGCTCTGAGACACGGATATACCGTACACAGAGGTAAAAAACAGGTAATCCTATTCTGCTTCCGGGCTTGACTAAAGGAGTTATGGGTCAAAGGGGTGTTGATATGGGGTGTGGATAGGGGGCGGCTAGTTGTGGTTAGCCGTCGGCCAGGGGGCGGCTAGTTAGGGTTAGCCGTCCAGGGTCTGGAAAATTTAGGCAGGGGTTTGGTAGGTAAAGGGTGGGGTTTTGGGCAGAGGCTAAGCTAGGTTTAGCCTGGGTTTATGGAGGGTGGGATGAGAGGGTATTTTATGTGGGGAATGGGTGTTTCTCTCACAAAAGGGCTCTCTCTCTCTCTCTCTTGGGATTTCTGGTGGTGGAAGGGTTTGAAGATGAATTGGTGATTGTTTTGGATTTTTGTTGGGTGTGTTGGTTGTTTGTGGATTTGTTGATGTTGTATTTGGGCTTGGGACCCCTCTATTTATAGTAAAAGAGAGGTAGGAAAATATCCCGAGGGTAATGGAGTGGGTTGGCTTTGATTGGACCTCTCATTAATGCTCTGGTTCTTCTGCCAGAGAACAGGTGAAGGGCGGCTAGTTCTAACTAGCCGCCCGGGATGGGGCGGCTACTTCCTGGTAGCCGCCCCTATCATGACCTGCCAAACGTCCCATCTCTGACAAGCGGTGGCTTGGGTCGGCTACTTGGTTTCATCCGGCCAAGAGAGGGCGGCTAAAGGTCATGACCCACCGCAATGATCAGCATTTAATATTGCTTTATGTCCCATCCAGGGAACTGGTCTAAAGTCGGCCAGGGGGCGGTCAGGGGGGCGGCTATTGTGAACTAGCCGCCCAGTGAGGGGCGGCTAGTTAGGGATACCCTCCCCTTTCCAGGGGCTTTAGGTTTTTAGGGTAGGTTTAGGTTTAGGTATGGTTTAGGGTTCGGGCTAGGGTTTGGGTTTAGGTCAAGGTTTAGGGTTTCCGGTTTAGGGTTAGGTCAAGGCTAGGGTTTCCGGTTTCTGGTTTACCGAACCTTTGGTTCTCTATCAGTGTCCACTTGTGGGATATTTCCGTGTGTTACTTGAAGTATTTCTGTCTCTCTGGACGGTCAAAATTGGGGTATCTACACTCCCAACCAACCGTCCCATACCAGGCGGCTAATTCCCACTAGCCGACCCACTCCTAACCCTTTTTTAGTCCCATATCTTCTCTTGTCAAGCCCCTGAAACAGAATAGGATTACCTGTTTTTCACCTCTGTGTACGGTATATCCGTGTCCCAGAGAGGAGACCCCACAAAATCTCTCCGCGAGGTGATCAAATCAAACCCCAACTTTTCCTGCTTTTTGAGAAAGCAGGTAGCGATCACAAACAACAAACCCCGCCATTTCTGAGAAACAGTCGGGCGGCTTAGGAACCACTCTCCGGGCGGTGATCTGATCTTTCGCGAGACGGACCAGGACCAAGTTCGCAGAACCCTCAGTTTTACATACCGACAGGCGTGGAAGGAAGATGCTGGTGCATGTATTTTGTTGGCATGGGTTTGACATTGAATACAACGCCGAACGTATTTGTTGCAGTCGCCTACGAGTGTGGGCCAGTAGTAGCCCATCCTTAGCACCTTTTTTTGCCAGCATCTGAGCATTGACGTGTCCTCCGCATACCCCAGAGTGAGCTTCTTCTACTATGGTATGTGCTTCTTCATCGTCCAGGCATCTGAGTAGTTGTCCGTTGAAGGAAGCTCAAAAAAGTATTCCTCCCCGGAGGCAATATTTGGTTGCTACGCTTTTAACTATTTTCTTATCATATCTAGTGGCGTATCCTGGAAATGAACCGTCTTCGACATAGTTTTTATGTCAAAGTACCACGGGTTTCCATCGTCCATATCTTCCAGATCTAGGGCTAGGATTTTGGTGGCACTAGTGACTCCGTCTGCTTGGTTTTGTTGTTTCAGGAGGTTTCGAGTTCCACAGTCTTGAAGTTCGGTGAAAGGTGTTTCTCGTCTCTAGATAGTGACGGTTTCAGATGCCCTTGATATGGGAAAGGTAAGTGATGAAGCTAATGAGGCTAGAGAATATGCAAGAATGTTGCCTGTCCGAGGTATAAAAATGTGAGTGACTTTATGGACTTGCTTTATCAGGATTATGGCTAGTTCTCTATATGGCTTTATTTTGGAGTCTCTAGTCTGGTATTTCTTCAGAGTTTGGCAGATCACTAAGAGGGAGTCCCCATTGATGTCCAGATTTTTTACTCCTAGGGGTAGAGCTGCCTTCAAACCTGCTATCAGGGCTTCGTATTCAACAATATTGTTGGTGGCATTGAACGTAAGCTGAAATGCTCGTGGGATAATGACGCCCTCGGAGGAGATTAATGCTATCCCTATTCCCCTCCCTTGTTGATTAACTGCTCCGTCGAAGTATAGCGTCCAAGTCTTTCTATTTTTTTCTTCGATAAGCGCAAATATTTCTTCGTCCGGGAAGTCAATTTTCACCGGTTCGTAATCAGGGAGAGGGAGTTGAGCGAGGTGGTCAGCGATAGATTGACCTTTGACGGACTGTTGAGTAGCGTACGTGATGTCAAACTCATTTAACTGTACTTGCCATCAGGCCAAGCAACCAGTTAATACAACTTTCTCGAATAGGAACCTTACTGGCTTGGCAAAGTACTTGATTTTGTGGGCAAGAAAGTAATGGTGCAATTTTTGGGAAGCCCATACTATGCTAAGCATGTTTTTTCTGTGGGAGGGTAGGCTTTCTCATACTCAACTAATGTTTTACTTAGGTAGTAGATAGCCTTTTCTTTCCTTCCTACATCATCGTGTTGCGCAAGTACTGTACCGATGGCTTCCTTGGTTGCACCTAAATAGAGGAGCAGAGGTCTTCTAGGTACCGGGGCTGAGAGGACTGGGTGATTAAGAAGGTATTTATTTAAGCTATCGAAGGCCTTTTGGCATTCGCTATCCCAGTTAAACTTAACTCCTCTTTTTAACAGTTTATAAAAGGGGCGACATCTTTCGGCATGCTGTGAGATAAATCTCCAGATAAACTGCAGCCGTCCGATGAGTCCTCTCAATTCCTTCAGGTTCTTGGGTGGGGGCATTTGGGCGATGGCCTTTGCCTTGGTTGGATCTACTTCGATTCCCCTTTTGCTCACCATGAATCCCAAGAGTTTTCCCGAAGAGACACCGAAGCGACAAGTGATTCATTTTAAGTGAAAATTCTCTGCATCTCTGCAACACTTGCTTAAGTGTGTCTGCGTGCCCTATTCGAGTCCTAGACTTAACTAGGATGTCATCTACATAAACTTCTACTAGCTTGTGCATCATATCATGAAATATTGAAGCCAAGGCTCTTCGGTATGTTGCACCAGCATTTTTAAGCACGAAAGGCATTACTATCTAGCAGTAAGTCCCCTAGGGTGTGGTGAAGGAGGTCTTTTCCTGGTCTTTTTCTACTAATCTAATCTGACTGTATCTGGAAAAACCATCCATGAAAGAAAGCATCTCGTAGCCTATCGTGTTATCGACAAGGAGATCAATATTTTTGAGTGGGGAAGTCATCTTTTGGGCATGCTCGATTGGGGTCCCTAAAGTCGATGCACATCCGGATCTTACCATCTTTCTTGGATACCAGAATGATATTAGCTACCCATTTCGGGTGCAAGAATACCCGTATAAATTTAGCCTGGTGGAGCTTATCCACCTCATCTTTAATTTTTAAAGCTACCTCAAGATGAAGGCGCCTTAACTTTTATTTTACTGGTTTGACATTAGGCTCTAGAATTAATCGGTGCTCGATTAAAGAGGTGTCGAGTCTAGGCATATCTTTGTAAGACCTTGCAAATACATCATTATATTCGTATAGTATTTTAACTAGGCCTTCTCTCTCATCGTGTTTCAGCTCCGCACTCATTAAAATGATTTTAGGGTCAGCCCCAGTCCCAGGTTCAGCTCCTCCACCTTCTCGTCAGCTTCTTCTATCTTTTCATAAAATTTCTGAAGGCTCTGCTCAAATTCTTCAGATATGTCTTCTTCTTCCCCATCGTTCTCATCACAGATTTCGAAGACTCCTAGACCATTGTCTAAGTTTTCTATATTGTCTAGGTCTGGTTCTTCGATAACTTCTATCGATTCAAATTTTTTTAAGCCTAAAATGGCCCTGCTGTATCCTTTTATACTATTATGCCCCATTTGGGAAGCGGAATAGGCGGGTATAAGGGTAGTATAAGAGTGGTATAAGAAAGGATAAGGAAAATGGTTGTTTGTTTGCAGAGTATAACTTGGTATTACTAAGCCAGTTTAAACGAGTATAAGAGAGTATAACAATTCTAAGTAACCCCTAGGATAAGCTATATTCACTTTATCTATTCTCATGGGCCCACATGTCAAATCAATTTTTTTACATCTTATCACATCAAATCACCTATCAACACCTCTTATACATCAAAGGGGCCCACATGTCAAATCAACTTTTTTACACTTTATTTATATTATATTCTTTATTAACCAAACAACTCAATCTTTATTCTTATGTTTTCCAATGAGAATAAAAAAACACAACCAAACGGAAAATCTCTTATTCATGTAGATTTGTTATCTATACTGGCATAGTTATCTATCCAGAATAATTCAATTCTGCTATCCAAACAGGGACTTAATGATTTGGTCAGGTATCTGACTTCTGGTAGGTCTGTCCGCTTTGAATGTGGTGTCAGGTTTAGGATCTTTGGCTTGACTCGCTAGACGTTGTAGCTTATTTAGGAGATCAAAGTCATCGCTAAAAGGGTGTCATGCCGGGGTGAAGTCATCTTTGTCAAACAAGGACAATCTTGTTTTTTTTTTTTAAAGGAAAAGACGCTTATTATTTACAACCTACTAGATTGGTACGAGCATTTCAACTGACTTTCCTCCAACAGCTGGCGCTTCTTTGTTGCGATGCTTGAGCACTGCGAGGAAAGAGCGCTTGGTCAGCTGGAATTTCATCGTTTGGTGGCGAGTGTGTGCTTAAATGTTCATCATGGTGTGGGAATAACCAGTCAAGGGAGCCTAATAGGTAATCTGGCTCTCTTTCCCGGTCAGGGTAAAGGGGTGGGGGTGTACGGCTTCTTCAATCTGTTTCGTGGCTGTCTCCTTAATGAAATGTTCATATAACCCTCAATCACATTTTTTTTTAAAATTTAGTGCGGTGTTTGGGCGAGCCAAGGCCTCTCTTATCTAACCAAGCTGGGAGCTTGATGGGTTTCAAGATCCCATCTTTTAGTCCTAGAGCCTTCCCCGGGATGTGGCCCATGATCTTCATTATATGTCAGTCAGGATTTTCATTTGTAGGGTGGCTTGTCTTTGCAGTACTGGGGGGAGGATTTTGGCGATTCAGCCAATCGGCCGGAAAGTCTAGAATGTGGATGCTGGTTTCCATGGGCTTTGGGTTGGTGATTTTTATGGCGATTGTTTCATTGTTGGTGAACCTTGCTTTGGGTCCTTTGACCGCATCTCCCCGTATTTTGATTATTGGATTCCCCAGGGGGAATTTCAAACACTGGTGTATGGGGGAAGATACTCCCTTTATGGAGGCCAGCCATTTACGCCCTAAAATTATATTATAATATGAATCCATTTTAGGACATATGCTTCGGCGCTAGTTTCTAGGGGTCCTACTCTTAAATGGAAGCTTTTAAAATCAAGAACCGGTCGAGCCGTTTTGTCATAGGCAAATATACGGGTGCTCGTTTCGAGGAGCGTGGTTATGTGTCCGTCAATGTGTTCGAAGGTGCGCAGTGACATGAGGTTTATCCCTGCGCCAGTATCAATTAGAACCTTTTCTATTGGGTACCCTTCGAGGTCAATTGTTATGCATAAGGTGGAGGTGTTGACGACCTTATCATGGATTTATTCCTTGGGTCTAAAGGTTATCATCGGTCCCAGTCCCACAGAAGCTAAAGCTATCGGCACACCTAGGGTTGAGATTTGTGGGTCAACTTGGACTCTTTCCAGAAATATTCTTAGAGCATGTTGGTGATGTTCTGAGGTTTCAATCCGCTCTAAGATGGAAATTTTTGCGAGGATTCTTTGGAGTTTGTCGAGGATATCGATCCTATCCCCGACATTGGGCTCCTCAGTTTCTGTTTCGGGTACGGGATGCCTATAAGAGGGGACATCATTGAAGATTCTTCCTGCTCTAGTAGTGTGATGGTTCAAGGTGTCGACCGTGGTTCGGGGATGTAGTTGCGACGAGTTCGGGCTTTTGCTGGCTAGTAAGATGGGTGACAATTGGGGGATTGGTTTAGGGAGGGGAGGCCTTATGGGGCTTGGGAGAATGGGAGAAGGGGCCGACAGAATGGGAGAAGAGGCTGGTAGAATGGGAGCAAAGGCTAGGAGAATTAAGCCACCTGGAATGATCCTGGGTGGTTCTTCGTGGTTGGTAGCCCTTATGGTGTAAATGCTTTCGAAGCTCAGGCTTTCTGGCTCTTCTACGAGGGCCTCTATGGCCAGTTTTGGTTTTTGTGTTTTGGTTTCTACAGGGCCAGGATTTTCTGGGGTTTGCCGGGTTAGTGGATTCAATTGGACCTTTGGTGTAGCCAAGTTGTTCCTAAGTCCCCTGATGGTGGCCCAATCTAAACGCCTTTCTTCATCAAGGTCATAAACAATGTCTCGGAATGAGAAGCATTGTTCAATAGTGTGACCGTGATATTGATGATATAGGCAGAAAAGGGTGGTGTTGGCACCGATGGGTGAAGGTCTGGCCGTGGGCAAGGGGTGATTATTGGTTTTCATCAGGGTTTTGAAGAGGTTTCCTAGGGTCTCTGGGAGGGGTGGATAGCAATTCCTCTTACTTAACCCTCTTTGGTCATAGGAAGGTGTAGCCTCTTTGTAGGGGCTCGGTGTGGGCTGCCTAGGGGTTGGGTTTTGGTTCCTTAGGAGAGTGGAATAGAAAGGGGTCCTAGGCCGGCCTTGTCTTGGAATTATGGGGCCTTGGACAAGGAAACTTTAGATTACCGGGTTCTGTCGTGTCGGCATGGGGACGGGTACTGATCGAGGTATAAAATTTTGATTGGCTGAGCGAGGCGGCGCATACCTGGATGAACCAGACGTGTACTATTTCAGAGCCGTTCCTCGATCGGGAACTCGTGCTCCATTCGGGTAGAGTGCCGAAACTTGTGTAATCGCCTCTACCATGGGGGTTTGCGCCTTACGTGGCAGTTGTCCAACCCTACGGCTGATAGGTGGGGACTGGGTTTGGACTACTGGGGCTGCACAGTGGAAAATCCTATTATGGCGGTCAATCAAAAGCTGATACGTAGTATAGTCTCCATACGAAAGGCTCGTACGGAGCTCTGAACTCAAACTCTGCAACATCATGTCTTTTTCTTGATGTTCTGTGAGTTGCCTGCCGGTCCGGTGGACAAGGGTGCGCCACCGAGACACGTATTATTTAAATTTCTCCCTATGCTTCATTCTCTCTATGGTTAAATCTGAAATAGAGGGGGTTATGATCCTCTGATAACCGTAGCGGTCTAAGAACTTCTCGCTTACCGCCGAGAAGTTCGACAAGTGATCTACAGGGAGGGTGGAGAACAATTGCAGTGCTTCTCCTTCCAATGATTTTTGGAAGAGGAAGACTAGCAGAGGTTGATTATCTAGAAATGGCCAGGCGTCTAGATAAAAGGAAGTTAGATGAATGTCTGGGTCTTCACTACCGTTATACCGGAAGAATTTTGGGATTTTGAATCCCTCCGGCAGGTGGACTGATGGGATTTGTCTCAAGTTGTGTAGAGACACGTGCTTGGAGGCTAGGGAACCAGTCTCGAAGAGGATTCTCCGGATGGTTTCATCTAGTGTTTCTCCCATGCGAGGGCTGCCTGGCGGTCCCGAGTTTGGGGTGGCCTGATAAGGGCGGGTAGAAACGGTCGAGAACATTGGATTCACAGGGGAAAGGGGGGCGAACGAAAAGGTGCTCGGATTGACCGAGCGGCTGGGTGTGGATGGGGATTTGAGAGTAGCCTTGGGGGTTTCGACAGGGGTCTCCTGTCTGAAGGTATTGGTATGACGGTAGTCAGTGAGGTCATGAAACATGTCCTCTACCATTTGGTACCCTAGACTAGCCATCTTTTCCTCTAGATGGGTCAAGAGTTGCGTGGCCTGACCTTCTTGGGTGATTCTCTCCTCTAGTATCTCCTCCTCTAGGTAGGATTCCATGATGCGGGTGCGGAACGATTTAAGGGGATGGATGCGGATAGCAAGCAGTAAATAAAGCAATAAAGGATTGCGCAGCGGGGTGCGACTTACAAAGCAGTAAATGATTGCGCAGCGGTATGCAACTTACAAAGCAATAAAGGATTGCGCAGCGGTGTGTGATTTACAAAGCAGTAAATGATTGCGCAGTGGTGGGTGACTTACAAAGCAGTAAAGATGTTGTAATGCGGAATGGAGGAGGATCTTATTCGAGGGTTGGGAAATTCTAACTTTCCTAGAGGTTTGATAGCATTCTAGTCAAGCTTGTAAAAGGGAGACAGAATAGGATTACCTTTTGCTTTTTTTCACGAGGGGGGTCCCACCGTGATCGCTAGATTTGTTGGTGTGGGATTCCGTCGGGTGTCGAAAAATCTGCGTCTCAGCATGTGTGGGGGTTCTTCGGGGATTCGGATCCGGTGTGCGCCTTGGCGGGCTCGATTAGATCGTCTCTCGGAAGGGTGATGGGGTCTCGTTCCCAGTTGAGGTGCCCGACAACGGCTCAAGGGGATTCCAGTGTGTGTGTGTGATCGCCACCTGCTTTTTCAAAAAGTAGGAAAAGTTGGGTCGAATTTGGTCGCCTACGTGGAGGAGCTTGTAGGGTCTCTACTCCCGCACACGGATATACCATATACAGAGGTGAAAAACAGGTAATCTTATTCTGCTTTTGGCTTGGCTAGAGGAGTCTTGGGACAAATGGGGGTGTAGGTGTGGGGCGGCTAGTGGGTTTGAACTGTCGAGTAGGGGGCTGCTACTTAGGGTTAGTCATCCGGGGCCTGGGTCAACCTGGGCAGAACCTGGGTAGGAAATGAGTTTGGTTTTGGCAGAGGTTAAGCTGGGTTTAACCTGGGTTTTGGAGGGTGGATTGAGAGAGTGATTTTGTGTAGGGAATGGATTTTTCTCTCACAAATGGGACTCTCTCTCTCTCTTTAGGGATTTTCAAGTGGTGGAAATGGGTTGTGAATGTGAATGATCTCAAGTGGGAATGAAAATTGGGAATGGATTAGAAAGGTTTGGAACCCCCTCTATTTATAGTAAAAAAGAGGCATGGGATTGTTCAGTGGGTAATAAAATATCTTGGGTAATAGTTGTTGGATTAGACCCATCATTAATTCTCTGCTTCTTCTGTTAGAGACCAGGTGAGGGGCGGCTAGTTAGGGTTTGCCGCCCCATCATGACCTGCCAAACGTCCCATCTCTTGTAAGTGGTGGCTTGGGTCGGTTACTTGGGTCGAACCGGCCAAGATGGGGCTGTCGGTGTCAAAAAATCCGCGTGTGTGGGGTTTCTTCGGAGGGTTCGGATCGGATGCGTGCCCTGGCGGGCTCGGTCGGATCGTCTTCTCGGAAGGGGTGAGGGTGTGGTTCCTGGTTGAGACGCCCGACAGCGGCTCAAGAGGATTCAAGGGGTTTTGTGATCGCCACCTGCTTTTTCTAAAAACAGGAAAGGGTTTGGGTCGGATTTGATCGCCTATGTGGGGAGTTTGTGGGGTCTCCGCTCTGAGACACGGATATACCATACACAAAGGTGAAAAACAGGTAATCCTATTATGCTTCCGGGCTTGACTAAACGAGTTATGGGTCAAAGGGATGTTGATATGGGGTGTGGATAGGGGGGCGGCTAGTTGTGGTTAGCCGTCGGCCAGGGGGCGGCTAGTTAGGGTTAGCCGTCCAGGGTCTGGGAAATTTAGGCAGGGGTTTGGTAGGTAAAGGGTGGGGTTTTGGGCAGAGGCTAAGCTAGGTTTAGCCTGGGTTTATGGAGGGTGGGATGAGAGGGTATTTTATGTGGGGAATGGGTGTTTCTCTCACAAAAGGGCTCTCTCTCTCTCTCTCTCTTGGGATTTCTAGTGGTGGAAGGGTTTGAAGATGAATTGGTGATTGTTGTGGATTTTTGTTGGGTGTGTTGGTTGTTTGTGGATTTGTTGATGTTGTATTTGGGTTTGGGACCCCTCTATTTATAGTAAAAGAGAGGTAGGAAAATATCCCGAGGGTAATGGAGTGGGTTGGCTTTGATTGGACCTCTCATTAATGCTCTGGTTCTTCTGCCAGAGAACAGGTGAAGGGCGGCTAGTTCTAACTAGCCGCCCGGGATGGGGCGGCTACTTCCTGGTAGCCGCCCCTATCATGACCTGCCAAACGTCCCATCTCTGACAAGCGGTGGCTTGGGTCGGCTACTTGGTTTGATCCGGCCAAGAGAGGGCGGCTAAAGGTCATGACCCACCGCAATGATCAGCATTTAATATTGCTTTATGTCCCATCCAGGGAACTGGTCCAAAGTCGGCCAGGGGGCGGTCAGGGGGGCGGCTAGTGTGAACTAGCCGCTCAGTGAGGGGCGGCTAGTTAGGGATAGCCGCCCCTTTCCAGGGGCTTTAGGTTTTTAGGGTAGGTTTAGGTTTAGGTCTGGTTTAGGGTTCGGGCTAGGGTTTGGGGTTAGGTCAAGGTTTAGGGTTTCCGGTTTAGGGTTAGGTCAAGGCTAGGGTTTCTGGTTTCTGGTTTATCGAACCTTTGGTTCTCTATCAGTGTCCACTTGTGGGATATTTCCGTGTGTTACTTGAATTATTTCTGTCTCTCTGGACGGTCAAAATTGGGGTATCTACAGGGGCGATTAAAGGTCACAACTCAACGCAATGATCAACATTTAATGCTGCTTTATGTCCCATCCAAGGAAGCGGTTTGGGGTCAGCCAGGGGGGCGGCTAGTGCAAACTAGCCACCTAGTATGGCGCGGCTAGTTAGGGTTAGCCGCCCCTTTCTAGGGTTTTAGGTTTCTAGGGTTTGGACCAGGGTTTACGGATTTTGGTTTTCTGAGATTCATTTTCTAGTTGATGCCCAAATGTGGGTTATTTCAAGATGTTACTTGAAGTGTTTTTGTCTTTCTAGATGGTCAAAATTGGGGTATCTACAGAGGGGCCATGACTGAGGCGGACCTCGATCTCCTCCCTCTCGAGCCCGAGCATTCCCTTTCGGCTTCCTTCGCTACCGGGGCCACCTTCAGCAGTGCTTCTCGTCCTTCGGTGACTCGGAATCGCGGGATATATGTGAGGGCCGCGACTTCTGTCCGAGAGACTCCTGCTGTTCTGGAGGCTCCGGAGGTTCAGTCTTCTCCTTAGCTACCACCTCCTTCAGGCAAGGACGTTCCTCCTTCGACTCATCCTCCCAGGGATAGTGATACCCCAAGGTATAGTCCTTCGAGCCTTGGTTCAAAGTAGAAGAATTGTATATATGCAAGGAATTCATGTTTTTCTTCTTTTCTTTTTGGCTTAGGTGATTGTTTTGGCGATGCACGGCCCAAGACACTTGAATGGAAGCTTTGGACGGACTCCAACCCACTCATCTCTAGTTTATTCGCTTTTAAAACTTTCTTTTATTTTAACTAGGTCTAAAATTTCCTTTTTATGAACGATTTTCCCTTCTCTTTTGGTGTATGAACAAATATGGGTGTATTTAACTTAGTTTTGTTGGTTTTAATTTGGTCGTTTATGTGGAATGGTTTTAAGGGTGGATGAATGGATCAATGGGTGTATGGTTTGGTCTATGATTTTGGTTTTGGTTGTTGTTTAACTCGTAATTATACTTGTTTTGTATATGAATATATGTATGAAATGCATGTGCACAGGTTTCGGGAGAGAATGTCTTTCATAGGTATCAAAATGAGTTGAAGAGTTAAAAAGAATGGGACTAACAGCAGGTTTTTGGGTAGCAGGCAGGGGGCGGCTAGTTCAAACTAGCCGCCTAGTGAGGGGTGACTTGTTTAGGTTAGCCGCCACTTGCCTGGGCTTTTACCAGGAAAAGGAGGTAGCAGGGGAGGCTAGTGTATTCTAGCCGTCTGGTGAGGGGCGGCTAGTCGGGTTTAGCCACCCCCTGCCTGGGACAATTTTTCTGGTTCTGCTACTTCTGTATGCTGCTGCTGAAAGTCCTCATGAGTGTTTTAACCTTCAAGACCTATAAAAATATCCTTTCCATGGACCAAGTGTTAAATCCGTCCAGATTGCGCCCCTGCACTGACTTTCTAGCCCTTCTTTCTTGAATCGTCAAGGGCTACAATCCATCTAAGGTAAAATACAATATTAAAGTGAGAAAGTAAAGTGCGGAAAACCATGCTCTAGTACGTAAGGGAGGGATTCCAAGTGCGAGAGTGAAGAAAAGTCTTAAGTATGGGTGAGAGTGGGATGATTTCTTCTCAAGCATGTGCGGAAGGGTATGAAATAAGTGCAATAGGGACAATTTTAGCTTGGTACGGGGAGCTAACTATAATGTTTTAAGGAAGTTGAATGCCTAATTGCTTTGGATGAGGAAAATGCAAGCTCATGCGTTAGTGTAAGTAACATAAGAGAGCATTTTAATTTTTTAATCATTTTTTTCATGTGAGAGGACAATGTTTTCAATCTTCCTAAGCAGGAAATACCATTAAGTCCCCATAGAGGGGCCCTTGTGGTCACTCATGTCCAAACCAGGATTGTATTTGAAAGGTATAAGCTTTGGTTGTCGATTTCTTAGGTTCATGGTTTTCAAGTGCTTGATTATATTATTCTAAGCATGCTGGAAAATCCATGAATGTACCAGGAATCAAGTCAAATAAGCTTCCTTTGAGCATGCCAATCTTTAAATAAACTCATGTAACTGTGTGTAGTTGTAATGATAGAAAAGGTCCACTTTTGATCAGAATTTTGCCTTTCCTAGCAGACATAGTTCAATTTCAAAACCTCATTGCAAAAATAAAAGGTGAAGGGGGGGGGGGGGGGAAGGGGGCAAGAGTAATATCTTCCTTTTGGGAAATATTTAGAATTGTCCCAGTCTAGCTAGGAAAGGTCCATATGGCTTTCTTCTTTTTACCACTTCTTTATTTTGGGTGGAAAGTATAACCGCTTGTTCGGATCTGTACTAGTATAGCCGTTGTTTAGCGTATACTGTGCGTAAAGCCGTGAGAGCCTACTAAAGTAGAGAGTTTAACCCGTTCACTTGGGTGTTATTTTTCTTTGTCGGCCTCTCATTGCCTAATTTTTTTTTATTTGAGGGCGGGCTTTTCTATTTTTCACCTCGATTCTTTCATGCTTCCCCTCTAGAAGTGTTTGTATAGTGCCAAAGCCAGTTTTGGGACATATGCTAGGTCCAGGCGACTCCTCATTATGACCTTGGGTTAATACGAGTAGTGGCAGAAATAAGGGAGGGATGCTTCGGGGTTTTTTAAATTGTCCTAATCTACGGGGTAGGCAATCTCTCTTCTATCAAATGAACCGATCCTTGAGTCATACGTGTGTGAAGGAAGTGGCATGATTGGCGGATATGAATTTAAATAACTAGAAGTTTATCTTTGGGAGTCTTATATTTATATCATCAAGTGCTAAACGCTGAAAATTACAGGAAGGAAGAATAATATTTCTTAAGTATTCAAATTTTTTATGCATGGAATTTCTTTAGATAAAGTGCATTCCACGAGCCTGAAACCTCGACTCCTTCAGCGTCTACCAGGCGGTAGATATTCCCGGAGTAGGCATGGGTGATCATATAGGGTCCTTTCCATGTGGGTTGCAGTTTTCCTCTTGGGTGGGGCTGCATTGATGGCATGACCTGCTTGAGTACTAACTCCCCGATTTTGAACTTTCTTTCTATTATCTTCTTTTCAAATGTCCTTACCACCCTTCTCTAGTAGACCTTGGCGTGGTCTGCCACTCTTAATCTTTTCTCGTCTAATAGTTCAAGGCGTAGTAAAACTGTCTCCCTTATTTCTTCAATTTGTAGGTCTTCTTTTAATACTATTCTTAGGGATGGAATGAGAATTTCATAGGGAACTACTACTTCTACCCAAAATGTAAGTGAGTAAGGAGTTTATCCAGTGGGTGTTCTAATGGAGGTTTGGCACACCCAGAGGGCGTCTACCAATTTATCAGGCCAGTCAGTAGCTTGGTGGGTTTTTACTGTCTTTTTTATGATCCTGAGCAAGGTTTTATTGGTAGCCTCTTCTTGTCCATTTCCCTGGGGGTAATATGGTGTGGAATGATGAAGCTCTATGTGATGTTTATTGCGCAAGTCTCAGAATTCTTGGGAGATGAATTGGGGGCCATTATCCGTTATGATCATCTTGGGGGTACCGAACCGTGCAAGGATATGAGTGCAAACAAAGCGGGCCAGGGTGGAGCTTTTGATTAGTATATAGGATTCGGCTTTAGCCCATTTAGTAAAGTATTCTGTAGCGGTAAGGATAAAAGCATTTTGGGTGGTGTTTTCTACAGTGTCACATAATGGTCCTATTACATCTAGTGCCCACATAGAAAAGGGCCATGGTGAAGTCATAGGGTGTAAGAAAGATGTTGGTGCATGCATTTTGTTGGCATGGGTTTGACATTGAATACAGCGCCGAACGTATTTGTTGTAGTCTCCCATCCTTAGCACCTTCTTTGCCAGCATCTGAGCATTGACATGTCCTCCGCATACTCCGGAGTGAGCTTCTTCTACGATGGTATATGCTTCTTAATCGTCCAAGCATCTGAGTAGTTCTCCGTTGAAGGATGCTCGAAAAGTATTCCTCTTCGGAGACAGTATGTGATTGCTATCCTTTTAACTATTTTCTGGTCATTGCCAGTGGCGTGTCCTGGGAATGAACTGTCTTCGAGATAGTTTTTTATGTCAAAATACCATTTATTTCCATCGTCCATATCTTTCAGATCAAGGACTAGGATTTTCATGGTACTAGTGACTCCGTCTGCTTGGTTTTGTTGTTTCACGAGATTTTGGGTTTCACAATCTCAAAGTTTGGTGGTAGGTGTTTCTAGTCTCTGGATGGTGACCGTTTCAGATGTCCTAGATATGAGGAAAGTAAGTGATGAAGCTAATGAGCCGTTCCTCGATTGGGAACTCGTGCTCCGTTCGGGTAAAGTGCCGAAACTTGTGTAATCCCCTCTACCGTGGGGTTTTGCGCCTTACGTGGCGGTTGTCCAACCCTATGGCTGATAGGTGGGGACTGGGTTTGGACTACTGGGGCAACACAACGGAAAATCCTGTTGTGGCGGTCAATTAGAAGCTGATACATAGTACAGTCTCCGTACGAAAGGCTCGCTCGAAGCTCTGGACTTAAACTCTACAACATCATGTCCATTTCTTGATATTCTGGGAGTTGCAGGCCGGTCCAGTGGACAAGTGTACTCCACCGAGACACATATTGTTCAAATTCCTCCCTATGCCTCATTCTCTCTATGGTTAAATCCAAAATAGAGGGGGTTCTGATCCTCTGGTAATAGTAGCGGTCTAAGAACTTCTCGCTTACAGCCGAGAAGTTCGACAATTGGTCTACAGGGAGGGTGGAGAACCACTGTAGTGCTTCTCCTTCTAATGATTTCTGGAAGAGGAAGACTAGCAGAGGTTGATTATCTGATGGGATTTGTCTCAGGTTGTGTAGAGACATGTGCTTGGGGGCCGAGGGATCAGTTTCGGAGAGGATTCTCCGGATGGTTTCATCTAACGTTTCTTCCCTGTGAGGGCTGCCTAGCGGTCCTGGGTTTGGGGTGGCCTGGTAGGGGCCTGGGGTAGAAACGGTCAGGAATATTGGATTCGTGGGGGAAAGGGGGGCGAACAAAAAGATGCTCGGATTGACCGAGCGGCTGGGTGGGAACGGGGTTTTGAGAGTAGCCTTGGAGGTTTCGACAGGGGTCTCCTGTTTCAAGGTCTTGGTATGACGGTAGTCAGTGAGGTCATGAAACATGTCCTCTACCGTTTGGTACCCTAGACTAGCCATCTTTTCCTCTAGATGGGCCAGGAGTTGTGTGGCCAGACCCTCTTTTGTGATTCTCTCCTCTAGTATCTCCTCCTCTAAGTGGGATTCCATGATGCGGGTGTGGAACGATTTAAGGGAATGGATGCAGATAGAAAGCAATAAATAAAGCAGTAAAGGATTGCGCAGCTATGTACGGCTTACAAAAGCAGTAAAGGATTGTGCAGCGATGTGCAGCTTACAAAGCAGTAAAGGATTGCACAGCGGTGTGCGACTTACAAAGCGGTAAAGATGTTGTAATGCAGAATAGAGGAGGATCTGATTCGAGGGGTTGGAAACTCTAACCTTCCTAGAGGGTTGATAGTATTCTAGTCATGCTTGTAAAAAGGAGGTAGAAGAGGATTACCTTTTTCTGTTTTTCAAGGGGGAGGTCCCACCGTGATCGCCAGATTTGTCGGTATGTAAAACTGGGGGGTTCGGCGAACTTGGTCCTGGTCCGTCTCGCGACTGATCAGATCACCGCCCGGAGAGTCATTTCTAAGCCACCCAAATGCTTCTTAGAAAAGACAGGGTTTGTTTGTGATCGCCACCTGCTTTCTCAAAAAGTAGAAAAAGTTGGGACGGATTTGATCGCCTACGTGGGGGAGTTTGTGGGGTCTCCGCTCTGAGACACGGATATACCGTACACAGAGGTGAAAAACGAGTAATCCTATTCTACTTCAGGTTTAGCTAGAGGAGTCTTGGGACAAATGGGGTGTAGGTGGGGGGTGGCTACTGGGTTTGAGCCGTCGGGTAGGGGGCAGCTAGTTAGGGTTAGCCGTCCAGGGCCTAGATTAACCTGGGCAGGACCTGTGTAGGAAAAGGGTTTGGTATTGGCAGAGGTTAAACCTAGTTTAATATGGGTTTTGGAAGGTGGATTGAGAGGGTGATTTTGTGTAGGGAATGAGTTTTTCTCTCACAAAATGGGACTCTCTCTCTCTCTCTAGGGATTTCAAGTAGTGGAAGGGAATGTGAATTCTGGATTTATGTGTTGATGGTTATGAATTGAAGATTGAAGATATGTCTGAAAGGCTTGGGACCCCCTCTATTTATAGTAAAAAAGAGGCAATCCTTTACCGCTTTATTTACTGCTTTATATCTGCATTCATTCCCTTGAACCATTTCACACGTCATGGAATCCCGCATAGAGGAGGAGATACTAGAGGAAAGAATCCACCAAGAGGGTCAGGCCACGCAATTCCTGACCCATCTAGAGGAAAAGATGGCCAGTCTAGTTTACCAATCCGTAGATGACATGTTTCATGACCTCGCCGACTACCGTCAGGCCAAAACCTTGAGACAGGTTGCTCCTGTCGAAACCCCCAAGGCCATTCCCAAAACTCCGTCCACGCCCAGCCACTCGGTCAATCCGAGCATTTTTTCGTTCACCCCCCTTTCCCCCGCGAATCCAATGTTCCCAGCCGTTTCCACCCCAGGCCCTTACCAGACCACACCAAACCTGGGATCGCTAGGCAGCCCTCCCAGGGGAGAAACACTGGATGAAACCATCCGGAGAATCCTCTCCGAGACTGGTCCTTCAGCCCCCAAGCACATGTCTCTACACAACCTGAGACAAATCCCGTCAGTCCATCTACCGGAAGGATTCAAAATCCCCAAATTTCACCGGTATAACGGTCGTGGAGACCCAGACATCTATTTAACTGCTTTTTATCAAGACGTCCACCCCTTTCTAGATAATCAACTTCTGCTAGTCTTTCTCTTCCAGAAATCATTGGAAGGAGAAGCACTACAATGGTTCTCCACCCTCCCTGTAGATCACTTGTCGAACTTCTCGGCTGTAAGCGAGAAGTTCTTAGGCCGCTACGGTTACCAGAGGATCAGAACCCCCTCTATTTCAGATTTAACCATGGTGAGAATGAGGCCTAGGGAGGAATTTGAACAATACGTGTCTCGGTGGCGCACACTTGTCCACCGAACCGGCCTGCAACTCACAAAATGTCAATAAATTGACATGATGTTACAGAGCCTGAGTCCAGAGCTTCGTACGAGCCTTTGTACGGAGATTGTACTACGTATCAGCTTCTAATTGACCGCCACAACAGGATTTCCCGTTGTGCAGCCCCGCTAGTCCAAACCCCGTCCCCACCTATTTGCCATAGGGTTGGACAACCGCCTCGTAAGGCACAAACCTACACGGTAGAGGGGATTATTACACAAGTATCGGCACTCTACCCAAACGGAGCACGAGTTCCTGATCGAGGAACGGCTCCGAGACAGTACATGTCCGGTTCATCCGGGTGCGCGCCGCCTCGGCCAATCCACCAGAATTTCGCTACTCGATCAGTACCCGTCCCCGTGCCGATACAACAAAACCCCGCAACCCATGATTCCCCAATTCAGGCCCCCTCAATCCAAAACCGGGACCAAAACAGGAGCCCCTTCTATTCTACCCTCCCAAGAACGCAAGGCATAGCCCCTAGAGAACCCGTGCGCAGCCCCCATGATAAGGCTACACCTTCCTCCTTCTACGGCCCAAGATGGTCAAACAAAGGGGATAACTATCCTCCCCTTCCAGAAACCCTAGGAAACATCTTCAGAGCCTTATTAAAGGTTAATGGCATTTCCTTACCCATGGCTAGACCTTCACCTATCGGTGCCGACCCCACCTGTTTTTGTCAGTATCACCGACATCACGGCCACACCATCGAACAATGCTCCTCGTTTTGAGACATCGTCTACAACCTTGATGAAGAGAGGCACTTAGACTGGGCCACCATCAGGGGACTCAAAAACAACCTAGTTACAAAGCCTAAGTTGTGAAAGTATCTACACCATAAAAGCCGCTGATCACGAAGAGTCACCCAGAATAATCCCGGGTGGCTTAATCCAACCAGCCTCTTCCCCCGCCCTACCAGTCCCCTCCCCCATTCTCCCCAGACCCGCAAAGCTCTCCCTCCCTAAAAAACTCCAACCGTTATCCCCCTCACCAATTAACGAAGGACTATACCTATCAAAACAAAACCCCCGAACCACCATTGACGCTCTGAACCATCATACTACTAGAGTAGGCAGAATTTTCAATGTTGTACCCTCTTATAGACACCCCCTGCCTGAAACAGAGACTGAGGAGCCCCGCGCCGGAGATAAGATCGACATCCTAGACCAACTCCAAAAAATCCCCGTGAAATTTCTATTTTAGAGCTAATCGAAACCTTAGAACACCACCAGTGGGCTCTAAGAATGTTCCTAGAAAGAATCCAAGTCGACCCACAAATCTCTACCCTAGGCGTACCAATAGCTCTAGCCACCGCAGGACTAGGGCCCATCATAACCTTTAGACCTAAAGAAGAGATTCATGATAACGTCGTTAGCACCTCAACCCTTTGCATAATGATTAACCACGAAGGATACTCGGTGGATAAAGTTCTAATTGACACCGGAGCAGGGGCTCATATTGCTACAAACCTTCGAGCACATTGACGGACGCATAACTACACTCTTCGAAAAGTAGGGCCGCTAGAAACTAGCGCTAAAGCTTATGTCCTAGAAATGGATTCAGATTATAATATGATCCTAGGATGCAAATGGCTAGCATCCATAAAAGGGGTCTCCTCTCCCCTACACCAGTGTTTGAAGTTCCCCTTAGAAGGTCGGATAATCAAAATACAGGGGGATGCGATCAAAGGACCTAAATCAAGGTTCGTCAATCATAAAACCATCGCTGTAAAAACCAGTGACTCAAAACCCATAGGAGCCACCATCCATATCTTAGATATTCCGGTCAATTGGCTAAATCCTCGGAACACTCTCTCCGGTACCACAGAGACAAGCCACCCTAGACTTAAGAACCCGGGCTGGCAAATAATGGGGACCATGGGTTATCTCTCTGGGGGAACCTTGGGACAAAAAAATGGGATCTTGGACCCCATCGAACTCCCAGCATGGCTAGATAAGAGGGGGATCGGCTCATCCAAGCACAACCCTAAATTAAAGAAAAAATACAATTGGAGGTTATACGAACATTTCGTAAGGGAAATAATCGTAGAACCCGCCAAAGAGGCCGTATGCCCCTACCCCCTGGACCCTATCCGAGAAAGAGAGCCAGACTATCTCTCTGGCTCCCTAGAATGGCTGTTCCCACACCCTCATAAACACCTAAACACACACTCACCGCCAGACGATAGAACTCCAGCTGACCCAGCCTCCTTTTCTCGCAGTGCTCAAGCATCGCAACAAAGGAGCACCAGCTGCTGGAGGAAAGTCGGCTGAAACACATCCACCAATCTAGTAGGTTGTGAATAATTAGTGTCTTTTCTGTTCAAAAAAAAAGGATGGAAACCAAAACCCTAGGATCCCTGTTCGACAAGGATGACTTCACCCCGGCATGGCACTCTTTCTGCGATTACTCTGATCTCCTGAATAAACTACAGCGTCTAGCCAGTCAAGCTAAGAGCCCCGACCCTAGTACCTCGTCCAAAACAGTCAAACCTACTAGGAGTCAAATATCTGACCAGATCATTAGCAACTTAGAAGGGTATAGCAGGGCCATATTAGGCTTAGAAAAATTTGAATCAATAGCAGTTATAGACGAACCAGACTTAGATAACATAGAGAACCTAGACGATGGTCTAGGAGTCTTCGAAATCTGTGATGAGGACGATGAAGAAAAAGAGGACCTATCTAAAGATTCAAGCAGAGCCTTCAAAGGTTCGATGAAAAGACGGAAGAAGCAGATGAGAGGATAGAGGAGCTAAACCTAAGGACAAAGGCTGACCCCAAAATCATTTCAATTAACAAATGAATAAATCACGATGAGCGAGAGGGCTTGGTTAAAATAATACATGAGTATAAAGACGCCTTTACATGGTCTTACAAGGACATGCCTGGACTCGATACCTCTTTAGTCGAACATCAGTTAATCTTAGAACCAAACGCAAAGCCAGTAAAATAAAAACTGAGGCGCCTTCATCCCGAGGTAGCTTTAAAAATTGAAGATGAGGTGGACAAACTCCACCAGGCTAAATTTATCCGGGTAGTCTTATACCCAAAATGGGTAGCTAATATCGTTCCAGTATCCAAGAAAGATGGAAAGATCGGATATGCATCGACTTCAGGGACCTCAATCGAGCGTGCCCAAAGGATGACTTCCCACTCCCACATATTGACCTCCTTGTCGACAATACGGCAGGGTATGAGATGCTCTTGTTCATGGATGACTTTTCTGGATACAACTAGATCCGGCTGGCAGAAAAAGACCAAGAAAAGACTTCCTTTACCACACCCTGGGGGACTTACTGCTACATAGTGATGCCTTTCGGGCTCAAAAATGTGGGTGCAACATACCAAAGGGCTATGACCTCAATATTCCATGATATGATGCACAGACTAGTAGAAGTATATGTGGATGACATCTTAGTTAAATCTAGAACTCGAATAGGACACGCAGACATACTTAGGCAAGTGCTACAGAGATGTAGAGAGTTTTCACTTAAAATGAATCCAAAGAAATGTCGCTTTGGTCTCTCCTCTGGGAAACTCTTGGGATTCATGGTGAGTAAAAGGGGGATCGAAATAGATCCGACCAAGGCAAAAGCCATCGCCCAAATGCCCCCACCTAAGAACCTAAAGGAATTAAGGGGGCTCAGAGGAAGGTTGTAATTTATTAGGAGATTTATTTCGCAACACGATGAAAGATGTCGCCCCTTTTACAAACTACTAAAAGGGGAGTTAGGTTTAATTGGGATAGTGAATGACAAAGGGCCTTTGGTAATTTAAAAGAGTACCTTCTTAAACCCCTGGTCCTCTCGGCCCCAGTGCCCGGACGACCCCTGCTTCTCTATATAGCTACAACTAAGGAAGCCATTGGTGCAGTGCTTGCACAACACGACGACATGGGAAGAAAGGAAAATGCCATTTACTACCTTAGTAAAACCCTGATTGAATACGAAAAAGCCTACCCTCCTACAAAAAAAACTTGTCTAGCATTAGTATGGGCTTCCCAAAAGTTGCGACATTACTTTCTTGCCCACAAAGTCAAATACTTTGCCAAAATGGACCCAGAAAGGTTCCTATTCGAGAAAGTTGTATCAACTGGACGCTTAGCCCGGTGGCAAGTACAGTTAAATGAGTTTGACATCACGTACACCACTCAAAAATCCATCAAGGGACAAGCTATTGCTGACCACTCGCTCAACTCCCCCACCCTGATTATGAACGAGTTAAAACTGACTTCCCGGACGAGAAAATATTTGCGCTTATTGAAGAAAAAAAATAGAAAGACGTGGACGCTATACTTTGACATAGCAGTCAACCAAAAGGGAAAGGGAATAGGGATAGCACTAATCTCCCCCGAAGGCGTCATTATCCCACGAGCATTTCAGCTTACGTTTAATGCCACCAACAATAATGCCGAATACGAAGCCCTGATAGCAGGCTTGAAGATAACCCTAGCCCTAGGAGTTTAAAGTTTAGACATTATTGGGGACTCCCTCTTAGTTATCCGCCAAACTCTTAAAAAATATCAGACTAGAGACCCAAAGCTAAAGCCATACAGAGAACTAGCCATAGTCCTGCTAAAACAATTCCGTGAGGTTACTCACATTTTTATACCTCGGACCGGAAATATTCTTGCAGACTCTTTGGCCTCTCTAGCCTCATCGCTCACCTTCCCCATATCTAGGACATCTGAAACAGTCACTATCCAGAGAGTGGAAACACCTGCCACCAAACTCTGTGACTATAGAACTTGAGATCTCCTGAAAAGGAACGAAACAGACAAAAATGCTAGTACCATGAAAATCCTAGCCCTTGAACTAGGAGATATGGACGACAGAAACCCGTGGTACTTTGACATCAAAAATTACCTTGAAGACGGTTCATTCCCGAGCTACGCTACTAGCAACGACCAGAAAATAGTTTAAAGGATAGCGGTCAAATACTACCTCCGAGGGGGGGATACTCTTCCGAGCGTCCTTCAATGGAGAACTACTCAGATGCTTGGACGATGAAGAAGCTTATACCATTGTAGAAGAAGCTCACTCCGGAGTATGCGTAGGGCACGTCAACGCCCAGATGCTAGCAAAAAAGGTACTAAGAATGGGCTACTATAGGCCCACGCTTGAAGGGGACTGCAAAAAATACGTTAAGCATTGTATCCAATGTCAAACCCATGCCAACAAGATACATGCACCAGCATCCTCTTTACACCCCATGACCTCACTGTGGCCCTTCTCTATGTGGGCGCTAGATGTGATAGGACCATTCCGGGACACTGTGGAAAACACCACCCAAAAAGCCTTCATCCTCACCGCTACAGAATACTTTACCAAATGGGCTGAAGCTGAGTCCTATGTAGTAATTAAAAGCTCTACCCTGGCTCGTTTTGTCCGCACTCACATACTTGCACAGTTCGGCACCCCCAAAGTAATTATAACTGATAATGGCCCCCTGTTCATCTCCCAAGAATTCCAAGACCTGTGCAATAAACATCATATAGAACTTCATCATTCCACGCCATATTATCCACAGCGGAATGGACAAGCAGAGGCCACCAACAAAACCTTGCTCAAAATTATAAAGAAAATGGTAGAAACCCATAAAGCTACCGATTGGCCTTAGAAATTGGTAGATGCCCTCTGGGCATACCGAACCTCCATTAGGACACCCACTGGTCAAACCCCCTATTCGCTCACATTTGGGGCCGAAGTAGTAGTACCATACGAAATTCTCGTCCCATCCTTAAGAATAGCACTAGAAGAAGACCTCCAAATTGAGGAAAGGAGGGAGGCACTTCTACTACGCCTCGAACTACTAGACGAGAAAAGATTAAGAGCGGCAGACCGTGCCCAGGCCTACCAAAGAAGGGTCGCAAGGGCATTTGAAAAGAAGGTAATAAAAAGAAAATTTGAAATCAGGGAATTAGTACTTAAGCAAATCATGCCATCAAGACAGCCTCACCCAAGAGGGAAGTTGCAACCCACATGGGAGTGACCCTATGTGATCACCCATGCCTATTCCGGGAATGTCTACCGCCTGGTAGATGCCGAAGGAGTCGAGGTTTCAGGTTCGTGGAATGCATTTCATCTAAAGAAATTCCATGCATGAATAGCTTTCAATACTTGAGAACTATTATTCTTTCTTCCTGCAATTTCCAGCGTTTAGTACTTGATGATAGAATTATAAGACTCTCAAAGATAAACTCGTATCTATTTGAACACATCTCCGCCAAATCATGCCACTTCATTCACACACGTATAACTGGACTAGATTTACCTGATAGAAGAGAAATTGCCTACCCCGTAGACTGGGACAATTTAAAACCCCAAAGCAAACCTCCCTTACTTCCGCCCCACTCGTATTAACCCTAGGTCAAAATGAGGAGTTACCTGGACCTGGCATATGTCCCAAAACTAGCTCTGGCACTATACAAACACTTCTAGAGGGGAAGCATGAAAAGAATCGGGGTGAAAAATAGAAGAGCGCCCCCCTCAAATAAAAAAAATATCAGGCAATGAGAGGCCAACAAAAGAAAAATAACACCCAAGTGAACGGGTTAAACTCTCTATTTTAGCAGGCTTTCACGCCTTTACGCACAAGTATATGCCAAACAAATGGCTATATTAGTACAGGGTCCAAACAAGGGACTGTACTTTTCACCCAAAATAAAGAAGTGGTGAAAAGAAGAAAGCCAGAGGGACTTAGAAAGTAGGACATATGCTAGACTGGGACAATTCTAAAATATTACCCGAAAGGAAGATATTACTCTTATCCCATCCCCCCCCCCCTTTATTTCACAATGGGATTCAAAATTGAACTATGTCTACCAGGAAAGGCGAAATTTCGACCAAAGATAGATCATTTTCAGGTTTACAACTACACACACTCACATGAGTTCACTTAGAAACTTGCCTATCCAAAGGAAGCTTATTTAACTTGACTCCTGGTATACTCATAGATCTTTCAGCATGTTTAGAATAATACGATCAAGCATTTGAGAACCATGGACCTAAAAAACCGACACCTAAAGCCAATGCCTTTCAAATACAACCCTGGTTTGGTCATAGGTGACCACAAGGGCTCCTCCACAGGGACTCGATGGTATCTTTTACTTAAAGAAAATCGAAAACATTACCCTCTCACGTAAAAAACCATTGAAGAATGAAAATGCCCACTTATGCCACTCATACTTATGCATAAGTTCGCATTTTCCATTTTCAAAATACCTAGGCATCTGATTTTCTTAAAAAAAAACTAAAATTGACCCCTGTACCAATGATAAAACTACCCCCATCTACACTTATTTTATGCTCTTCCGCACATGCTTAAGAAGAAATTATCTCACTTTCACACATATTTGAGAGTTTTTTGCTCACGCACTTGGAATCCCTCCCTTGCGTACTAAAGCATGGTTTTCCGCACTTTACTTTCTCGCATTATCTTTACCTTAAGATGGATTGTAGCCCTTGGCAATTCAAGCAAGAAGAGCTCGAAAGTCAGTGCAGGGGCGCAATCCAGACAGATTTAACACTTGGTCCATGAAAAGAATGTTTTTATAGGTCTCGAAGATTGAAACGGTCACAAAGGCTTTCAGCAGCAGTAGACAAGAAACGAAACAAGAAGAATTGTCCCAGGCAAGGTGCGGCTAAATCCGACTAGCGGCCCCTGCCCCTTCTTTTCCAGGTAAAAACCCCAGGAATGGGGCGGCTAAACGCAAGTAGCCGCCCCTCACCTGCTACCCCATCTGCCCTGTCAGTCCCATCCTCAATCAGCTCTTCAACTCTTCAAAACCTGTCAAAATATTCTTTTTCCCAAATATGCATACACACATTTCAAACACATTCATACACAAAACCTGTATAAATTCCATGCTAGAATGAATATTAGAATCCTGCATCCATCGATAAATTAAAACTTATAAACACCAAGTTCATTCGTCCACGCGATATGCGTTTTTTAAAATAAAAGAAACCCTTTGAAAAATACCAAAACATTCATGCTAACTACACCAGACCATGCATAGAAACCATAAAATTGTCCCACCAAGACCATAAACATAGATTATTTTCTAAAAACCTAAGAGAGTGCATAAAAGAAAGTCTTTATGAAAGAGTGAGGAAGAGATGGGTCCACCAAAAGCTCCAAAACTCCAAAGTCTTGAGCTTCACCAAAATATCACCTGAGTCAAAACAAAAGAAGAAAAGCATGAATTCCTCACATATATACTATTCTTCTACCTAAAACCAAGACACAAAGGATGCTATACCTCGGCATATCGTCATCCGCTGAAGGCTGAGTAGGAGGAACATCCTGACTTGGCTGAGAAGGGAGCGGCGGCTGAGGAGAGGACTGAATCTCTGGAGCATCAGGAGCGGCGGGAGTCTCTCGAATTGAGGACGCAGCCCAAGCATATATCCCTCGACTCCGAGACACCGAAGGACGAGAAGCACGGCCGAAGGTGGCCCTAGTAGCCAAGGAAGCCAACAGAGAATGGTCAGGCTCAAGCGGAAGAAGGACGAGATCCGCCTCTGTCATAGAGCCCCCTCCAACCAATTTCCCCCTCATAGTTGCCTCCCAAAGATGAACCTGCTACATATCTCTGTCTCTCCTCTCCAATCTCTGTCGAAGGCGACTCTCTATCCCTCTAGCCCGATCCTCAGCAACCCTCAATCTCTCCTCCAACTCCCATGCCCTCGCCTCTGATGCCCTGAGCGCCTCTCGGTCCCTGTCCCCGGCCGCCTGGAGAGAACGAACCAAGTCTCCCATCAAACCTCCAGGAACACCCGCTGAAGCCTCCAACTCCGACACCCTCATCTGGAGGGAGTCCCTCTCGCGGCCTAGGGTGATAAACCCCTCCTCTCTCGAAGCCATCATGGACCTCAGCCGGTCCATCTCCTCCTCAGCCCGAGAAGCCCTACCCCTCGCCTGGCCCAGCTCCATCCGTGTGGTCATCAATTCACTCTGGGCCACGTCTAATTCCCTTGTCAGCTCGAGCTCTCGCTCGAAAACAGTGGAAGGAGGAGGGGCGGAAGAAGAGGAAGCACCATCGGCTCTCGCTCTCGACAGAGCAACCACCTGAGCCTCGAGGACCCGGACTTGGTCCTGCAAGCGTCTCCGTTGTACCCGCAACGCCTCTATTTGCCTGCCCACGCTTGGAGGTGCTCATTGGCGGTCTTGAGCCTCTTCTCCATCTCATTCAACTCAACCTACAAGAGAAACACTATTCAGAAATATTCGAGCAAGAGAGAACAAGGAAGAAGAGAAGGGTTTTCAACTTACGTAAGCGTTCAGAATCTCCTCCTCCATCGTCCCGAGGATACCCACGTACTCCTGACGATACCAAGCCAGGTATTCGTCACTCGAAGTCACCTCAAGACGACGCTCCACCAAGACACCTCGGCCCATCCATCCCACCACATACGTAGCGTAATTCCTCGGGAAATTCGTGTCCCGAGGAATCCCAGCCACCGGAATCGAGGGGCGCCGCGGCAGAGGATCGGACACCCACTGATGATACCCAAGCTGGCGGACGACCCGGCTGATCGCGTGAAACACGACCTCATTAAAATAGATCAACTAGACGTCTCGCGCCAGGGCCTCAGGAATCTCCTCCGGATAAGACCTCCACGTCATCTAAAAAGCATCAAAAGATAGGAAGAGCGCTTAGTCAAAAGAAAACCAAATACAAGCCAAAGAAATTCGAAGAAAACTTATACCTCTTCCTCAGACAAGACGCGAAAGGCCTCTCATAATTGGGCGAGGCGGTACAAGCGAGAGGATCCCCAGGGTTCCCATCTCATGGCCCAAGGGAGGGCATGATCAAACGGCGCCAGAGATGGGCGATCGATGGCGAAGTGCTCGTATCCGAAGATCTAGCAAAGCAAGAGGAAAATTATCATGATCAAAGTGAGCTAAACCAAGAAAAGGACATTTACCACTTACACATACCTGAAGAAATGGCGCGAAGCCGCCAAGATTCTTTCCCACGGCCCTCTTAACTTTCTTCGAGAGCTCCGCAAAGAGATGGGCGAGCATCGCTGCTCCTCAGGCAGAGCGTCCCATGCCTTCCAGGTCCCTCATCAGCAGAAGAGAGTGAGAGGAAACCTTATCAGAGGCCGTCGAAAAGAGGACCCGGCCGAAGAAGTAAAGGAAGAACGCACTCAACTCCCTCCGTGCCCTCTGTGGGCACGCGGCCGCCTCTCTCGCCTCGTTCAGCGCCCGCCTCCTCTAGAAGCTAGCTGCAGCTTCACCCTTTTGGCGCTCTATAAAGGAACCGAGGCCATACTGCCACGTAAGCCTCCCCAAAGGGATCCGGTTCAGCGTTCGCTCCCGCTCCACGAACTCCCATTCCCCGATCAATTCTCGAAACAGCCCCCTATAATCCGCAAGGGTGACCGCAATCACCGCTTCCTCCAAGACCGGAAGGCCGGTGATCCGATGGATGTCCTCAAGGGTCTACATAACGGCACCGGTAGGGAGGATGAACATACAACTCTCCGGGTTCCATCTCTCCGCCAATGCCTCCACATATGGGCGATGGACGTGGAACGGCTCAATCAGAAAGAAGGAACGGAAGCCTGCTCCATCCACTAAGCTCCTCTCCTCCTGCCCCAAGGCATCGTACCACCTCTTCATCCCGTGCCACAAAGCCCGGATACGATTCGGCCACTGCAAACAAACGAAGAAGAGATGGGTTAGTTTAAAAAGCAATCGAGAGGTAAGAATCCAAAACCTAAAAATCATTTAAAGATCATGCTTAGCACAGTAAAATTCTCATATCAAATACAAAAGCATTCACGTAAAGGTTCACCTCCCATTATTCACAAAGCACTCCTCATATGACCACGCATGCAAACAAAAATATGTCAACATCCCACCGTGGTCACCACTCACACTCTTTCTTGCATCATGGCCTATCATGCTTATGTACTTTCCCTAAACACACCTAAGCATATAGAAAGTACTTGGACCCATGAAATGCATGCATACAATCTCTCATGCTCTACCACGATCAAACACATACGAAGACACGCCTTAAAAATTATATGCACATAAAAAAGTATCGCATGCAAGCATACTAACCATGCCATTCACTTCCTTCTAAAAATAGAACAAAAATGGAATATATATACGAAAAATTGTCCCCTTCCTAGAAACAAACCTATATCAGCATGCTACCCCGCCATGATTACCTTGTACACCAAGCATGCTTATTAAAAATACACATATACAACCTGTTCATACCACCAAAACACATGCTGTACACCAAAATAAAAGGCTAAGACTAAAAGGTTAGGAACATACCACGGCCCGTGTGGACCCAGGATCGTCCATCCGACCGTCATCTCCCTCCTCATCCTCCTCGAACACGGCCTCCTCGGCCTCAGCCTCAACACCAACACCGGTCTCTGTAGCCCCGGTGCCCATACCCTCGGCCTCCCCGGCCTCATCCCTAACCTCTCCAGTCCCCTCCACTCTCCCCGCGCCGGAGATAAACTCTGCAAAGGCCCCCATAGCCCTGCTTTCTTCCTCCTCAGCCCTGGCCTCTGCGGCCTCCCTGTCCAACATCCCAACAAGGGCATCCAACAACGCCCTCACATCTTCACTGACTCCCTCGGCCCCTACTCCCTCGGTTGCACCCTCAACCGGTCCTCCGACCCCAAAACCACCTCCTCGACCACCACCGGTCGATCCCCACGCCTCCTCTTGCGTGTATATCCAATCATACTACTCCCAACCTCCGGGGCAGCCCCCAAAGGCAAGTCCCCAACCTCACCCGCGCCGATGACCACCGGCGGAACCTCCGCCACACCTATAACTTCTCCCACGGCCTCTACCTCCGGCCTATCGCTATCCGATGACGACGAGATTGGGCTACGCTCTCCACGAGCCACCCTTGGTCGTTTCCCCCTCGAAGCAATCACCTTCGACCATGTCATCTTCCTCGGATTGAAAAGAAAAAGGACAACCCAAAATAGGGTTTCAAAATCAAGAGAGAAGGACGGATCTAGGTCAAAATGGAGGAAGAAAAGGCAAAGGAATCAAGGTTTTTCTGTTTAAAATGAAGGAGTAATGGAGGGAGAGAAATCGTTTTGAAACGTATGGAGAGAGAGAGGGTCTTTTCGGATATAAGGGACCCGGTTATGGGGCGGCTACCTACGAGTAGCCGCCCCCTCTCGGGCGGCTAGTTAACACTAGCCGCCCCTCCCAGTTTTTCTGTTTTCACTTAAAACCCCTTTCCAATCTCTTTTCAGCCCAAATTCCAAGGTTTTCTATACCGAATAGCCATGTATTGGTTTATTCCCAGGCACTACTTGATCAAACATGACTTTCCTGAAGTTTTGCCACACTTTCAGTACCATTCAAATTCGAATTTCTTCAGTTCTGGTTCTTTTCCAGAGTTCTTATCCTTCAGATGATCCAATTCACCTAATCAACTTTTGCTTGCTTTCTGTCGGCGATATCCCCTCCTTGCTGTGTTTTCCCAAGCACGGGAACAGTAGGCACGAGGAAACTGACGCTGGGCTGCTCTGTGCACGATAGCTAAGAACCCCGACCGCGGGTTGGATCACTCACCATTTACTTTTTTTCACCTCCCACCTGGATCGTCCTTTTGGTTAAAAATTCTAAGTCAAGACCTAGCCTCTGACAATCTAAATCAACTCCCCAAATAGTACTGTTTGTGTCGACATAACTTCTTGAAGGTCGGGCCGGCAAAAATAGGGGTCTCTTTCCTTATCATTGGTCGAAGTCTTTCCTGCTTCGCACAAAGACTCCGTCTGATGAGGGACAATTGTAGATACCCCAATCTTGACCATCCAGAAAGACAAAAATACTTCAAGTAACACCCGCAGATATCCCACATTTGGACATCTAATAGAGAACCAAAAGTTCAGGAAACCGGAAACCCGAAACCCTAGCCTGACCGGAAACTCTAACCCTAACCCTAAAACTACCCTAAACCAGACCCTGGCCCAAACCGGGAACCCCACCCAAGAGAAGCTCCAAAACCCCAAAAAATCCCAAGTCCCTAGCAAGGGGCGGCTAGCCCTAACTAGCCGCCCCATACCAGGCGGTTAGTTAGCACTAGCCGCCCCCTTGGCCGACCTTGAACCGCTTCCTTGGATGAGACATAAAGCAGCATTAAATGCAGATCATTGCGGCGGGTTGTGACCTTTAGCCGCCCCATCTTGGCCAGATCAACCCAGGAAACCGACCCAAGCCACCGCTTGTCAGAGATGGGACGTTTGGCAGGTCATGATAGGGGCGGCTAGTTAGAACTAGCCGCCCTTCACCTGGTCCTGACAGAAGAACCAGAGAATTAATGAGGGGTCTAATCACACACACTATTAGCCAAGCCACTCCATTACCCCCTGGATATTCCCCTGCCTCTCTTTTACTATAAATAGAGGGGGTCCAAAGCATTTGAAAACATAATGCACATTCCCAATTCACAATAAAAAACACACATCATTCATTCCCTTTCCCCACTAGAAATCCCAAGAGAGAGAGAGAGAGAGAGAGAGAGAGAGCTCCTTTTGTGAGAGAAATACCCATTCCCTACAAAAAACACCCTCTCATTCCACCCTCCAGAAACCCGGGCTAAACCTAGCTTAGCCTCTGTCCAAGACCAAACCCATTTCCTACCGAAGTTCTGCCCAAACCAGACCAGGCCCCGGACGGCTTAACCCTAGTAGCCGCTATACCCGAAGGCTGGACCCGACTAGCCGCCCCATATCCACACCCCACTTGCACCCCTTTGTCCCAAGACTCCTTTAGTCAAGCCCCGAAAGCATAATAGAATTACCTGTTTTTCACCTCTGTGTACGGTATATCCGTGTCTCAGAGCGGAGACCCTACAAACTCCCCACGTAGGCGATCAAATCCAACCCAATCTTTTCCTGCTTTTAGAAAAAGCAGGTGGCGATCACACAAACCCTGGAATCCACTTGAGCCGCTGTCAGGCGCCTCAACCAGGAATGACACCTCACCCTTCCGAGAAGACAATCCGATCGAGCCCGCCAGGGCACACATCCGATCCGAATCCCCGAAGAACCCCGAATTTTGATTTATACCATCAGAGGCTAGGTCTTGACTTGGAATTTTTAACCGGAAGGATGATCCAGGTGGAAGGCAGGGAAAAGTAAATGGTGAGTGATCCAACCCGCGGTCGGTGTTCTTAGCTATCGTGCGCGGAGCAGCCCAGCGTCAGTTTCTTCGTGCCTACCGTTCCCGTGCTTGGGAAAACTCAGCAAAGAGGGGATATCGCCAATAGAAAGCAAGTAAAAGTTGATTTGGGTGAATTGGATCATCCGAAGGATAAGAACTCTGGAAAAGAACTAGAACTGGAGAAATTCAAATTTGAGTGGTACTGAAAGTGCGGCGAAACTTCAGGAAAGTCGTGTTTGATCAAGTAATGTCTGAAAATAAACCAATGCATGGCTGTTTGGCATGGAGAACCATGGAATTTAGGGCTGAGAAGAGTTTGGAAAGGGGTTTTAAAGCAAAACAAAGAAACTGGGAGGGGCGGCTAGTGCTAACTAGCCGCCTGAGAGGGGGCGGCTACTCGTGGGTAGCTGCCCCTCGACTGGGTCCCTTATAACCAAAAAGGACCCTCTCTCTCTCTCTCCATATGTTTTAAACGGTTACTCTCCCTCTTCTTCTTCTTCTCTTCGGTTTCAAACTCAAAAACCCTGATTTCTTTGCCTTTTCTGTTATATATGTGTCACTTTTCAGCCTTCTGGTAACCCTTGGGTCAATTCTGGCCATTTTTGGAATTTTCTTTTTTCGATCGGAACCGCAAAGATTTTGGCTTTTAGCCATCTGCGAAAGCTAGAAAACTCCGATTGAAAATCTGACTGCGGATTATGGGTCCTGGTACCGTTTTATACCACCCATAAATTTTTCATCGAATTCCGGTTACGTTTAAGAAAATTATGCAGTTCCGAATCGTATCCGGATTTTGGTCAAATTTGGGAAAGTCAAAGAGAGAAGACCTTGACCAAGTCAAAGGGTGACTTGGACCAAGTCAAAGAAGACCTTGACTAGTCAAATGTGACTTTTGACTAGTCAATGGGTTTTGTTTTTTAGCTTGGTTGAGTTGACCAAAGTCAAAACTCACCAACTCACTTTTTGAGCATTAAGTGCTCCCTCTCTCTCTCTTTTTCTCTCCCTCTCTCTCTCCCTCCCCCTTGTCAACGTGCATTTCATTTTCCTCTCCCTCTTTTGTTTTTCATTTCTTCTTAAGTGTGTGAAGAAGTGGTGGTGAAGGGAGTGAAGAAGACTCACAAAAGGTGTGTGTGTGTGTATGTTATGTGTGTTGTTGTTGTTTCCCTCTCTTTAGCTCCCTTTAAAACCCCCTTTCTTCACTGATTTCCAACAAGTAGGGGCTGGTGGAGAGGCTAGGGAGGGGTGGTAGTGGTGGTTGTGGTGGTGGTTGCGCCGGGTGCACCCGAGGGGCCCCGAAACCCCCCATTCCCTTTCCCTCCTTTGTTAGCCTCCTTTTTTCCCCTCTTTTCTTTGGTTTTCAAGTGTTAGGGGCTGTTAGGGAGTCTTGCATGCTAAGTGTTTGAGTTAGGGGTGAGTGGAGAGGGCAAAAGGGGGCTTGACAGCCCTGGGCGCGAGCGCGGGTCCATCCGCGCGCGTGCGCGCGCAGGCGAGCGCGCAGGAGAGGCCCTGGCGGGCCTGGCAGGGGCGCAGACGCGCGCGTGCGCGTGCGCGCGGGCGCATGAGCGAGGGCGCGCGCGGGGAGTGTGCGAGGCGCAGTGCACGCGCACTGTGCACGGGGCTGAGCGGGGGCGCGCGCGGGCGCGCGCGAGCGTGCGCGCGTGCGCGAGCTGCGCGTCTGGGCGCGCGAGTGCGCGTCCGGGTGCGCGGCGAGGGGCTGGACGTGCGGGCAGCGCGTCCGGAGGCGCGGGTCAGTGCGCCATCGAGCGCGGGGGCGCGTGCGCGCGTGCTTGCGCGTGCGTACGTGTGCGGGGGCCATGCGTGTGGCTGCCCGGGGGCTCGGGTAGGTGTCGGGGCACTCGGACAGGTGCGCGTACGTGCGTACTCGCATGCGTGCGAGCCCGTATGCGTGCATATCCAAGTCCTTAGCATTTCTAGTTGTTTTAAGTGTCTTTATGTGGATTTTACTCACCTATTTGGATGCCCTGTCTTGCAGATCTTGGCGAGCGGTCCCGCGACGACCCGGTTTACGGTGAGTGGGTCAATCCAACCTAGTCGGGAGGTGTTCGATGCACGTAGACGTGCATTGCCCTCCCCTGGGGCACCGTAACCACATATTAACCTTCTTAAGTGTGCATGTTATTGCTTATCTTGCTAGGTTGCATCCATGTCATTCTAAGACTTAATATGTTAGGATCATACACCCTAGTACCATGTGTAGGGACCCATACTTGTCTATGTATTGTGTCCCATGCTAGGTTATTCATGTGTTATTATTTACATCTATGCATGAGTATAAGGCATGAATAAGGTAGTGACCTTAAATATTTTTCTATCATGTTAAGACTTGTATACTAGAGTATTACATCCATGTGTTATACATATGAGCCCAAGCATGCCTTAGACAGTATTATAATTTTGTTATAGCATGACTTGTATGCTTCCTTGATTAATTCTTTGTGTAATTAATTATGTGTTGTAGATTATATCTCTAGACATATCTTATGTATATATATATAGAGGCCATGAACCTTGCTTAATAAGATTAAGCAAGTGTATGACCTTTGATGGGTCATACTGTGGCATCGACATTACGAATCATCTGTCTTTCCCGCATCTGAGTTATGCGCCCTGGTGGGAATTCATGAGAATTCGTAACCTTACCGACGACGGATCCATGAGGATCGAAACCGCGTATGTCAAGTGCTCTCCCCTTCGTCGCTTCCGTGTCGAAGCTACCCGGGTTTAGTTGTCCTGCTAGGCTCTCCCAGACGCTATTCATGACGCCGGGTGGTGCGCTCATACGGTAGAGGTAGAGGTCATGGGAGGATACCAGGTCGAGGCTACTCGGCAGAGGGCTACCGGAAGACGAAAGGCGTAGACCAGTTGACCTTTTCCCCAATAATCCTATGTCACCTAAGGGTGAGGGTGAGGGTGAGGGAGTAGTGGGTTGGGTTGAGACCCAACCCAAGGACTTAAGTGACTGTTCCTTCCGTTGGAACCCCAAACACTCAGAATATTTAATATGGTGTGGTAGGTTTGGGTCGACACCCAACCGCCAACTTAAGTTGTTGTTTCGATTATTGAGACTTGAATGTTTGAAAGATTAATATGTGTTGTGATGCATGGATCGTACCATTCACTGAGCGTGTGGCTCACCCCTCGCATATGTTTTCCTCCAGTTGTCGCTGAGCCGGACCTGAAGGTGGAGCTTCCATAGGCGCAGTACCGTAGCAGAGCAGCGCACGTGTTTTGGATCTGCGAGTGAGAGAGGCCATCAGCATCCCCCGTTTCCTTGTATGTATTGCTACTCGTGCTTGAGCACAGTACTGGTGTTTGATGTCTTTGTTGTATATTGGCTCTCACAGGACAGTTGATTATGTGTTCCGGTCTGTAATATGTCTTTAAATTACAGACTAAGTCATTTTAAGCTTCCGTCATATGTTTATATATCATGTCAGCTTCCTTGTTAAATGTTTTAAGTACCTTTGATGATTGAGTAGAGTCTTTTATTGACCTCGTGTATGGATTGCTGATATTATATATTTGCCACGTCTCGGAGACGGCCGCTCTGGGGCGTGACATTTTCTTCCTCCATTTCGACCTCAATCCTTCTCTCTTTCTCTTGATTTCGATGCCCTAGGTTTGGGTTCTCCTTTTTCTTTTTCACGCCGAGGAAGATGACGAGGTCGAAGGCGATTGTTTCGAGGGGAAAGCGACCACGGGTCGCTCGTGGATTGCGTAGCCCGAGCTCTTCATCATCGGAGAACGATAGGCCGGAGGTCGAGGCAGTGGGGGAGGCTATGGGTTCGACGGAGGTGCCACCGGCGGACATCGGCATGGGTGAGGTCGGGGATTTGCCTTCGGGGGCTGTCCCGGAAGTAGGGGGAGTGTGATAGGCTATACACGCAAGAGGAGGCGTGGGGATCGACCGGTGGTGGCCGAGGAGGTGGTTCCGGGGGTTGGAGGATCGATTGAGGGTGCAACCGAGGGGGTAGGGGTCGAGGGAGTTAGCGAGGAGGTGAGGGCGTCGTTGGATGCCCTCGTTGGGATGTTGGATAGGGAGGCTACAGAGGCTAGGGCTGAGGAGGAGGAGAGTAGGGCTATAGGGGCCTTTGCGGAGTTTATCTCCAGTGTGGGGAGGGTGGAGGGGATAGGAGAGGCTAGGGATGGGGCCGGGGAGGCCGAGGGTATGGGCACCGGGGCTGCAGAGGCCGGTGTTGGAGCTGAGGCCGAGGAGGCCGTGTTCGAGGAGGATGAGGAGGAGGATGACGACGGGATGGACGATCCCGACGAGGCCGAGGTGGACGCTCCTGGGTCCACACGGGCCGTGGTATGTTCTTAACCTTTTAGTCTTTGCCTTTTATTTTGGTGTATATGCATGTGTTTTGGTTGGTATGAACAGGTTGTATATGTGTATTATACTCGTATGTGTGTTTTAAATAGGCATGCTTGTGTATAAGTTTAGTCACGGTGGGATGTGTAAGCATGCTGAGATGGGTTTGTTTTTATAGGGAGGGGGACAACTTCTATATATATATCCATGTTTGTTATATGCATATAAAGGAGAAAGAAATGATATAGCTAATATGCTTTCATGCGATACTTTTCTACGTGTATGTGATTTCGTACTTGTTTGATTGTGGTAGGGCATGAGGGAGTGTATGCATGCATTTCATGGGTTCGAGTGCTTTATATATTTTTTAGGCGTGTTTAGGGAAAGTACATAAGCATGATAAGCCGTGCCGTGAGAAAAGAGTGTGAGTGGTGACCACGGTGGGATGATATATTTTTGTTTGCATGCGTGGTCATATGTAGTTTCTTATTTTCATGCTTCGGTCTTTTATTTTAGTATATAGAAGTTTTACTTCGCTAAGCATGGTTTTAAAAAAGGAATTCATAGATTTTGGTTTCTCACCTCTTGATTTTCTTAACTAACCTATCTCTTCTTCGTTTGTTTGTAGCGGCCGAATCGTATTCGGGCTTTATGGCACGGGACGAAGAGGTGGTATGATGCCTTGGGGCAGGAGGAGAGGAGCTTAGTGGATGGGGCGGGCTTCCGCTCCTTCTTTTTGATCGAGCCGTTCCACGTCCATCGCCCATATGTGGAGGCATTGGCGGAGAGATGAGACCCGGAGAGTTGTACTTTCATCCTCCCTACCGGCGCTGTCATGCCGACGCTCGAGGACGTCTATCGGATTACTAGCCTTCCGGTCTTGGGGGAGGCAGTGATTGCGGCCACCCTTGCGGACTACAGGGGGCTTTTCGAGAGTTGATCGGGGAATGGGAGTTCGTGGAGCGGAAGCGGACGCTGAACCGGATCCCTTTGGGGCGGCTTTCGGGGCAGTACGGCCTCGGTTCCTTTACAAAGCGTCAGAAGGGCGAAGCTACAGCTAGCTTCAAGAGAAGGCGGGCGATGATCGAGGTGAGAGAGGCGACCGTGTGCCCACAGAGGGCACGGAGAGAGTTGAGAGCGTTCTTCCTCTGCTTCTTTTGCCGGGTCCTTTTCTCGACGGCCTCTGATAAGGTCTCCTCAAACTCTCTTTTGCTGATGAGGGACTTGGAGGGCATGGGACGATATGCCTGGGGAGCGGCGAGTCTTGCCCATCTATTTGCGGAGCTCTCGAAGAAAGTCAAGAGGGCCGGTGGAAAAAACCTTGGCGGCTTTGCGCCATTTCTTCAGGTATGTGTAAGTGATTGGTGAATGTCTTTTTTAGTTTAGTTCACTTTGATCATGATGGTTTTCCTCTCGTTTTGTCAGATCTTCGGGTACGAGCACTTCGCCATCGATCGCCCGACTTTGGCTCCGTTCGATCATGCCCTCCCTTGGGCTATGAGATGGGAACCCCGGGGATCTTCCCGCTTGCACCGCCTCGCTCAATTCCGAGAGGCCTTCCGCGTCTTGTCAGAGGAAGAGGTATAAGTTTTCTTTGAATTTCTTTGGCTTGTATTTGGTTTTCTTTTGGCTAAGCACTCTTCCTATCTTTTGATGCTTTTTTAGATGAAGTGGAGGCCTTACTCGGGAGAGGTTCCCGAGGCTCTGGCGCGAGACGTCTGGTTGATCTACTTCAATGAGGTCGTGTTCCATGTGATCAGCTGGGTCATCCGCCAGCTTGGGTACCATCAGTGGGTGCCCGATCCTCTTCCGCGGCGCCCCTCGATTCTGGTGGCCGGGATTCCTCGGGACACGAATCTCCCGAGGAATTACGCTACGTACGTGGCAGGATGGATGGGTCGAGGTGTCTTGGTGGAGCGTCGTCCTGAGGTGACTTCGAGTGACGAATACCTAGCTTGGTATCGTCGGGAGTATGCAGGTATCCTCGGGACGATGGGGGAGGAGATCACGGATGCCTACGTAAGTTTGGAAGCTCTCCTTCTCTTCTTCGTTCTCTTTTGCTTGAATATTTTCTGAGTGGTGTTTGCTTTTGTAGGTTGAGTTCAATGAGATGGAGAAGAGGCTCAAGGCCGCCAATAAGCACCTCCAAGCGTGAGCTAGGCAGATAGAGGCGTTGCGGGTTCAGAGAGGACGCTTGCAGGACCAGGTCTGGGTCCTCGAGGCTCAGGTGGATGCTTTGTCGAGAGTGAGGGCTGACGGTGCTTCCTCTTCTTCCGCCCCTCCTTCTTCCATGATTTCCGAGCGAGAGCTCGAACTGACGAGGGAGCTAGATGCGGCCCGGAGTGAGTTGACGGCCACACGGATGGAGCTGGGCCAGGCGAGGGGTAGGGCTTCTCGGGCTGAGGAGGAGACGGACTGGCTGAGATCTATGGCAGCTTCGAGAGAGGAGGGGTTCATCACCCTAGGTCGTGAGAGGGACTCCCTCCAGATGAGGATGTCGGAGTTGGAGGCTTCGGCAAGTGTTCCCGGAGGTTTGATGGGGGACTTGGTTCATTCTCTCCAGGCGGCCGGGGATAGGGATCGAGAGGCGCTCAGGGCATCGGAGGCGAGGGCGCGGGAGTTGGAGGAGAGGTTGAGGGCCACCGAGGATCGGGCCAGAGGGACAGAGAGTCACCTCCGACAGAGATTGGAGAGGAGGGACAGAGACATGCAGCAGGTCCGTCTTTGGGAGGCGACTATGAGGGGGAAATTGGTTGGAGGGGGCTCTATGACCGAGGCGGACCTCGATCTTCTTCCACTTGAGCCTGACCATTCTCTCTCGGCTTCCTTGGCTACCGGGGCTACCTTCAGCCGTGCCTCTCGTCCTTCGGCGTCTCGGAGTCGTGGGATATATGCGAGGGCCGCGTCTTCGGTTCGAGAGACTCCTGCCGCTCCCGACGCTCCAGAGGTTCAGTCTTCTCCTCATCCGCCGTCCCCTTCTCAGCCAAGTCAGGACATTCCTCCTACTCAGCCTCCAGCGGATGACGATACGCCAAGGTATAGCTTCTTTGTGTCTTGGTTTTAAATAGAAGAATAGTATATATGGGATGAATTCATGCTTTTCTTCTTTTGTTTTTGGTTTTAGGTGATATTTCGGTGAGGTATAGCTCAAGACTTCGGAGTTTGGAGTGTTTCGAAGGAAAAATATCATCTTTTATGCTCTCTCTTAGGTTTAGAAAAACAGTCTATGTTTGTGGTTTTGGTGGGACAATTTAATTTCTCGTTTATATGCATGGTTTAGAATAATTTAGCATGGATGTTTAGGTGTTTAAAGAGCTCCCTTTATCTAGAAAAACGAGTATTTCGTGGATGGGTGATTTTGGTGTTTTTTATACGTTTAATTCATGGATGGGTGTAGGGTTTTGATTATATAATTGTTTTAGCATGGTATTTATACAGGTTTTGTATATGAATATGTGTATGAAATGTGTACATGCAGGTTTTGGAAAGAACTGATCTCAATAGGTAGAAGTGTTGAAGAGTTGATCGAATACGGACCGACACTGCTGAAATAGGTGCAGGCAGGGGGCGGCTAGTGTAAACTAGCCGCCCAGTGAGGGGCGGCTAGTTGTGCTTAGCCACCCCCTGCCTGGGGCTTCCTCACCTGAAACAAAGGGCAGGGGCGGCTACTGTAAACTAGCCGCCCAGTGAGGGGCGGCTAGTCGAGTTTAGCCGCCCCCTGCCTGGGGCAATTTGGTTCTGCTGCTCTTGTCTGCTGCTGCTGCCGAAAGTCTTCGTGACCGTTTCAACCTTCGAGACCTACAAAAACATCCCTTCCATGGACCAAGTGTTAAGTCTGTCCGGATTGTGCCCCTGCACTGACTTTCAAGCTTTTTCTTGCTTGAATTGTCAATGGCTACAATCCATCTTAAGGTGAAATGGAAAAAGATAATGCGAGAAGGTAAAGTGCGGGAGACCGTGCTTTAGTATGCAAGGAAGGGATTCCAAGTGCGTGAGAAAACTCTCAATTGTGTGTAAAGGTGGAACAATTTCTTCTCAGGCATGTGCGGTAAGGGCACGAAATGAGTGGGGACAATTTTAATATTTAGGCACGAGGGATCAACTTTAATATTCCAAGAAAATCGGATGCCAAGGTGTTTTGGAAAAGGAAAATGCAAGCTTATGCGTAAGTGTAGTTGGCATAACGGGGCATTTTAGTTCTTCAATGGTTTCTTACGTGAGAGGGTAATGTTCTCGATTTTCTGAAGTAAAAGATGCCATCAAGTCCCTGTGGAGGAGCCCTTGTGGTCACCCATGTCCAAACTAGGATTGTATTTGAATGGTATAGGCCTTAGGTGTCGATTTTTCTAGGTTCATGGGTTTCAAATGCTTAATCGTATTATTCTAAACATGCTGAAAAATCCATGAGTGTACCAAGAATCAAGTCAAATAAGCTTCCCTTGGATAAGCAAGTTTCTAAGTGAACTCATGTGAGTGTGTGTACTTTGTAAACCTGGACATGATCTATCTTTGGTCGAAATTTCACCTTTCCCGGCAGACGTAGTTCAATTTAGAATCCCATTGTGAATAAAAAAAAGGGGGGGGATAGGGTAAGAGGAATATCTTCCTTTCGGGCAATATTTTAGAATTGACCCAGTCTAGCACATGTCTTACTTTCTAGGTCCCTCTGGCTTTCTTCTTTTTACCACTTCTTTATTTTGGATGGAAAGTACAGTCCGTTGTTTGGATGTGTACTGGTATAGCCGTTGTCTAGCATAAACCGTGCGTAAAGGCGTGAAAGCCTGCTAAAATAGAGAGTTTAACCCGTTCACTTGGGTGTTATTTTTCTTTTGTTGGCCTCTCATTGCCTGATTTTTTTTATTTTGAGGGGGGGGGGCCTTCTGTTTTTCACCCCGATTCTTTTCATGCTTCCCCTCTAGAAGTGTTTGTATAGTGCCAGAGCCAGTTTTGGGACATATGCCAGGTCTAGGTAACTCCTCATTTTGACCTAGGGTTAATACGAGTGGGGCGGAAATAAGGGATGTTTTTGCTTTGGGGGTTTTAAATTGTCCCAGTCTACGGGGTAGGCAATTTCTCTTCTTTAAGGTGAATCTAGTCCAGTTATACGTGTGTGAAGGAAATGGCATGATTTGGCGGAGATGTGTTCAAATAGATACGAGTTTATCTTTGAGAGTCTTATAATTCAATCATCAAGTACTAAACGCTGAAAATCGCGGGAAGGAAGAATAATAGTTCTTAAGTATTGAAAGCTATTTATGCATGGAATTTCTTTAGATAAAGTGCGTTCCACGAACCTGGAACCTCGACTCCTTCGGCATCTACCAGGCGGTAGGCATTCCCGGAATAGGCATGGGTGATCACATAGGGTCCCTACCATGTGGGTTGCAACTTTCCTCTTGGGTGAGGCTGTCTTGATGGCATGATTTGCTTGAGTACTAATTCCCCGATTTCAAATTTTCTCTTTAATACCTTCTTTTCAAATGCCCTTGCCACCCTTCTTTATTTTTCTTTTCTTCTTTTTCGCTTTTTTTGGTATTTTTTAGGTTTTCGAAAGTGTAAAGACAGATACATGCTTAAGGTTTTGAAAAGGCCTGTGTCGGCGAATAGATATGTTTTTAGAAAGAGAATGGGGATAAAGTTTGGAAAACGGTTTTGTTTTTAGAAGGGGAGTATGGAAAGGTAGTTTGTAAAAATGTTTTCGGTGGAAATCATGGAAGTACGGCTTTGTAAAACATTTAATTTTGAAGAAGCACAAATTTGGAAAACATTTTTGTTGTGAAGAAACATTTTTTTTTTTTTTTTTGGAAAACATGTAAAGAAAGTTTGGGAAAGTGTTTTATTTATTATATTTTAAAAGCGCGGAAATACGGTTTTGTAAAACTTTTGTTTTGGAGGAGAGTGTGGGAAAACATTTTTTGTAAAAACATTTTTGTTTGTTTTTAAAGAAGAGTGGAAATAAAGCTGGAAACAAGTATGTTCAGAGTTGGGGAATGAAAGCTGATCAGCATGTATATTTTGTTTTGGGTTTTGGTTTTTTTTTTTTTTTTTTTTTAGGAAAGCAGGTAGACAAATATGTATAGGGTGACGAAAGATGAAAGCTGGTAAACAAATATTTTGATCTTTTGATTTTTAGAAAAAGCTGTAAACAAATATGCACAGGGTGTGACGAAAGCGAAATCTGATAAACAAATATTTTGCGCTTTTTTATTTTTAGAAAAAGCTGTAAACAAATATGTACAGGGTGTGACGAAAGCGAAAGCTGATAAACAAATATTTTGATCTTTTGATTTTTAGAAAAAGCTGTAAACAAATATGTACAGGGTGTGACGAAAGCGAAAGCTGATAAACAAATATTTTGATCTTTTGATATTTAGAAAAAGCTGTAAAGAAATATGTACAGGGTGTGACGAAAGCGAAAGCTGATAAACAAATATTTTGATCTTTTGATTTTTAGAAAAAGCTATAAACAAATATGTACAGGGTGTGACAAAAGCGAAAGCTGATAAACAAATATTTTGATCTTTGATTTTTAGAAAAAGTTGTAAACAAATATGTACAGGGTGTGACGAAAGCGAAAGCTGATAAACAAATATTTTGATCTTTTGATTTTTAGAAAAAGCTGTAAACAAATATGTAGAGGGTGTGACGAAAGAGAAAGCTGATAAACAAATATTTTGATCTTTTGATTTTTAGAAAAAGCTGTAAACAAATATGTACAGGGTGTGACGAAAGCGAAAGCTGATAAACAAATATTTTGATCTTTTGATTTTTAGAAAAAGCTGTAAAGAAATATGTACAGGGTGTGACGAAAGCGAAAGCTGATAAACAAATATTTTGATCTTTTGATTTTTAGAAAAAGCTGTAAAGAAATATGTACAGGGTGTGACGAAAGAGAAAGCTGACAAAAAAATATTTTGATCTTTTCATTTTTAGAAAAAGCTGTAAAGAAATATGTACAGGGTGCGACGAAAGCGAAAGCTGATAAACAAATATTTTGATCTTTTGATTTTTAGAAAAAGCTGTAAACAAATATGTACAGGGTGTGACGAAAGCGAAAGCTGATAAACAAATATTTTGATCTTTTGATTTTTAGAAAAAGCTGGAAACAAATATGTACAGGGTGTGACGAAAGCGAAAGCTGATAAACAAATATTTTGATCTTTTGATTTTTAGAAAAAGCTGTAAACAAATATGTAGAGGGTGTGACGAAAGAGAAAGCTGATAAACAAATATTTTGATCTTTTGATTTTTAGAAAAAGCTGTAAACAAATATGTACAGGGTGTGACGAAAGCGAAAGCTGATAAACAAATATTTTGATCTTTTGATTTTTAAAAAAAGCTGTAAACAAATATGTACAGGGTGTGACGAAAGCAAAAGCTGATAAACAAATATTTTGATCTTTAGATTTTTATAAAAAGCAGTAAACAAATATGTACAGGGTGTGACGAAACTGAAAGCTGATAAACAAATATTTTGATCTTTAGATTTTTAGAAAAAGCTGATAAACAAATTACCCGGGGGGATCGGTACCTGGTTCTTGGATCCGCATTGTTTCCTCGAGTCGGCTTCGCATGGTTGGCCGGCTGATGTCCGGTGGGGGTCCCCTATTACCGAACTCTTCTTACCTGAGTCTCTTTAAGGGCCTTCCTTGATGGAGCAGTTCTTCGTCGGTGGAGCCTGGCTTCCAACATGCGAGCACCTCTAGCCGGATGCGCATGGCACAGACGCTCCAATTCCAGGCCCGTGTCCTGTTAAAGCGTGCTTCTCCCCATATGGATATTACTTTCCCGCGGTACGGGAAGCGAAGACATTGGTGTCGGGTGGATGAGACAGCTTCGATGCTGTTGAGCCATGTCCTCCCAACAATCAGAGGGTGGGGTGATTGAATGTTCATCACCATGCAGTTAACGATGGTGGAGACCGGGCCGATCTTTAGCGGGAGCGTGACCAGTCCGCAAGCGTTCTTGCGCGTGCTGTCGAAGGCGTAGATGTATTCGTTCGAGGGCTCCAATCTTGGGACCCTGCCTTCTAGCTTCTGGTAGGCGGAATATGTAAGAACGTTAGTTTCCGCTCCCGTGTCGATGAGAATGTGCCGGAATTCCCTCCCTCCGAGTACAGCAGTGATTGCGAGGGGTGCGGGCGTGCTCCGGCTTTGGCGACTTCATGGGGGAGGAAGGTGATCGAGTTGGCCTCCGTAAGATCGCTTGGTGGATGCAGGGGCCTGGCCGTTTCTCCTGAGGGATAGTTGTTGTCGTAAGGGGACCCATGTGGAGTGCCACTTTCATCCTTGTTCCCCGGTCGTAGGGCTAGTGTGAACATATTATGTATCACCCAGTTGTTCTCGTTCTCATACTGGTGGCGTGCCTCTCCCCAGATTGTCAGAATATGACTCAAGAAGGGCAGTCGAAGGCATTGGTGCCGGGGGGAACAGATAGCTTGGATGCTGTCTAACCATGGTCGCCCCAACATCAATGGGTACCTTGTGTCATTGTCGGCCACGAAGCAGGCTACCTCACAGATAAGAGGGCCGACGGACAGCTCGAATGTTCCGGGGCCGCGGAGAGTCTTCCCGGTATGGTTGAAAGCTTGAATAGTATGGTGGGCCGGTTGGACGGGAGGACGGCCTAGTCCGGGTATTCTTTGGTAGGTGGAGCACGTCATTATGTTCATTCCTGACCCTGGATCCACGAAGATGTTGTTTAGCCACAACATTTGAAGTCGTCCGCGGATGTGTAGGGGGTAGACTCGCAGTCTGGGATCCGGGAGGTCCTGGTCAGTGAACGAAATGGTCGTTGGACGGCAGGGGCCGTCGACAGTGTCGGTACTCTTGGAGGACCCGTTGTCGTCCGGATGCAGATCATCCGACGTACATTCCCCTCCTTCGGGTCCTTCGCTAGCTCCTTCAGGGATCTCCTCAAATGGCTCTTCTTCTTCGTCTCCTCCCGGGTTTTCTAGTCCGCTTTCGTCGGACTCGATGTTGATGACTGCGGGAAGGGCGAGAACTGCATCTTCTTCTTCGCCATAGAGTATGGCAAGGTCATGATTGTCGAGGTTCAGCTAGAAGGGCTCGTTCTGCTCTTCCTCCTCGGATTCTTCGGACAGATTGTCATCAGTGGCATCTTCTGAACTGCTTGGTTGTGGTGATGGTTGTCTCCCTCTACTAACCATGTTTACTATGTGGGCTCCAGATGTGGATGCTTGGTTGTGACCTGGCAATGGGTCAGTAAAAATGTCAAGTGGCTTGGAGGCTCGAGAATTGCCCTGATTTAAGTGGCTTTTGATCATGGCCCAATCAAGGCGCCTGTCATCATTTAAATCATAGATAAAATCCTGAAAAACAATGCATTGTTCTACGGTATGACCATGTTGTTGGTGGTATTGACAGTAACGCAGTCTGCTGGCCCCGGGGAGTGGAGGTTTAGCAGCTGGGAGGGAGATACTATTTGTGTCCATTAGTACCCTAAAAATTTTAGTTAGTGTTTCTGGGATGGGAGGGTAAGAGTCTCTCTTTCCCATTCGTCTTTGATCATAGGATGTCGGAGGGGAGACCTCATTATAAGTATTTTGGGAGGGCTGCCTAGGACTTAGGTTCTGACTTCTTAAGAAGCTGGAATAGAAAGGGGTCCTAGGCTGGCCTTGTCTTGAGATTACAGGGTTTTGGACCGGGGAACTTTGGATTATCGGGTTTTGTTGTGTCAGCACGGGGACGGGTACTGATCAAGTAGTGAAATTTTGGTTGATTGGCCGAGGCAGTGCATACCCGGATGAACCGGACGTGTACTATCTCGGAGCCGTTCCTCGATCAGGAACTCGCGCACCGTTCGGGTAGAATGCCGATACTTGTGTAATAATCCCCTCTACAGTGGGGGTTTGTGCCTTGCGAGGCGGTTGTCCAACCCTATGGCTGATAGGTGGGGACTGGGTTTGGACTACTGGGGCTACACAATGGGAAATCCTGTTGTGGCGGTCAATCAGAAGCTGATACGTAGTACAGTCTCTGTACGAAGGGCTCGTACGAAGTTCTGGACTCAGGCTCTGTAACATCATGTCAATTTCTTGACATTCTGTGAGTTGCAGGCCGGTCCGGTGGACAAGTGTGCGCCACCGAGACACGTATTGTTCGAATTCCTCCCTAGGCCTCATTCTCTCTACAGTTAAATCCGAAATAGAGGGGGTTCTAATCCTCTGGTAACTGTAGCGGCCCAAGAACTTCTCGCTTACAGCCGAGAAGTTTGACAAGTGATCTATAGGGAGGGTGGAGAACCATTGTAGTGCTTCTCCTTCCAATGATTTTTGGAAGAGGAAGACTAGCAGAGGTTGATTATCTAGAAACGGGCGTGCGTCTAGATAAAAGGCAGTTAAATGAATGTCTGGGTCTCCACGACCGTTATACCGGTGAAATTTGGGGATTTTGAACCCCTCCGGTAGGTGGACTGACGGGATTTGTCTCAGGTTATGTAGAGACATGTGTTTGGGGGCTGAGGGACCAATCTCGGAGAGAATTCTCCGGATGGTATCGTCCAGTGTTTCTCCCCGGGGAGGGCTGCCTAGTGGTCCCGGGTTTGGGGTGGCCTGGTAGGGGCCTGGGGTGGAAACGGCTGGGAATATTGGATTCGCGTGGGAAAGGGGGGTGAATGAAAAGACGCTCGGGTTGACCGAGTGGCTGGGCGTGAATGGGGTTTTGGGAATGGCCTTAGGGGTTTCGACAGGGACCTCCTGTCTTAGTGTGAGATCCAGGAGTTGCGGGTGGCCCGCGGGGCGGTTCCGCAGGTACCCTTAGCCGCATATCCACAAGTGGTGCCAGGAGTACCCCCTGTACTGGCGAAGATTCCGATGGATGAAGTTCAGGGACCCCAGGAGAGGGAGGAGGAGCTCAAGTCTGCGGCACGTGTGCATCAAACCGGCCTCATCGCTTTTCTGAAGCTTCACCCTCCCAAGTTCCATGGCTCGATGACGGACCCCCTTGCCCCCGAGCGTTGGTTGATGTAGATAGACAAGATCTTCTCGACCATGCACTGCACCGACCGCCAGCGTCTCACTGGCCACGTTCATGTTGAAGGGTAGCGCCGCCGATTGGTGGCCTACTCGATCGGTGGACATCCCCGAGGGTGTGGGATGACTTCTCTGGACTGGATTTCAGAGTAACTTCTTGGAAGAGTACTTCCCATTTTTGACACGTGAGATCGTGATGCGGGAGTTCGAGCAGCTGACGCAGGGCACCATGTCAATAGCAGACTACTCTACATGTTTCACGAGGCTTTCTCGGTTCGCTCCCACCTTGGTGATGGGTTGCTTGGATGATATTGAATATTCTTATACTCCCACATGGGTGTGTCGCTTGGATGCGAGGGGTTACCTCTGCTCTCATGTAGAAATAAGCCCAAGGCATATAACCCAACAGGCGGTTCATATACGCGCCTAGCACGGGTAGGCCTAACTTAATGCCATGGCCACCGGTTTAACAAAACTGATACAATGATGAATTCTCCTGAATTCCATTCAAGTGCATCTAACAGATGCAGGGTGGCAATTACATCGCTCGTGCTCTAACTAATTAGGTACAACCTGACAGCGGGTCGTACCCACACCTATTTCAGATAAGCCTAACTAGTTTTAATATGTGCATAACATATGATTAATTATAGGGTACTCCCTAACATGAATATATATCATAATCAACAAATCATGCAACACACATACAAGGCATGGCCTAACTATACATGCATATTGTAGATACCCCAATTTTGACCGTCCAGAGAGACAGAAATACTTCAAGTAACACACGAAAATATCCCACAGTTGGACATCCAATAAAGAACCAAAGGTACGGTAAACCGGAAACCCTAACCCTAGCCTTGGCCTAAACCTAAACCAGAAACCCTAAACCCTAGCCTTGACCTAAACCGGAAACCCTGACCTAAACCTAAACCTAAACCTAAACCTAAATCGGAAACCCTAACCCTAACTCTAAAAACCCAAAACCCTAGAACCCCAAGTCCCTGGCAAGGGGCGGCTAGCCCTAACTAGCTGTCCCATACCGGGCGGCTAGTTTACACTAGCCGCCCCCCCTGGCCGCCCCTCTGGCCGACTTTGGACCAGTCCCCTAGATGGGACATAAAGCAATATTAAATGCTGATCATTGCGACGGGTCATGACCTTTAGCAGCCCCCTCTCGGCCGGATCAATCCAAGTAACCAACCCAAGCCACCGCTTGTCAGAGATGGGACGTTTGGCAGGTCATGATAGGGGCGGCTAGTTAGAACTAGCCGCCCTTCACCTGGTCCTGACAGAAGAACCAGAGAATTAATGAGGGGTCTAATCACACACACTATTAGCCAAGCCACTCCATTACCCCCTGGATATTCCTCCTCTAATTCACATCCCAGCATCATTTACCGCTTTGTAAGCCGCACACAGCTGCGCAATCCTTTACTGCTTTGTAAGCCGCACACAGCTGCGCAATCCTTTACTGCTTTGTAAGCCGCACACCATTGCGCAATCCTTTACTGCTTTGCAAGCCGCACACCGCTGCGCAATCCTTTACCGCTTTATTTACTGCTTTATATCTGCATTCGTTCCCTTAAATCATTTCACACGCATCATGGAATCCCGCATAGAGGAGGAGATACTAGAGGAAAGAACCCACCAAGAGGGTCAGGCAATCTCCTATCAAGGAAAGCCAGGGGGTAGAAACCCAACGGTTGCAGTTCGATTTTCAATCGGAGTACTCAAGCTCATGTAGATGGCTAAAAACTAAAATTTTAGCGGCTCCGATCGAAAAATAAAAAATTTAAAACTGGTCAGAAATAACCCAAATGAGTCAATTAGGCTAAAAAGTGACACATATATAACAAATACCCATCGAGTATACTCTGGGTATGCTCCTAACGCTTGAGGTATCGAAGTATATCTCCATCTCGTAGCGAATGGACTCGTTGTGTCTTGTTATCCTGTAACACCATCTGTTATGGCTAACCGTTGTTCCTCCCCGAGTGTCCCAAGAACCTCCCTCCGGGTGTGAGGGAGAGGGTGAGGTACGTCGCGTTGTCGCGTGACCTTGTTATCCATTGGGTTTCTACCCATTTTTTCCTTTAAAGGAAGTTGCCTTAGTAATGAATTGTTGTAATGGTGGTTGGTTTTCAGCCACTAAAATGAGCTTATAGCTCACCCCTCGCGTATTGTTTCTATTAAAGGGGCGTTCTTGGGCATGGAGCTGGATCTTCCTTGTAGCGTGGTCTTGCATGCGTGAAGCATTTCGTCTGGTGGTTGGCGAGTACGAGGCTGTTAGTAGTCCTAGGGTTATGTATTTGTTAATCGTGTGTGTTAGGCATGTGTCATTTAGAGCCTTTTTTTTATCAGAGTCACTAAAATTTTAGCTTTTAGCTACATGCGGGAGTTGGGATGCTCTGATTGAAAATCTAACGACATGATTGTTTTCCTTGTATAGGCATTGGCCTCCCTGTAAATTCGCGTCGCATTCTGATGTTTTTGTCGAAGTTATGCATTCCGATTAGTATTCAGATTTAATTTTGTTAATAACCAAGATGAAGATATTTAAATATGATTTTATCATGAGATGTTTAGTTTTGTGTTAGCTTTCATACAAAAGTAGAATTAGATCAACTAGATTTATGTAGTAAAAGTTATGGATATTTTTCCAAGTATACCCTGGGGATGGGAAAATCCTGGCAGCAGCCCTATTCGATGTTTAGCTCAAATTTCAGAATAGCAGGAGGGATTATTTGATTTGAATATAAACATAAAAGTTGTAGACAATCTCCTTGGATTTTCAATGGATTTTGAATTGAGCAATTCGGAGCTATATTGTAGAATTTACGCATATTCTAGTGAAGCCTATCCAGAATTCCAGGTCAGTGATGATTTGGTCATTTGACCCCTCTTTTGGCTATTGAAGGGCCCAAATGTCTCTCCTCTCTCTCACTCTCGACACTCTGTTGGTCCATCCCTTCTTGTATGAAATGAAGAAGTGAAATTGGAGGTGGTGATGAAGTCCCCTCTTCGGATGACATTGTATGTATGTTGTTTGAAGGGAGGTGCGGGGCGTCGATGGTTATAGCGGTGGAGTTGTGGCGTGTCGGCGTGCCGGAGATGGACCTCCCACTCTCCTTATTTGGGTTCAGCCAAGTCTTTTGTAGCTGTTGAAAAGGAGTGGAAGCTCCATTGCCTTGTGTTGTTGTTGTGTGTGCATGGAATTGAATAGGACGAGGGAGAGAAGCCCATGCTCATGTGTTATGTGTCGTTTATGTTTGCACGCCACCTGTTTGTGAATATGCGTGAGTGAACCTTGTATGCCCCTTCTTCTTCTCCTTCCAATGATTTTCTTCATTCATCACTTGAACTTGTGTTTATGTGTTAAAGGGGCATAAGATTGACACATCGGTACGCTTGAGATCGCATGAATGGCTTGCGGGGCTTCAGGTGTGTGCTCGGCGTGCTCACATGCATGCGGAGCGCGTGGGCATCATGCATAGGGTCCTCGAGTGCATGCTTGGTGTTCTTGCATGCGTGCGGAGTGCATGGACAACGTGCATGGGGTGCTTGAGCGCATACCTTGTGTTCTTGAATGCGTGTGGAGCGCGTGGATAGCATGCATGGGTTGCTCGGGGCGTGCTTACTGTGCTTGGACACATGCGGAGTGTGTCTCGGGGTATCGAGCACTTTTGTTGCCGCCTAACCCAAACCATTGGACGATTCTTGGCGGATTAGCTTCATGCTCCGGATTCAAGTTGTTGCTCTCTTGCGATTCGTGAGCCGTGCGCTCGTTAGGTGAGTGGTTCGATTCCAACCCTTTGGGATGCGCTCGATGCACGTAGTCGTGCATCACGCATCCATGGGGCTTCCTTGCACCCCTATTATGTTAGATATTGCATGCTAGGGCTGTATGGCTCGTATATTGAGTAGAACCCCCTATTCTACCTTGTACTTGCATGCCTTAGGTGGTCCCTCTCTATAGTACTACCTCCCTATTATTAGTAATATCCGGCATGTTTAAGATTGGGTTAATAACCAGGTGCATATATAATATTCCATGATCATAAGACTAGAGGACATGGTATAGTTGTTGCACCCATCTTATTGGGGCAAAGCTATGAACAGCTTCCAGAGAGGATGATGCTTTCCCTCTCTCTAACCTTCCCTCTTTGTGTAAACTGAGTAAGTAAATGTGATTCTTACTTAACTCAGGTCTGCTAGGAATTATCGGCATACATCGGTTGGTGCGTGAGATCGCGCTTAACCCTTCCCTCTTAAGTTAATAATATCCAACGCATGTTAGAGTGTACCTTGTATGCTTGTATGATTAAAAGCTTTGTATGCATATTATTTAGGCCGTACATGGTATCACTACAAGAAAAATGTGATAAAATGACATTTATTTGGTGACGGTTGATTAAAATTATCACTTTACATGTGTAAAAGCTACGTTTTATAAAAAAAACCGTAGCTAAATAGACACAACCAATTAATTTTAATTATCTCTTAAATTTTTATTGAATATTCAATACTTTAAGTAATAATTTTAAAATAACTATCACTGTATAATACATTTTAGGTAACAGTTTATTAAATGTTACAATAGTTTAAAAACCCTTTGGGTAAATTGTTGAAATGCCCTTGGACCGACCCCTTCATTTTTTCTGTACCCCTGGACTTTTTGAATTTTTTTTTTTACCCCTGCAGAGCTGTCCTTTTTTTTTTTTTTTTTTGCCCCTCATCCCTACAACATCACATTTCTTTCCTAAACTACCCCGTGCACCTTTATTTTACCTCCAAAATCTTTATAACTTCCCCCCAAAACCCTCTCTCTCAAATCACTTCTTCTTCCCCAATTAATCACCCATGGAGCACCTTGTCACCACCACTCGTCGCCTCTATTGAGGTTCCGCCAGAAGCAATCGAAGAAGTGTTGAATGGTGGCAACATGGTCGGAGAATGAGGGGTTTGCGTCTCTCTCTTTATGTGTTTGCATCTATTAATAAAAAAAGTGAGGATTTTTGCCTACATGTGTGTTGGGTTTATGAAATGACTTGAGAGTGAATGAGGGGTTTTTGGTTTGATGTTTGGAGCAAGTGGTGATAGCATTAATGTGGTTGTTCTTGTTATGAAGCCTCTTCATATTGATATGCTCGGCCCCTTCAATTTTTGTTTTTGAAGACTCTCTTTTTGGGTTTTTTGACACTTTTAAGATTTGGGTACATGTAAAAAAGATTTAAACAATATTTTAGAAATAATAGATTTCACAATTATAACGACACCATGTCATCGTCGCCGTCGCTCCTATTGAGGGCCTACCGGAAGCAATTGGTATACATTCTGTAATTGGTTGTAAATTTTTTGTAATTAGTCATTACATATTTGTAAATTGATATTACATTATTATAGTTGGTCATTCTATTTTTATAAAGTTGTATGTCAAATCTTAATTTAATTCCATTGGTGGCTTTTATATTTGGTTATGTAATGTTTTAGTTTTTTTTATTGCTAAGTACATGAATCAATAAGTATTTCTATGAAAATATTATAGTTGATATTTATATACTTCTATTTTTTTCACTTTTAAAATTTGAGTTTATGTAGAAAAGACTTAGACGGTATTTTAGAAATGATGGATTTGATGGTTATAATGACGCCTCACCACTGCCTCTATTGAGGGTATATCAGAAGTAATTGATATATATTTTGTAATTGTTTATAAACTTTCTGTAATTGGTCATTTACATATCTGTAAATTGGTATGACATCTAAAATAATATTGTTGTTGATATTTATAAGTTTCCATTTATTTTTATTTTTTTGTACTTTTTATATTTTAGATGGTATTTTAGAAGGGATTCAATGATTACAATTGTGCATCGCCGCTTCCTATGTTGAGGGTCTGCGAGAAGCGATCCATATACATTATGTAGTCGTTTATAAAGTTTCTATAATTGGTCATTTATATATATATAAATTGATATTATATTCATGTAATTGGTCATTACAATTCTGTAAATTTATATGTCAACCATTAGTTTGATTTCATTGGTAGTGTAAACATGTTATTACTAATATTCTTCATACTGTTAAATGAAAATTTATTTATGTTTGTAACTGATTGTTGCATCTTTAATGTACCTTGAACAATGCGTTCTTCCTTATGAAGTATGTTGAATATCTAGTTCGAAGGCTTCTCAGTGGGTTCAATTTTATCGAGGAGAACATGAAGAGAAGGATCAAGGGGGACATCAATTAATTTCAATATGATAGGCAAACAATGTCTAATTCAAAGAGTTGATGTATTTATTTTAATAACACTTTGATAATGTATTTATAATCATTTTATATTCAGCCATTTTGTGTACGTTGAATGCACTTGCAGATGATAATGATATGACTTATAATAAATGAATTTATTATAATGACAATGTATCTATAACAATTTGTGTTTAAATATCTTTGTGTACGTTGAATGCTATCTGTAGGTAACTATTAAATATTTGTAATTATATGTATAATTTATGTAAATATCATATTATATTTCTGTATATCTGTAACTCTGTTTGTAAGGGGTAATTCAGGTATTATGAAAAATTAGGGGTAAAAAAAAATTGGACAACACTGTAGGAGTAAATTTTTTTAAAAAAAAAGTCCAAGGGTACAGAAAAAATGAGAGGGTCAGTCCAGGGGCATTTCGACCATTTACCCAAACCCTTTTTATACATGGTAACTGTTTCAAAAAGCATGAATGAATTTTATCTTGTAAAACATTCTAAAATATTCATCGAAAAAGGGAAAATTTTCAAAATTAACCCCTTAAAAAAAGTATTTCAATTTGATCCAAGACCAGTTTAAGTGCAAAACTGGTCCTGGAGCCTGGTTTGACCAGTCAGCACGCCCACGTGGCACGCTGACTGGGCAAAAAAATGCTCCGGGCGGAGACGTGATTGGTTAATCATGTCTCCGCCCTTTCAAGCCCCCACGCACACGCCCCCCACACGCACGCCGACCCGTGTGCGCGCGGGGGACAAGTCTCCCCCGCAGGGGAGACGTGATTACAAATCACGTCTCCCCTGCGGGGGAGACTTGTCCCCCGTGCGCGCAAGGGTCGGTGCACGCGCGCGGGGGGTGAATATTTTATCTTTTTTATTTTTTTTAAATGATCATTATATTATTTATACTATGATTGAAAAAAATTAAAAATAAACATGAAAAGATAAGCAGATGATTTATTTTCAAATATAAACAATGCTCATTATAATTTTTTTTCCAAATAATACCCAAAACTAAAATATTAAATCTCGAAACTGATTATGTGAAAATATATTTTTACATAAATAGAATTAGTTTAATCATTATTTTCACACATGACGATTCTATATAATTAGATAAAAAATAAAAACTTATTTTTAATTATCCAAATTTGAAATAAAGAAAAAAAAACAAAAATAAAATATCCATGCAAAAAAAAAGGCCATGCAAACAAAAAACCATGCGTGCATGGATCTTTGAATATGTTTTTTCCTTCTTTATTCCAAATTTGGATAATTTATGCATTTTTAATAATAAAACTATAATATGGATTCAGAGATGATTAAATTTTTTTTTTTAAAATAACGTTAAAAAAATATTACTTTTGATAATGAGAAAAAAATTATGATGAGTATTATTTGAATTTGTGAATGGTTAAAAAAATAAAAGAGACACCTAAGAAAAAAATTATAATGAGTATTGTTTATATTTGAAAATAAATCATCTGCTTATCTTTTCATGTTTATTTTTAATTTTTTTCAATAGTAGTATAAATAATATAATGATTATTTAAAAAAATAAAATATTCATCCCCGCGCGCGCACGCCCCCGCGCGCGCACGGGTCGGCGTGCGCGCGGGGGGCGTGCGCGTGGGGGATTGAAAGGGAGGAGTCTCCGTCCGGAGTATTTTTTTGCCCAGTCAGCGCGCCACGTGGGCGCGCTGATTGATCAAACCAGGCCCTAGGGCCAGTTTTGCAATTAAACTGGTCTTGGGTTCAAAATTGAAATACTTTTTTTCAAGGGGTTCTTTTTGAAAATTTCCCCAAAAAAAACGATGAATTCAACCGAAAAAAAATGCTGAATTTCACTGGAAAAATTTGAGCGCCACTTCTAAATCATTCCGTCAAATTTGAGCACCACTTCTGAATCATCAAAACAAACATTCTGTCAAAACTTATCAAATTTGGGCATCACTTCCAAATCATCAAAACATACATTCTGTCCAAACCCATCAAAACCGATCTCCAGTAGGTCCGACCATCTCCACCGGCATTGGCCACATCCACCAGCGTCGACCATCTCCATCGGCGTGATCACCTCCACCGGTGCGACCTCCTCCTCCATCGGCTTCGACCATCTGCACTGACGACTAACACCCGTGCGACCTCCTCCTCCACCAGGCGGCAACCACTCCATCTCTCATCTCTCCACAACCCTAGCGACCATCTCATCCTCGATCGATCACCTTCTCCCTGTCACTCTTCCATTCGATTTCACTTTATCAATGTCTAATTTTCTCCAATTCTGTATAGTGTCTCCGACGATGATTTTTTTTCTCCAATCCGTGGTGTCTATGCGACGGTGAGGCTTGACGAGGAGCGAATTTTGGTAAAATCAATTTTGCAGTGCCTGATTTTCTCTCCCCCTTTTTATTTGCTAGTTCTAGTGGTGAATTTGCTGTTGTGATTGGGTGGTGATGGGGACCTATGGAGGAGACTAATTGTTTGTAATATTGCTTGTGTGAGATGCAGAGAAGGTGCCTTGAATTGGATTATGCAGTTATTTTATTCTATTTGTGTTTTCAATACATTTTTTTAATGTTATGTGATTTTGCTTGATTTAATCCCACCTATGTATGCATATGTATATTTGTATGTTCATATGAATATGTTGATGATGAATTGGCTTTCTACAAATTTACTGTTGTGAAGGAAAATGATTGCTAAGCATTTACCAATTGATTTTGTAGCGCCTACTACTACTTGGTTCTCCCTTTTTTCCCCTCATTAAATGTTTGATTTTTATACTTTATTTAAGGCATAATTAAAGCTGGCAATAGTTGACAAAAGTGAGTGATTTGTAATGGTTCTTACTTCCTATGAACTGGTGATGTTATGTTATTTTCTTCAAATTTGCCCTTTCTTTCCATGTTTGACCCAAATTCTATGTATCTATGCCTAACTATGCTCTTCTTTCAACCAATTGGGTAGCCCTGGTGTTTTATTTCTCTTTCAAGTTGTTGACTCTGTTGAGGTATGTTTATGCATCACATCATTTGTTAATCCAATTTTAATTATTTCTTTCATGACATAAATCAAATTGTTTTGTGCTTGATTAGAGACAATTTGATGTGTATATTGTCTACTTTGAAAAATGTTGAATATGGGAGCTACCATTTTACTCTATTTGAAAGTTTGATAAGGAGGATAATTCTTGATCATTTTTCATGGCATACTTGGTGCTTGTTTGCATATATACACTACAACAAGTAGCAGTAGTAGAAGTTGTTGTTGGCTCATTTAGGATCACCGAATTGGTACTTGTTTTGCATATTTACATAAAGAACACCATCAAAATAGAAAGCAGTGTGTTCCCATCTAAACTACAAATTTCAATCTAGACTAGATGTTTCTTGCTTTTACTTTTCCTTCTTTACTATGAATTATTTATTTATTTATTTCAACAATGAATTATATATCTTGAGTCCTCCTTCATGCTGCTTATATTTGTTCTCCTTCTACTTGGCTAAGAAGTGCAGCTTGTTTGTTCTTTTTTATTTTGGTATGTTCTACTTTACAGGTTGAAGTAGTAAAATTGAAGGTTGCAAGTGAAGTTGACCTTGGTGTGTCATTCAAGTAAGATTTACTCATTACTACTCATAAAGTTATCAAGTTTTAAAATTTTAGTCATATGTCAATGTGGATTTTTATCTTTTTATTCATTCAATCCACATGTACATTTGTTTTCACATTGTAGTGAATCATGCTTATTCTATATACATTCCCCTGGTTTCTCTACTCAATCTTTTTTGGGATAAAGGCATTGTTATTGTATTATTCAATTTTTAATTGGGCTGTTGAATCCAGATTCATCTATTCTTCTCAAGTTATTGGTTTGATGAGAGAAATCCAAATCATGGTAAATAAAAACATTGTGTTTGAGTCTTGAAATGTTATAAAATTAGCTTGTAAGGAGTCATGTGAATGCTATTGGTTTTAACAAACTATGTTGGCTATTTATTTACATTCGTGGTGTGACATTGTTGTTTTTATCTTTTGTAAATGTTCTGAATCTCTATACATAACTACTACATTTTAAAGGCATTGTATACAAGCATCTTGATCATATTGATATCATTACGTGTGGTTGATTATCTAGTGGATTGTGGATGCTCATAAATTGCATATTTTATTGCTCATGTCATTAGACGAGAATGTTGAATTAAATTTAGCTTTGTGCATCTCAACCTTGTAGGAAAGGTTTCACAGAAAAACAACTTCTTGCTACCTAATGAGACTCAAACAAATGGTACATCTTTCACTTAAGTGCACATGATTTATTGCATTAAGATACTTTTGGTTTGTTTTCTCCCTGAAAATGATGAATTTAGATTTTATGAATTTTGATGTAATAAGAAAATATGTTATATACAACACAATTGTGGAATCCACTGAATCCTATACGTTCATGATTTGCATTTGAAGGAAATCTTTAAGGCATTTCTTGAGCATAACCTTCACTCATTTTAATTTCTGTAGAATGTTGATTTCTTATAAAAACAAATTACCATACATTGGGCTCCTGAACTTGGGCTAGCTTTTCCAGCATTCTGGCATAGGAAGCTTAATTTGAGAGAATTATTATAAAGATTTTAATTCTCTTATGATGGGATGATTTTATTTTTGTTTAATTTATTTTATGGTTTTTAATTTATGCAATTACTTGAGATGAAGGAATACAAAATTGTCTCCTAAGAATAAATTTCACCTCAGTAGGTGCTAAAGAACTCATGATGGGAGCTCTTAGTCTTCTACATATGTAGTATTTGTATTTTTGTATTTGGTGGCTTTTATAAACTTCTTGAACTGAATGAGTAATAAGTTGCTGATCAAGAAAAATGTTTCTTATTGTTTTTTTGCTGCTTGTTTGTGGCTTTCAGGTTACTCATGCATAATTACATACCAATACTCTTAGATCACATAAATATTGAATCTTCTTGTGTATCTTTGGGTTACAAGTTAGAGCTAGTGAAATATCTTATAGTTCTTTATGATAGTTCAAGGGATGAAATTTTATATTTTGAATCTTATCGAATTCTATTTTGAATTCCATATCTTATTTGAGCAATATATATTTTTAGAAATTAATGTAATTCATATTATAGGTATAATCTTAATTGACCTTCAATATTTAGCAATGGTTAAAAACTATCGCTATTGCTATTCATGATATGCTATAGTTTTCAACCATTGCCGTATTATTCAGCTCTTCAAACTTAGATATGTATAATGACGGTTATGAATTACTATAATGTAATCGCTATTGCTATTCATGATATATTTAACACGATGGTTAATAACTATCACTATAAGATATGTATAATGACGGTTTTTAACCATCATCGTACATATGTCAAAACGTTACTATATACATAATAAGACATCACATATAAGAACGTATATATAAGTGTCGCCAAATGCATTGGATACGGTTCATAGCTTATGATGATGGTTATAAACCGTCACCATAGCATACTTTTCTTGTAGTGTATGTATGTTGCATATATATTGTTTATACTTTTTATCCATGTTAGGGACTATCCCTATAATTATTTGTTATGCTATCAAGCATGCAGTTCATGTACATAACTATGATCTAATTCTCCTGTATATATATGCGCTTGTTAAAACTGATTAGACCTATCTGAAATAGGCGTGGGTATGACCCGCTGTCGGGTTGTACCTTATTAGTTAGAGCGCTACCGATGTAATCGCCCCCTTGCATCCGAGTGATGCATTCGATTGGAATTTAGGAGAATTTATTGTCATATCAGTTTTGTTAAGCCGGTGGTTATGGCATTAAGCTAAGCTTACCCATGTTAGGGGATTATATAAACCGCCTGTTGGGTTATGCCTTAGGGCTTATCTCTGTGCGAGAGCAGAGGTGACTCCCTCCGTCTGAGTGACGCATTTCTATGGGAGTTCAGATGTATTTCAATAGCATTAGTATGGGATTATCGAGGTTAGTTAATTTTCCATAGGGTTCGCATTGCGAATGCAAAGTCTTCCTCCCAATATCGTCGTGCACCGAAGCCCAGCGTCGAAGCTGTCCTATGTAGTGTCACCATCTGGCATATGTACCGATTGTGGAAGGCCGATAGGTAGAGGCTACGCGGGAGAGGGCTATCCGAGATATTGCGAGCATGAAAATCGTCCTCCCCTTCAATGAGTCCATTTTGAAGCTGCCCGACATTAAAGCTTTCCTAATAAAGGGCTCCCACTTGTAGGTATTATCGATGCGTTCGGCAGATGTACTGATTATGGGAGTATACCAGGTAGATGCTACTCGGGAGAGGGCTACCGGATGACGAAGGGTGTAGAGCAAAAGGATTCTCCCAACAGTCCCGTGTCGGCCTTAGGGGTGAGGGTGATGGTGAGTTGAGGTCACGCCGTCACGTGATTCATATACCCATCGAGTATACTCTGGGTAAGTAGTTCCTAACGCTTGAGGTATCGAAGTATATCTCTACCTCGTAGCGGATGGACTTGTCGTGTCTTGTTATCCAGTAATACTATGTGTTATGGCTAACAAATTTTCATCCCCGAGTGTCCCAAGTGCCTCCCTTCGGGAGTGAGGGCGAGGGCAAGGTATGGCCGCATCGTTATGTGACCTTGTTATCCGTTGGGCTTCTACCCATGTTTTTTCTTGAAAGGAAATAGCCTTAGTGTTGAATTGTTGTAATGGTGTTTGGTTTCTAGCCACTCACTGAGCTTGTAGCTCACCCCTCGCATATTGTTTCTTCTACAGGAGCTGTGTTGGGCGTGGAGTTGGAGCTTCCTTGTGGTGTGGTCTTGCGTGCGTGGAAGCATCTCATCCGGCGGATTGGCGAGAGTGCGAGGCTGTCAGCAGTCCTAGGGTCATGTATTTTTTAATCTTGCGTGTTGCACATGATGTATTTTATTGGACTAGACTTGGCTCTCATAGGACAATGATTGTGTATTCGAGTCTGTAATAATGTTTTTGGTTTACAGACTTATTGATATTTTTATGCTTCCGCATTTCAGTTGAGTTATCAGTTATCATTGTTTTGCCAGGTTTGTGTGTTATTTATTGGAGTCATTGTTGACCTCTTGTATTGATAGCTGATATTAATTATATTACCACGTCTCGGGGATGGCCGCCCTGGGGCATGACAGTACGTGTTGCACATGATGTATTTTATTTGGATTAGACTTGGCTCTCATATGATAGTGATTGTGTATTCAAGTCTGTAATAATGTTTTTTGTATACAGACTTATTGATATCTTTATGCTTCCACATTTCAGTTGAGTTATCAGTTTTCATTGTCTTGCCACCTTGTATGTTGTTAGAGTCTTGTTGACCTTTGGTATTGATAGCTGATATTAATCATATTGCCACGTCTCAGGGACGGCCGCCCTGGGGCATGACAATATATAGTTATTTTGCCATAATGACTTTTGATCCACATTGATGGATGATGATCATTTCTTAGAATAGCATCTACATGTGCGGTTGGTGCAACATCTTTTTGTTCACTACTATCGCACGCAAAAGACGATTGGATGGTAAGAAAACGTGTCAATATGATTAGAAATTCTTCTATATATTCTTTTATTCATAAATATAATTCCTTGAGACTTAAATGCATGCGTCTTCCCCAAAAAACTCTTGTAAAGTGGTTTTTCTCAGCATGCAATCACCAATTACAAGGGTGTAATAAGCTAACACAACTATTCTATGACATTTTTGTTGGAAACTCATACTTCATAGTTGAAGTCACAAAAAAAGCCCTAGGATCTCATATTGATATGTATGAAAGAAAACAAAAATGCATGGATAGACCTACCTTCTCCAATAAAAAGAAAAGGTGTTCTTGATCTTGTCTTTCTTGGACTCTTAAATACTAATTGTTCCCTTGATCACCTTCTTTTAAGCACCTGGAGAAGAAAACCTCAAGGCACCTCTACTCCTTTTCCATTCGATGAGGCTCAGACAATGTGAATGAGAGTGTCCCCTCTTTTTATTTCATTCCCACTTAATAAAAGAAGTGTAGAGGTGGACCTTATATGGGTTCACCAAATCAAGGGTTCAAATTGTGTCTTCTCATCAAAGACATTAAATTAACCATAATACCCTTAATTCCCAAATACACAAATTAAAAACTAATAACCTCCCATCAACCATACTCATAAACAAATGGGGCGACCTTAATTCACTGCTTAAACACAAATCCCCACTTGTTAAGCTATGCAAGATTTTTAAATGTGATTCTCTTAAAACAAAATTCATTTGAAAAAGCTAAACATTGATTTATTAAACAACAAATACTAACAATCTCCCACTTGGCTTATAAATCAATGGGATTTTATATTTAAACACAAGTTTCGAATCAGTTTTAAAACGACAGGTGGCCACCCTTTTATTAAAAACAAATAAACTGATTGAGAATCACAATTAACTACATCTAGCTCACCAACTATGAGATACGGTCGAATGAAGTCCTTTATTGGATGTCAAACCACTAAAATCCATGAATCCATTTCTACCCAACACAGACAGACGCACTCATGAATCGAGTACTGCTTGTTCCTGCATCAAAGTATGCATGAAACTCATAGAAAATCAGTGTCATGACTCCTCAAGTCAAATATTACAGTCTAAATGTGTATAAATAGAAGCAACACTTTCAAGAGCAGTGAATATGATATAAAGTGTTCTTCTATAACGGTTCAGATTGCTTCATGTATTTAATAACACATGTCATGTAGATAAAAATTATGTGGCTGAGACACACCATGTGTATCATGTACACTATCTACAATGAATGCTTATAAATGTGTCTGCCCCAACACACCTATCACCTAAGCAAGTTTCAGGAATCACCACCAATGACTGTCTGATGTCCCTATGAGCAGACTCGCAACCATCGCTCACCAAACAGTCTACGGCATTCCCATGGACAAACATCTATCCAACAAGAAATACAATTTTAATTAACACAATCATCATGATGATAAATTAATGTGCAAAATATGACTGGTTAGTCACTATATTTTTCACAAATGTACATGTACATCCAGATATGCAAAATGTCACAAAACTCACAAAACATTTACATATCTATGAACCTCAAACCCATGCAACTAACATGTTCATTAAACACTTCAATGGGTAAGCGTTTAGTTAAGGAATCAGCCAGCATTTCTTCAGAAGAGATGTGAGAGACAACAACATTACCCTGCTGAACTTTCTCTCTCATATAATGATACTTCACTTATATATGCTTTGAACTGCTATTACACCTGGCATCCTTAGTGAGACTAATGGATGCAGTATTATCATAAAATATGCTCAAAGGATATTCAATACTATCCACAACTCTGAGTTCACTACTGAACTGCTTCAACCAAATAGCATGCTTAGCAGCTACACTGCAAAAAATATATTCAGCTTCCATTGTTGACTGAGCAGTGCAGCCCTGCTTTTTACTACGCCAAGAGACTACTCCACCTCCCAATGTAAAAATATATCCTGAAATGGACTTTAAAGTGTCTGGACAACCTTTATAATCTGAATCTAAATAGCCCTGAACTTTCAGATCATTGGCACAATAAATAAGCTTAAAACTCTTGGTCCTTTTGATGTAACGCATCACCTTTTTAGCAGCAACCCAATGATCATGTCCTGGATTAGCCTGGAATCTACCAAGCAATCCAACAACATAGCACAGATCAGATCTAGTACAAGTCATAGCATATATCAAACTGCCAACAACAAATGCAAAGGGAATTTTATTCATCTCATCCTTTTCAAGCTCATTATAGGGGCAACTAGACTTGTCCAATTATCTCCCTTAACAATAGGAGATAAACTTTCTTTACAATTTTACATAGAAAATCTCTTCAGGACTGAGTCTAGATATGCTTCTTGAGATAAACCTAACATCCCTAGCTTTCAATTCTTGTGGATTTTTATCCCAAGCACATAAAAAGCTTCACCCAAATCTTTCATCTCAAATTGCTGAGACTACCATAACTTGGTCTCTCAAATGAATGATATATCATTCCTTGCAAGCATAATATCATCCCACTTATCTTCACATGTATGCAACTGTCAACAGAATTGTTAACAAATTCATATGCCAAAATGTTGTATGAAACTTTAAATGCCACTAGCAAGAAGCTTATTTGAGGCCATACAAAGATTTCTGTAATTTACACACTTTATGCTCCTACCCTTCAGTGACAAAGCCATCAGGTTGATCCATCTATATGTCTTCCTCTAGTTCTCCATTCAGAAAAGCAGTTTTAACATCAACTTGATGTAATTCATAATCATAATATGCAGTAATGGACATAATAATACGCAAAGAGTCTTTTGTACACACCGGAGAAAAGGTATCATAGAAATCAATTCCTTCTCTTTGTGTGTAACCTTTAGCAACTAACCTTGTTTTATAGGTTTCAATCTTCCTTTCAGAGTTCTTTTTCTTGAAAATCCACTTACAACCAATAGGCTTGGAATTTTCAGGAAGATCAATCAATTTTCACACATCATTCTGGTACATGGAATCCACCTCAACTTGCATTACAATTCTCCGTAATTGAGTATTAGGAGCACTAACTGCATCTTCAAAGCTTGATGGATCAGCCTCATCAATATTTGGAACCATGGGTTCCATGTACCAGAATGATAAGTGATATAATCATCACTTGTTTCTTTACAACAACTTTTTCACTTTAAAAAATTACAGACAAACCCATATCATCCAGTTTGCCTACAGACACCAAGTTACGCCTCATATCTGGCGCATATACCACACACTCCAAAATAGGAGATCGTCCACCAGGAAACTTCAAAACATACGAGCCAACTCCTAGAACAGCTGCTCGTTGATTGTTCCCCATGTAGACATACATCTCATCCTCCTCAAGCTTCTTTAGATCTAGAAACCCCTGCAAGGTATTGAAAATGTGATGCCCCAGGGTGGCCATCCCCGAGACATTGCAATATATATATTATCAGCTATCATACAAGAGGTCAACAATGACTCGAATAACACACAAAGGTGACAAGGTAATGATAACTGATAACTCAACTGAAATGCGAAAGCATAAAAATACCAACAATGTATGTAACTCAAAATATTATTACAAACCTGAATATACAATCATTGTCCTATGAGAGCCAAGTCTAGTCAAAATAAAATACATCATGTGCAACACGCATGATTTATAATACATGACTCTAGGACTACTGACAGCCTCGCACTCGCCAATCCGTCGGACAGGATGCTTCCACGCACGTAAGACCACGCCACAGGGAAGCTCCAGCTCCACGCCCAACAACGCCCCTGTAAAAGAAACAGTATGTGAGGGGTGAGCTACAAGCTTAGTGAGCGGTTGGAAACCAAACACCATTACAACAATCTAATGTTAAGACAATTTCCTTTAAAGGAAAACATGGGTGGAAACCCAATGGATACAGTAAGGTCACGTGGCAGCGCGGCCAACCTCGCCCTCACCCTCACTCCCGGAGGGAGGCTCTTGGGACACTCGGGAAGGGACAACTGTTAGCCATAACACATGGAGTTACTAGATAACAAGACACAACGAGTCCATCCGCTACGAGGTAGAGGTATACCTCGATACCTCAAGCGTTAGGAGTAGCGTACCCAGAGTATACTCGATGGGTATTAGGGTCACATGATGATGTGACTTCAACTCATCTTCACCCTAGCCCCCGGAGGGGTGACCCTAGGGACTTTTGGGATAAAACCTTATGCTCTACACCCTTCGTTATTCGGTAGCCCTCTCTCGGGTAGCCTCTACCTGGTATACTCCCATGATTAGTACACCTGTCGAATGCATCGGTAATACCTACAGGTGGGATCTCTCTGACAGGACAACTTCAATGCCAGACAGCTTCAACACGGATTCAACAAAGGAGAGAAAGACTTCATACTCGCAATATCATCCGATAGCCCTCTTCCACGTAGCCTCTACCTATCAGCCTTCCACGATCGTCCCAACGGGATCCGGTTCAACATCCGCTCCTGCTCCACGAAATCCCACTCCCTGATCAACTCCTGGAAGAGCGCCTTGTAATCAGTGAGGGTGGCTACGATCACCGCCTCCCCTGAGACCGGAAGGCCGATAATCTGATGAACATCCTCAAGGGTCGGCATGACAACACCGGTGGGGAGGATAAAGGTACAACTCTTCGGATCCCACCTCTCCGCCAAAGCCTCCACATAGGGACGGTGGACATGGAACTGCTCGATCAGAAAGAAGGAACGGAAGCCCGCTCCATCTACCAAGCTCTTCTCCTCCTGACCCAAGGCGGCGTACCACTTCTTCATCCCATGCCAAAGGGCCCGAATACGATTCGGCCTCTACAAAACAAACGAAGGGAACATGGGTTAGTTTAAAAGCAGTTGAAAGGTGAGAATCCAAGTCTACGAATTCATTTTTAGAAACCATGCTTAGCAAAATAAAACTTCCACAGTCTAAATCAAAAACAAAAGCATGAAACAGGAAACTTCACACAAGGATCCACCATCCATTGTTTACAAAAAAACACTCTTCATATGATCACATGCTTTACCCTGTTATCCCACCGTGGTCATTACTTGCATACTTTCTTTCCTAGCATGCTTGTACCCTTCACAAATTCACCCAAGCATGTGAAGGAACTTAGACCTATGAAATGCATGCATGTACTCCCTTTTACTCTACCATGATCAAACACATATGAAGACATACCTTGAAAATTGTATGCATACAAAACCTTCACATGCATGCATGCTAGCCATACCATCTCTCTTTTATAATAAATATGGATGTGTATATGAAAATTATCCCTCTTTCTATAACCCAAACCCATGTTCACATGCTTATTATCCCACCGTGATTAAATTATACATACAAGCATGCCTATTGGAAACACTTATATATAAGTATCACACACAAATCGCCTACTTTTACCACAAGAGACATGTATATATAAATAAAAGTTAGAGCGAAAGGGGTAAGAAAGTACCATGGCCCGTGTAGACCCAGGAGCGTCCACCTCGGCCTCATCGGGATTGTCCATCCCATCATCATCCCCCTCCTCCTCATCCTCTCCCTCCTCCTCAACCACGGCCTCCTCGGCCTCAACATCACCAGCCTCCGTGACCCCCATGTCCGCACACTCGGCCTCCACCCCAACACCTCCGGTCTCCCCCGTGCCCACAGCACCAGAAGCCAAAACCCCGTAATCCCCCATAGCCCTCCTCTCCTCCTCCTCACCCGCCACACTAGCCTCACCCTCACCTAGGCCACCCTCATCGGCGCCGAAGACCTCGCCTAGGATACGTGCGGTCTCCGCACTAATGGTCTCCCCCTCACTAACACCCACAGCCCCAACCCCCTCAGTTACGCCCTCGGCCGACCCCCCAGCCTCCAAAACCATCTCCTCGACCACCACCGGTCGATCTCCACGCCTCCTCTTGCGTGTATACCCTATTGTACTACCCCCTACCTCCGAGACGGCCTCCGAAGAAGCACCAACAACTCCACCCGCACCCACGAACGGTGTCTCCACCGTTTGGGTCGCCTCCTCCGCGGCCCTCCTCTCCACCCGATCACTCCCTGATGAACTAGACCCTGAGACAGCCCCTCTCTGCTCTCGGGAAGACCGAAGACGCTTCATCATTGACGCCGTCTTCTTCCCCTTCATCCTCTCCTCCGATTTCGCACAAAAGAAGAGATTCGAGAGAATCTAGGGCTTTGAAATCAAGAAAGAAAGGAATGATGAAAGTCAAAATCAAAGGATTCAAAGTGTTTAAAACCAAAGTTTTTTTCGATTTCAAAACGAAAGGGAAGAGAAAGGGAAGAAAGAGAACCGTTTTGAAAAGTGGGGAGAGAGAGGGACCTTATTCGGTTATAAGGGACCCAGTTATGGGGCGGCTACCCACGAGTAGCCCCTCTTGGGTGGCTAGTTTCAACTAGCCACCCCTCCCAGTTTTTCAACTTTCACTTAAGACCCCTTTCCAACTTCCTTCCAAGTCCTAAATTCATGTTTTCTAAAAACAAACAGCCATGTATAGGTTTATTTTCAAGTACTACTTGATCAAACATGACTTTCCTGAAGTTTTACCACACTTCCAGTACCATTCAATTTGAATTTCTTCAGTTCTGGTTCTTTTCCAGAGTTTTTATGCTTCGGATGATCCAATCCACCAACTCAAACTCTTTACTTGCTTTCTGTCGGCGATATCCCCTCCTTGCTGAGTTTTCCTAAGCATGGGAATGGTAGGCACGAGGAAATTGATGCTGGGTTGCTCCGTGCACGATAGCTAAGAACCCCGACCACGGGTTGGATCACTCACCATTTACTTTTCCCGCCTTCCACCTGGATCATCCTTTCAGTTGAAAAAATTATAGTCAAGACCTAGCCTCGGACAGTCTAAATCAATTCCCTGAATAGTATTGTTCGTGTTGTCTTAACTTCTTTAAGGTCGGGCCAGCCAAAATAGGGGTCTCTTTCCTTATCATCGGTCGAAGTCTTTCCTGCTTCGCACAAGGACTCCGTCCGATGAGGGACAATTGTAGATATCCCAATTTTGACAGTCCAGAAAGACAAAAATACTTTAAGTAACACATGAAAATAACCCACATTTGGGCATCAAATAGAAAACGAATCTCAGAAAACTGAAAACCGTAAACCATGGTCCAAACCCTAGAAAGGGGTGGCTAACCCTAACTAGCCGCCCCATACCAGGCGGCTAGTTTGTACTAGCCGCCCCCCTGGCCGACCCCAAACCGCTTCCCTAGATGGGACATAAAGGAGCATTAAATGTTGATCATTGTGGCGGGCTGTGACCTTAAGCCGCCCCATCTTGGCCGGTTCAACCCAAATAACCGACCCAAGCCACCGCTTGTCAGAGATGGGACGTTTGACAGATCATGATAGGGGCGGCTAACCTTAACTAGTCGCCCCATACTGGGTGGCTAGTTTCAACTAGCCGCCCCTCACCTGGTCTCTGACAGAAGAAGCAGAGAATTAATGAGGGGTCTAATCCAATAACTATTACCCAAGATATTTTATTACCCACTGGAAATCCCCTACCTCTTTTTTACTATAAATAGAGGGGGTCCCAAGCCTTTCTAATCCATCCCCAATTTTCATTCCCACTTGAGATCATTCACATTCACAACCCATTTCCACCACTTGAAAATCCCTAGAGAGAGAGAGTCTCATTTGTGTCCATTCCCTACACAAAATCACCCTCTCAATCCGCCCTCCAAAACCCAGCTTAACCTCTGCCAAATTAAACTCATTTCCTACCCAGGTTGACCCAGGCCTCGGACGGCTAACCCTAACTAGCCGCCCCCTACCCGACGGCTCAAATCCACTAGCCGCCCCACACCTACACCCCCATTTGTCCCAAGACTCCTCTAGCCGAGCCAAAAGCAAAATAGGATTGCCTATTTTTCACCTCTGTGTACGGAGACCACACAAACTCCCCCACGTAGGCGACCAAATCCGACCCAACTTTTCCTGCTTTTCAAAAAAGCAGGTGGCGATCACACATACACCGGAATCCCCTTGAGCCGCTGTCGGGCGCCTCAATCGGGAATGAGACCCCACCACCCTTCCGAGAGACGATCCAATCGAGCCCGCCAAGGGGCGCACCGGATCCGAATCCCCGAAGAACCCCCACACACACCAAGACGCGGATTCTTCGACACCCGACGGAATCCCACACCGACACCCTCCACCAACCAACTTCCCCCTCATGGTGGCTTCCCAGATGAGGACCTGCTGAATATCCATGTCCCTCCGCTCCAACCTCTGACGAAGACGCGCCTCCACCCCTCTCGAACGGTCCTCGACCGCCCTCAGTCTCTCTTCGAGCACTCGTGACCTCGCCTCCGCGACTCTGAGCCTATCCTTGCTCGATCGGAGCGCATCCCGGTCCCTATCCCTAGCAGCCTGAAGGGAGCGAAGCAAATCTCCCATCAAACCCCCGAGAACGCCTGTCAACGCCTCCAACTCCGACACCCTCACCTAGAGGGAGTCTCTCTCGCGGCCCAGGGTGATGAACTCCTCTTCTCTCGGTGCCATCATGGACCTCAACTCGGTTATTAACCGAGTTTAAAATTCTGATAGCTTAGCTGATGACTGAGATTCAGAACCTACAATACTTTGAGTGGCCTCATTCGATGAGAGGCGATGTGTCAAAAAAGGATGCGAGCCTCAGCTATGAGTATCATAAGGACGTCAGTCATACAACAGACATGTAGGATCCTCAAAGGATTCCTGGAAGAGCTCATGTGGAAGGGATGGCTGAAGGTGTACATCACGCCTAACCAGATGCCAATGGAAGGAAAGCAGGTCGTGACGATCGACCTAACCTCCTCGATAGGAGTAATAGATCTCATCATCAGAGGTTCATGCTGTGTGAGGCTGAAACCAAGGCGTACTCCCGCCGGGGGCAAGTTCTCGCGTAATCTGGTAACCTTCAATTTTTTGTTCTCTCAAGGTTTAATAGCTTATCAACAACTAGAATTAGCATCGCCAAATAAACTTTCCTGGGGACAACAAATTCAATCAAATTTTCCTGGGGACGACCAATTCTGCACGTCTGACACATTTTTTTAACACCTTCTGAACAACTACTACTCCTCCTTTCAACCACCTACACTCACTTTAATTCTACAAATAGGTTCGCTTCGCTACTTTGTTTGTCGTTCCTTCATCAACCTGTGGTCACTACTCATTGGTAGGTTCCTCACTCGTTGAAGAGTGAAGGTAGATGGAAAGAACTAAACCATTGAATCTTCGAACAAGAGTAAAAAAAAAACCCATTATTTAGACATATAAGCCGATTAAAGTGAACTAGCTATGAGGAAACCAGATCAAAAAAAAAAGGACATACACTGGGGTAGGTGATAACAACACAAATTGGATAAAATACAAATCAATGTCTAGCAAGCAACACACTTTTTAGTTCTTTCTGTTGATTTCTACTAACCTGCAGTAGGTTCTAGTGAATGCTTAACTTTGTATTTCAAGAGTGGATCTATACTGAATTACAACAGAACACATAGTATTTTTTGTTTGAATGGGGGATAGCGTTTTGTCATGTTTTTTAACACAATCTCCTCTATAATGATGTCTCCCAGACGAGGCCTTAGTCAAATGTCTAATGTCTTTTAGCTGTTAGCCTTTTTGAAAGATCTTTTGTTCTCCCTGGAGTTCTGCTAGCCTGTTCTTTGAAAAGTGATCGTTCCAAATATCTCTACTTTGTGGGCTACTTCACTTCACTCACCTAATAAACGAATTTCGGTCAATTTGTTCTGCAAACCCCGTTTCATTAAATTGGAGGAATTGATTTTTGAAATCCATGTTCAAACTTAACTACTGGCATGTGTATTCTTTCTACTTTTTTAGTTAACAAATGCTATTCATCTCCCGTAGGTTGCCTCGTATTACTAGTTATCCAGTTCTTGTTACAATGATGGTGCAAGAGCTTGAACTGCTGCTATAAGGCGAGATGATGATGAATTTGGTTCAAAACATAATTGACTTTGGGACATGCAAAAATCAAAGTGCTAAGCATTTGACGATTCTAAACAAAGAAGAGTCCAACAACCAAAGTTAGGCAATCGAAGTGATCAAGTAATGACGTTTTAGTCTTGTTGTCTCGCCTCAGTTCTACTAAGGGCCGTGCTTTCTACAGCCGTAGCTTCGGGAACAATGTCCTCTTCACTCAGACTTTAATTCTCACTTGTGATTGGATTGGCAACGGTGACCTACAAAAAAGTTGAGTCTCAACAGGGGCTTTCAAAGTCGTACAAAATTTAGTCCCAACTCTTGCAATGAGAAATTCAAAAAACAAAAAACCTCCCTTTAGTTGCCTCTACTTTCCTACAACAAAAACTAGCCCCCAAAAAATACACTTTGCTATTTATCAAAAGAAAGAGATTGGATCTGCCTTAACTGTGATGAGTTCCAATCAATATATATATATAATAACCCAGCCCTTTTCTTCTCCCCCCACCCGCTTCTTCTGTTTGTTTTTTGAAGGCAGGGTGGGATGACAGCCCAAACCTCATGGGTCTACCACCCCTCTCCTTGATTTTTTCTCGTCTTTGTTTTCTTTTCAGACCTATGTAACTCTTTTGCAAAGTAATATTCGGTCTATCAGATTTCAAATATATATATATATATATATATATATATTGGGGTACAACTTGGGTCAGTTGAACCAAATCTGAAGCACTACAAATTGATTTTTTTCGGGTTTGCATCAATAGATTTTTTGTTTGATTTGTGTATATATTGAAGGATTAATAAACCGATTTACTTTAGTTTGAGTTTGATTTTACTTCAAAAAAATTAAATTAACTAAACCGAACATAATTAAATTTAAACACATAATTATTTATAATTAATATTCATGTAAATCATTATTTTTATATTAAAACTATATTGTTATTATACCACTAATCTTCAAATAACAATTGAATATACTAATTTATATCATCAATCCTAGCATTTTGATATTTATGTAAAGTTATAACCAACCCCTAAAAAGTTTATAACCAACCCAAATTGGTAGAAAGAAAATAAATAACTGGGTATATATATGCTTATCTTTAATAATTCAGTTTGGTTTAGATCAGGTTAACCAAACAATATTCGGTTTAGTTTTCAGTTTGTGGTTCAGTTTGGTTTTCAGGTTACATGTGATTATAATTTGGTTCAATATGAGCTTGCAAAAAACCGATTCAAACTGATCGAATAAGAGGGCAAAATAGGAGACCAAACAAATTGTTTCTGTGTTTGCCATTCTATAATTCTTAAGCTCCTGTTTGGATCTGGTATATGGATAAACCCGGATAACAAAAATTGTGTGTTTGTTTATCCCGGATAACCCCAAATAAAGTATGCCAGAATAAACCCTGATAAAGTGATATATGGATTCCAATCAACCGTAGAATTAAAGTTATTCAAGGTTATTCTACCCAAAGAATATGTGGGCCCATTGTCAAATCAACTGTCATCACCTCTTATAAATCACCTGTCAAATCAACTACATTACTTTTTTACCATTTATAAATCTTTATCCACATTTTATTCACATTTTACCTAAACAACAAAACATTTATTCTTATGTTTACCAACGAGAATAATTCAAAACACAATCAAACACAAAATCATTTTTGTCACGACCCAGAAGCGGCCGTCTTCCGAATCGTCACAAGAAAATTGATATACAGAAAATCATAACTCAAAATATGTAATTAGAGAACAAAGAACGAATGGTGCAGCGGAAGCAAAACATATATATATAAAACCAAACTGCCCAATGACAACTGTACAGATGTCAAAAGATATCTACAACAACGGTCTGTCCTGTGAGAGCCCTAGGACTTATGTACACAAGATCCATTTGTCAAAAATGAAATATACGATATGGACCTGAACAAAAATATGGGAAACTTTGACTCTGCTCTGCTGGTAGGATGGCGATGCACAACCCTAAACTCCTCGTGCAGTACTAGACTCGGGAACGTCAGCCACGGTGGTACCTGGATACAAAAATCCAGCCCAAAGAAAAGGGTGAGCACAAAGCTCAACGAGAGAATTCCCTATAAATACTTCCTAACAATCACAGATATATACATAATACAAAGATGCTTCTGAACTCATAAACCTCACTTTACCACTCTTCAGAATCTATAATAGGCAGCACTCAGCAGGCCTAAGAGTCAACAAAAACTGCACATAGAACAATAAGCCACACCATACCCCTCTAAAATCCACATTAGGCGGCACTCAGCCGTCTGAGAGTCAACGAAGCTGCACATAAAGTCCACAACAATCATCTTTACATCCACATTTTATCTTCATACCCAATTACATAGAACCACAAGCATTTGACTGAACACATCAGTTGGATAAAAAAAAAACATGGATCAACTCACGTTGAAGCCGTGTATTCCAATACTAGTCTTAAAATCCAAATCAGCATTCATTACTATTAACTCACTTAACTACCAATGTGTTTAAATTAATAATACTTCCTTGTACATCACATCATCACAACAGACAAATCTGGGCAGCAATGTATTCAAATCTGAACAGCAATTTATTCAAATCTAGGCAGCAATGTAATCAACCCGACATCACTCAATTCCTATCAATTACATGTCAAACTTCGAAACCCACTTCTAAAGCTTCGAAATTACCTTCTCTTTAATTCATTACACCTAATTAACCATGTATCCATAACAAAAGATTTATTTGAATGCCTAAATTCAGCATAGACTTATGCCATAATATAAAATATAAAAAAAAATACAAAACACATATAAATGGATCAAACATGAAGTTCTTCTCATACCTTTACTTGTACAACATCTCCTCAATCACACAACAATGAACACTACCTTATCTAATTCAATTAGCATGAACAAATAGTATTTTAAAATAAAAACAGCAAGTAAAAGTAGTTTCAAGGCTAGGCAACATGGAATTCTTTCACTACATCACTTTCCATCCTTCCTTTTTGTTCTACTCAATCAACACTCCCAGTTGACATATATATTCACCACAGCCACACTCACATGAATTAAAAGAGGGGAGTAGCAGCAACAGCAATTAAAGGAGGAAAGAAAGCTAAGTTACATGAATTCCCTCACCTTCCATAATCAAAACATCAAATGCTCTTCAACTCTTCTTCTCCTCTATTTCTCTCTCTCTCTGGATTATCTCTGCTGAATGCCCAAAAACATCTCACCGAAAGCCCCTTTTTGTGCCCTAAGTACTTGAAAATTGACAGGGGATTTAGTGGAGGGTGAAATGACTATGCTGCCCCTCACTAAAATTTCTGGACAGGTCTCACTAAAACAGCCATAACTCTCATAATCTAGCTCCGAATCAGGTAATTCAATCACCATTAAAAAGCTAAGAAGATTATCTACAACTTTTGTATTTATGCCAAGATCAGATAAACCCTCTAACTATTGAAAAATATGATCCAAACATCAAACAGGGCTGCTGCAGATTTTTCTCTTCTACATGGTATAATTGGAAAACACCCATAACTCTTTCTATATAAGTCTAAATTACTCAATTCCACTTTCATATGAAAGCTAACTCAAAATTGAATATCTCATAATAAAATGAAATATAAACTACTTCATCTTAAGTGCTAACAAAATTAAATCTGATCATGCAAAACACACAACTTAGAATATAACCTAAGCATACACAAGCTTAAGACACTCCAAATGCATGGTAATATCAAATGCCACAAACTAAAAATAAAGGATGTTACGAAACCTAACAATTTTATTCCTATTTATACTCACTTATGCTTGGATAAATCTATACCCTAGAATAAAACACATCCCCATTCCAAACGGGGGCTAAAAGATTCTCTCATTTTGTTTATTTGGTTGGGGGTGCATATGAAAAAAAGCAAGGGTTTTACATATCTACTTCTATTCTTTAATAGCAAGGGTTCACAAGAGGACAAAATAGGCGACCAAACAAATTATTTATGTGTTTGCCATTCTAAAATGCTGGGTGCGTTTGGTTGCGCGATTGCAAAACTGATTCTGCAGTAATCTGCGATTACAAAACTGATTCTGCAGGAAGCTCACTTTCTCAGCTTTTTGAAATCGCAGTTTTTGAGCATTATGTGTCTGCAATCGCTGGATTTAAAACTGCGATTACAAAACTGTTTGATTGAACGATTGCAAACGCAGATTCCTGCAATCGCAATCGCAATCGCATAACCAAACGCAAGCTTAAAAGACTTTCACTTTGTATGTGTTTTGTTTCTTTGGTTAGCGGTGCAGATGAAAAAAGCAAGGGTTTCACGAAAGATAAAATTCTTTAGAAGAAAGGGTTCAGAAGAGGACAAAATAGATGATCAAACAAATTATTTCCACGTTTGCCCTTCGAAAATGCTCAAAAGACTTTCACTACACGTGTTTTGTTTCTTTGGTTTGGGGTACAAATGAAAAAAGCAATGGTTTCACATAAGAAACATCTTATTCAATTTGTTGATGTCAGCTACGAAAGGAGAGTTTGTTCTGCATGGCTAGATTAGTTCCGTTTTGGGGGTTGTTTTATATTTGACAATGCTATTTGTTTAATATGGATGTTCTTAAACAGTATGTATCCTTCTCAATGATGTTTTAAAAACGTTAATAGTGATGATCGGGTCTGAATCAAACAAGTTTTGATGCTGTAAACATGTGTTTTTTTATGTCGTTTGTCATACATATGAGACTGTTTGTGCTATGTATTTCTAAATGTTGAATAGACTGATTGTATTGTTTAATGAAGATTTCAAATGCTATGAAATTCTAATATAATAAAATTATAGCCCCCTTGGATAGCGGGTTAAGCGAGAATAAGGGTGTTATAAGGGTGGTATAATAATGGATAGGAAAAATTACTGTTTATTTGCATAGTATAACTTGATATTACTAAACCAGTTTAAACGAGTATAAGAGAATATAACAATTCTAAGTAACCCCTAGGATAAGTTATACTCAGTTTATCTATTCTCATGGGCTCACATGTCAAATCAATTTTTTACACCTTATCACATCAAATCATCTATCAACACCTCTTATACATCAAATGGTACACATGTCAAATCAACATTTTTACACTTTATTTATATTTTATTCTTTATCAAACAAACAATTCAACATTTATTCTTACGTTTTCCAATGAGAATAAAAAAAACACAAGCAGACAAAAAATCTTTTATTCATAAAGATTTATTATCTATGTTGGCATAGTTATCTATCCATAATAACTCAATTCCTCGATCCAAATGGACCATAAAGTATTGTTTGAATGATGTTTGAGATGTTATGAGGTCATTAAAAACTGGTTTTTGACAAATGTTGACATGAAACAATTTGTAAATGATATTTGAAGCACAACATTTTTTACGATTTGGCTTCTATGTAACATGTATCCACCAACCCGTTAATATAATCTTTTAAATCATACTATACGTGCCTTCCACGTGCCCATAACTATTATATATATATTTCACTTAATAAAATACAGGCTGATTAACTACCATTCCCCTGTATTAAAAAAATACAGGTTTTGGTGGATCAAATGATAGAATTATACCCCTGTTAAGTCAAAACGACAACAGTGTCCTATTGGCCGAAATTTGTATGTATCATCACACTTTTTATATATGCCTCAGGTATTATACCCCTGTTAATGCAAAATGACAAAAACCCCTTATTGGCCGAAATTTGTCTGTATATGTTGTAAATACATGCAAATTATTGTAAATACATGTATAAAGGTGTCTTGTAAATACATGCATATGAATGTGCATATAATTGTAGATGCATATTGTAGGAGGGCAATTCCGAACAAGACAGAAAGTAGGGAATAACCCGGATAAAGCCCATCTCGCGATTAACATGAAGCCAGCCCAAAGAGAGAGCCAGGCCCACTAGCCAGGCCTCGAGGTCAGACCCATCTGGCGATACCCAAGGGAGGTAACCTCGCCCGACGAGATTATGGGCCCGGCGAACCCGGACGCAGAAGATAAGGACAAACGAGAGTAGGTCAGGTCGGGCGAACCGTATGCCCGACCACGGCGTGACCACGACAACAACGCCCGACCAGAGATACACAGTCATCTGGTGAAGTCATACGAAAGGACAAGGTTGTAGCGACCTATTCGGGCCAGGGCACGTCAGTGCCCGAGTTGAGTAACAAACCAGATATGGATCCCTCCCCTGTCTTCTTCAAGATAGTTGGCGAAGGGAATATTCTCTGACGACAAAAAGGACGATGCGTCAGGGAAACCGTTATAGGTTAATGATGATCCCTAGACGCCACGTGTCCCGAATCCGTAGGCCTAGCAGGAAGTACCATATCACGCTATGGACACTCCTCGAGGTCCCGATCGGCACGCCCCGACCCACTATAAAAGGGAGGTTACCCCTCCCTCCTCAGGTACGGAATACACTCTTCCCTCTCGCTTCAGTCAGAAAAATATCTAAATTCCTTCGAGAAGGTGATCACTGACTTGAGCGTCGGAGGGGCGTTAGCCGGCACCACACTGGTGTGAGTGACAGGTGCTTGGAAGTCGGAGACGACGAGGAGCACTCCGTTCCGATCAAGGCGAGGAGTATCGACGAAGGAAGGAGTTCAGGCTCAAACCATTTCTCCGGACCCATCTCAGAAGCCCGGATCAACGAAGATCCGGCCCAGGAAGGGATACTCGAAAATCCACCTCCACATTTTGGCGCCGTCTGTGGGATCGAGCGAGAAGCCGTCCCGATAAACTCACCGGAGAAGATGGTGGCAACCAGGACTCGTTCAACGATCCTCGAACGCGACATGGAAGGGGAACGCGTAACTCCAGATGACCCTCCCCCAGCCAAAGGCAAGGCGCCGATCGGATCATCGTCACAAGACCCGACCCCAGAAGCTGGGCGGGACCTTGCAAAGGAGCTCGAACTGATGAGCCAGCGCCATCAGCATCTGGAAAGCTTGGTGGAGCAGATCCTGAAGCGTAAAGAAACGGCACCACCGCCGCCCCCGCCAGAGCACGGGATCGGCCGAACTCGGTCAGAGTTGGTGAGGAGCCGCGGGACCATGATCGCCAGAGTAGACGGCCAAACGCGCGAAGCCATGAATCAATCTACTCGTCGGGCGAAGGACACCGCCAGGGGGGTAGGCGGGATCCATCTGACGTTCCCCTTGAAGGGAATTACGCGAGGATGAATCCCATGAGCAACGAGACCATTCACCTCATCGGGAACAACGAAGAAAACGAGCCAACACTCACCGGACTGGAGGACAAGGACGTCATTTAAGCCCCAGCCGTTATTCGATGTCTTCGGATGACGACTGCGGACAAAGGCGTCGGGAACATACAAAGAAGACACACAGGAGTGGAATGACCAGCGCCCGAGATCGGGAGTTTATCTCGAGAGCACTGAAGGGATTTGAATCACCCTTCGTTCATCACATCCTACACAGCATACCCCCCCGGAGGTTCGTCCAGCCAAAGTTCCGACTTTATAACGGAACGACCGACCCCTTTGATCATGTGTTGGGCTTTCGACACGCGATGGCACTCTACGAGCAGCACGATGAGCTCATGTGCCGCATGTTCCCCTCTAGTCTCGAAGGGGCGGCTCTCAGCTGGTTCCACCAGCTCCCCGGTGGATCAATCCACAACTTTGAAGAACTTGGGACTCTATTCGCGGAGCACTTCATCTGCAGCCGAAAACAACAGAAGGATTTGGGAGACCTAATGAAGATCCAGATGCGACCCGGGGAGTCAATTCGGGGATTTGTAGATCGGTTCCGTCTCCTCATGTTTGAGGTAGATCGGTGTGACTCGAATGCCGCGATAATGGCATTTCGAAACGGGTTGCCGCCGAAGCATGACTTGCGCAACTCTCTGGTAAAGAAAGTTCCGGAGACCCTTAGCGAGCTCATGTGCAGGGCAGAGAAGTACGCCAAGGTCGAGGACGAGGCGACCACTTCGCGGACCCAGGCCGTCGCCACAGTTTCAAAGAATCCCGAACCAAGGGAAGACAAGGCGCGGAAGTCACGCGCCGAACAGAGAAATAACCCGACAGCCAATGAGGTCCGGGAGAAGACTTACACAAAGTTCAACTTACCTCTCGTACAGATTCTAGAAAAAATCAAACACGCTCCATTCTTCCAGTGGGCACCCCCCATGAAGAGCGATCCAGCCGCCCGCGACAAAGGGCTCAAGTGTGACTACCACCGGGACTTCGGTCACCAGACCGAAGGCTGCCGGACGCTGAAAGGTTTCTTGGAGTCCCTGGTTCGCAAAGGCAAGCTCCGGGAGTTCATTGTGCCGAAGGAGGAGAAGAAGCAGGAAAGACATGTGGTGGCTGTTGGGCCCTCGCAGGTGGCAGGAGTGATCGACACGATATGTGGAGGACTGCCACGATTATCGGACACCAAGTCGTTTGCAAGGACAGCTAAGCGCGGTTCTCAGCATCTGGAGATTCTGCAGATCGACCAGGAGGCGGTGCTAGCCCCTAAGAAAGCAAAGGCGGATGATCCAGGGGTGATCTCATTTTCCGATGAGGATCTCGCCGGGTTAATTATCCCTCACAGCGACGCTTTAGTCATCACGTTGCGGATTGCGAATTTTGATGTTAAGCGTATACTCATCGATACCGGAAGCTCTGCGGACATCCTATTCATGCAGCCGTATCACAAAATGGGGTTGAAATCATCAAGCTTGGAGCCGATGAGGGAGCCGTTGATAGCTTTCAACGGCAGCCAAGCAGTCCCTTCTGGGCGAATAACCTTACCAGTACGGGCGGGAGACGAGACGGTCCTGACAGAGTTTATTGTCATGGACCTTCGGTCGCCTTACAACGCGATTATGGGACGCACATGGCTAGGGGCGATGAAGGCCATTCCGTCCACTTACCATCAAAAACTGCGTTTCCCTTCCGCCCGAGGAATTATGCAGATACAAGGTGACCAAGTTGCTGCGAGAAGATGCTACGCTTTAGCAACGTCCGGGAAGGCCCATACCGAGGAGCAGGCCGGGGAGGCAGGCGATATTCACCCGAAACGATAGCAATTACTGAAGGATCGGGTAAGAGCCGATGAGGCCCGACCCGATCCTGCTCAAAGGGTCGTAGAGGATTTGGAAAAAATACTTATCGACCCACAGAATCCGGAACGGTATTTTCTTATCGGAACCACGCTGAAACCGGCTGAGAGGATGGAAATGATCGAGTTACTCCGCGCGTATAGAGATGTGTTTGCTTGGACGCCTTCGGAGATGCCGGGCATTAGCCCCGAGGTGATATCCCACCGATTGCACATTTCCCCAATGGTTCGCCCGGTCAAACAGAAACAGCGACGAGTGGCGCCCGTCCATGCTGAGGCCATTAAAGAAGAGGTGGAAAAGTTATTGGCGGCCGGTTTTATCCGGGAGATTCGGTATCCAGAATGGATAGCCAACACGGTGGTCGTACCGAAAAAGAACCAGAAGTGGCGCGTCTGCGTCGACTTCACGGACCTGAACAGCGCCTGTCCGAAAGACAGCTTCCCACTTCCAAAAATAGACCAGCTGGTTGATGCCTCATCGGGCAACGAGTTGATGAGCTTCATGGACGCATATTCAGGGTATCACCAGATACCAATGTACGAGCACGACGTCGACAAGACGGCTTTCATCACTCCGATGGGAACCTATTGCTACAAGGTGATGCCCTTCGGACTAAAAAACGCAGGGGCAACTTATCAGAGATTGGTCACTAAGATGTTCGAACATCAAATCGGCAGGACAGTGGAAGTTTACATCGACGATATGCTAGTGCGAAGCAGCAAGCGAGAAGATCACCTCGGGCACCTGAAGGCGGCATTCGAAGTACTTCGGAGTTATCGCATGAAGCTTAACGCGGTAAAATGCTCCTTCGGAGTGGAGTCAGGGAAATTTCTTGGTTTTCTCACCACGCATCGGGGCATAGAGGCCAATCCCGACCAGATCAAAGCTATACTCGAAATGGACCCACCAAGGAATCGGAAGGAGGTTCAGAAGCTGACTGGGAGACTGGCCGCCTTAAACCGGTTCATCTCCAAAGCCACCGAGAGAAACCTCCCCTTTTTTAAATTGTTAAGAAAGACCGAGGAATTCAATTGGACCCCCGAGTGCCAACAAGCTTTTGAAGAATTAAAGCAATACCTGTCATCGCCTCCGCTTCTAATGAAGCCCAACCCCGATGAGCCACTCTACCTTTACTTGGCAGCCTCAGCTCATGCAGTCAGTTCCGCCATCATAAAGGAGCATGAAGGGGTGCAGAGGCCTGTTTATTACATCAGCAAATCTCTTTGTGGGCCGGAGTCCAGATACTTGTATCTAGAAAAGGTGGTCTACGCCCTGCTTGTCTCATCTCGAAAACTCCGCCATTACTTCGTGGCCCATACGGTCAATGTCGTGACCGACTACCCTCTGAAACCCATCTTGAAAAGGGCCAACATCACAGGGCGAATGTTGAAGTGGGCAATAGAACTCTCCCCTTTTGATCTGCATTATATACCAAGGAACGCCATCAAGGGGCAAGTCGTCGCTGACATTTTGGCCGATCTAACCCCGCACTCAGGAGAAGTCTTAGTGATGGAAACCCGAGAGGAGGAGCCGGACCTGAGATGGACCCTGAATGTCGACGGAGCTTCCAATCGAAGAGGCGCGGGCGCAGGGCTAGTTCTAAAGAACAGTGATGGACTCTTGTTCGAACACGCTATCAAACTGGGCTTCAGAGCATCTAACAATGAAGCAGAGTATGAGGCACTCGTGGCAGGACTGGAACTCGCAACTCACTTGGGGGCACGAGTCATTGATGTTTACAGTGATTCACAGCTGGTTGTGTTCCAAAGCACGGGCGAATACGAGACCAGGGACGACAGGATGGTGTTATACCAGCAGAAGGTGCAGTCGCTGCTCTCTCAATTCAAGTCTATAAAGGTGCATCAGATAGAAAGAGAGCTTAACACCCAAGCCGATGCGCTGGCAACCCTGGCATCGTCCCTCAGCGGGAAGCCGGCGAGAAGTATCCATATCGACTACCTAAAATCCCCCAGCATCGAACGAGTCGGCGAGATTCTGACGATAGCCTGCGTGGATGATTCGCCTAATTGGATGACCGACATCAAGAGATACCTTTCAGAAGGAGCCCTGCCAGAGAACAAGCTCGAAGCAAGGAAACTTAGGCAAAGGGCGGCCAGATATTGGATGTCATCCATGGGGATCCTTTACAAAAGGAGCTTTCAGGGCCCCTACCTCAGGTGCATTGGACCCCGGGAGGCACAACGGGTCCTCAACACGCTTCATTCGGGTCTTTGCGGTGGGCATATCGGTTCTCGCTCGCTGGCCCTACGGGCGGTGTCTATTGGTTATTTCTGGCCAGTATGAAGAGAGACTCGGCAGAATTGGTTCGAAAGTGCGAAAACTGCCAGCGGTTTGGGAACCTCATTCACCAACCAGCCACGGATATGGTTCCTATTAAAAGCCCATGGCCATTCGCGCAATGGGGTCTAGACATTGTTGGACCCCTGCCCATGGCGCCCCGGCAAAAACGCTTTCTGCTAGTGGCCACCGATTACTTCACCAAATGGGTGGAGGCAGTACCCCTGGCGAGAATCAGAGACGTCGAGGTCAGGTCGTTCCTCTGGAAAGACATAATATGCCGATTTGGAGTTCCGCAAGCCATCATTTCAGACAACGGCAAACAGTTCGACAGCAAACTGATAAAGAATTTCTGCGAAGAATTGAAAATACAGCACCACTTTTCTACCCCACGCTATCCCCAGAGCAACGGGCAAGCAGAGATCACAAATCGAACAATCCTGGACGGTCTGAAGAAGAGGCTAGGTAGCGCGAAAAGCAAATGGGTCGACGAACTACCATCGGTCCTATGGGCTTACCGGACAACCTCAAGAAGGTCCACCGGCGAAACTCCCTTCACACTAGCGTTCGGGATCGAAGCCGTTTTGCCAGTTGAAACTGAAATGCCTACTCATCGAACCGAGAATTTCGATCGGGCAGCGAACGATGAACAATTGATGCAAGACCTCGAGCTCCGGGATGAAGGGAGGGAAATCGCAGCTATCAGGAACGCGGATTACCAGAACCAAATATCCAGATATTATAATCGGCGGGTGTCAAACAGGAACTTCAGAATAGGAGACTTGGTCCTCAGAGAAGTCTTTCCAGAAACAAAAAACAAAAACCACGGCAAGCTGAGTCCAAATTGGGAAGGCCCTTTTAAAGTTATCAGAATCGGACCGAATGGGGCCTACCACCTAGAAACAATGGACGGGCTTGAGATTCCTCGTCCCTGGAATGTAATTCATTTGAAGAAGTATTATCATTAAATACAAAGGCAAAATCCTCTTTTCTTCTTCGAGTCCTTTGAGTGCATGCCAACACAACGGGAAAGCCGCGCTCAACGGGCTGAGTCTGATCGGGGTCGCTTTTAGCACTCGACTCGATTCAGCCCTCGCAGCCGCGCAACTAGCCGAATGGCACCCTAAGCCGCGCTCAACGGGCTGAGTCTGATCGGGGTCGCTTTTAGCACTCGACTCGATTCAGCCCTCGCAGCCGCGCAACTAGCCGAATGGCACCCTAAGCCGCGCTCAACGGGCTGAGTCTGATCGGGGTCGCTTTTAGCACTCGACTCGATTCAGCCCTCGCAGCCGCGCAACTAGCCGAATGGCACCCTAAGCCGCGCTCAACGGGCTGAGTCTGATCGGGGTCGCTTTTAGCACTCGACTCGATTCAGCCCTCGCAGCCGCGCAACTAGCCGAATGGCACCCTAAGCCGCGCTCAACGGGCTGAGTCTGATCGGGGTCGCTTTTAGCACTCGACTCGATTCAGCCCTCGCAGCCGCGCAACTAGCCGAATGGCACCCTAAGCCGCGCTCAACGGGCTGAGTCTGATCGGGGTCGCTTTTAGCACTCGACTCGATTCAGCCCTCGCAGCCGCGCAACTAACCAAATGGCACCCTAAGCCGCGCTCATCGGGCCCAATTCTATCGATGTCGCTGTCAGCATTCGACTCAGTTCGGTCCTCATAACCGCGCGTCTAGCCGGATAATACCAGGGAATCATGCCCGACTAAGTGCAAATTCGGTTCAACCCAAGCATTCGTATAACAGAGGGGACAGCAGAACTAAACCTGTATATCGACCCCTATACGATTAAACGTATCGACTATTTCGGACTAGGCCATAATAGGCAGGATTGAAACGCGAAAGCATCGTAGCACACCACAAGCGTTTAATTCATAAAAAAATATATATATATAATAAAGCGGTCCAAAATCCGTCACGATACAATGAGACGTTAAAAAAAAAACATCAAGGACAACCAGCTATCGCCGTCCAGCGCGGCACTACAGCAAGTCAAGGCATCACTAATTTTCCCGGGTAGCGCGGCTTGGCGAGGTACGGCGAATCATGGGAGCGCAGTCTTCCAAATCCTCCGAAGGATCCTCCAGGCCGTGAGCCGATGCCACCGGGGTTTTCTCCATACAAACCGGGGTCGGTAAGGCATCACTTTCCAAACGCCAGCTCTCCGGTCCGGCAACAGCCTCAGGAGGTTCGCTCCTCACCCCTGCAACACTGGCAGGTGACGGCTTTTGTGCAGACGGGTTATCTCGGCAACCAGGGGATGGAAAATCATCAACATCTATTATGTCGGTTAAATCACAGCCGAGATAACTGGTTACCTGTTCAAGGATCCCGTCACGATCGGGAAGTGCGATAGAGCCCGCGGGGGCATCTCCGGCGTCCTCGGGCATAGGATCAGGGTCGGATGGGCTCGAAGTTCGGATGACTCGATCAGCGCCAGGAGCGGGGGCCCCCTCCCGGCTGTCCTGGAAACCCCTTCGGTACCCCTGATCGTAAGCTTCAAAAGCGGCCTCCCTGGACTTCTCTCGATCGGATCCAGGCGGTCCTTCACGGTCTGAAGGACGTTGATCTCAAAGTCCAACGCGACTTCTCTCCTGTGCCGCTCGAACTCTGATGCGGCTTGGGCCCTTTCACTCGTTCTTTGTCTAGCGCCAGGGACAGCTCGAGGCATTCCTTCTTAAGTCGCTCGATGGCTCGGGAATGTTCCTCCTCCGCAGCTTTCAGGACGGCTTCGGCCTTTTGTCGGGCGAGCCGCTCTTCTTCGCATGCCCGATGAGCCCGGGCAACGTCCGCTACAACCTGCTCGTAGGACGGGCCTACTGCACCCGCGTAAACGCCAAGCTGCGACAGAGAGAATGATGGATAAGAATCAATACTGGTGATATAAGCACAAACTCAAACGCAGATATGAATATCACCTGGTAAGCTAAGCTCTGCAGAATGGAGCCAATCTCTGGAATAGAGACGGCACCGGCCAGGGTCTTGTCCTTCTCCAGTACAACTGAACGGGCAAGGCCGATTGCTACATCTCGATCCTTCAGACCAGAATCGGTAGTCTGAACGGGCCGAGACATAGCCCGGGGAGCAGGAACGAAAGGACGAGACCCTGGGTCCCTGGCGGCAAACGACGGGGGTGACGGTCGGACGACCAAAGCAGCATCCTTCCCTTTATGGGCCAGGACGCCGGCTGAGGACGGCCTCGGTTGCGGAGACGAAGAAATCGGGCTGACCATAGCTACCTTGCTTCTTTTGGAAGGGGCGGCGGGAACCTGCGACACTGAGGGAAGTCGCTTCCTTTCGGAGCTAGGGAGCTGGCCGATTCTCCCAGACTGAGCGTCCACCTCAGCCCGAAGCGCCGCCAGCCGGGCCAACTTCTCCTCGCTAGAAGGGGTTTTCGACCCTACTACAGGGTCAATGCCCGACCTGTCTGAGAAGGAAGGGGCAACACGAGGGTCCACCGTCACAGACCTCCCCTCCTTCGCAACACCAGTCTCTGCAGAACCTCCCTCTTCAGCAGAGTCCTTCTTATCCCCAGGACGAGAACCGGAAGCGCTGGAGCCCAACCTATCCTCAGGACGGGCGTCAGTCGAGGACATCCCGAGCTGGGGGCGGGTACCCTTTTTCTCCAAAATTGCCACCGACTTCCCGGCCGAATGAGAGCCAGATTTTTCCCCCGATCTGGGACTCCCCCTTTGGCTTCTCCGTGAGCGAGAGCCATGCCGGGCGCCGGCCGATGAGCCTTCGGTCACCATTGGGTCACCAAAGCCGAGCTTGTAAAGCGGCTGCAGCTCTTCTTCGGAGTCTCCTTCGGACGCGGAAGGATGAATCTCTTGCGCAACCGGGGATACGACCTGAGGCGGCGAGCGAGGCGGACCCTCAAAGACGTCTCTCAAGCGCGGTCCCAACCGACGAGTGCTGCCAGGATTCGGATTGTCCCAACCAAAAAGCTTGAAGAAAGCCCGGTCGCTTATGCGGAAAGCAGCGCACATGCTCCAACTTCACGGAATTCTCGAAGGACGGGAGTTCGCGCCAGGAGCTGGAAGCCAAGCAAAAGGATCAGTAAAAGTAAAATCAGACATTCGAGAGCAAGTAATGAAGAAAATGGCAGCCCGACCTATCGCGCCTATTAAGATGGAGCGAGGCACCTTCCAGATATCTTCAGGGGCATCGCCGAATTCCCAGCTTCCGGACAGGATTATCAGCCTGCTTTCGGCCCAGCCCTTGTCAGAATCTGGAAGCTCATCTACGAGCTTCTGCCTAGAGTCCCTAGCCCTAAAATGGTAGCCCCTACCGGACTTCCGAAGCTCGTAGAGGTGCATGATTTCAGGAATCCCTAAATCTAGGTCATAGTCCCTATTTATGACGACGAAGCACATCAAGACTCGGAAGAAGTTGGGATTGCACTGGGTAGGGTGAAGCTCGTACGTCGATAGAAACCTCCTGACGAGGGGAGGAAAGGGCAGCGTTAAGCCACCCCTCGCAATCTGAGAGGGGTATACATACATGCTCGAATGGTTTAGGCGGTCTAACGGAATGGGGAAGTGATCGTAAGGCGACCATTCCATCCCCACCGATTCGGGGATATCGAACATACCCCTAAGACCGGACAATGACTTTAGGATGGACATCCTTAAAAGAGAGGAATGAATGTAATAAGAAGAAAGAGCGACAGAGAAGAGCTCCCCTAATACCTGAACCCTAGAGCGGATGCGGGAAACCGGGTGCAAAGGCCGGAGAGGGAGTAAGAAGAGAAGAAGTACCTTCGAACAGAGCGATTGAAATGAGCAGTCGTCCGAAGGCGGTAATGAAGTCCTTATTTTAAAGATAGGGGACCCGACAGAACGGCGGCGCGTCCTTTCAACTGGCTAGGGCACGACGAGTGGCCTTGGGAAGAAACGCTAATCATGGAAGACAATTCGAACGTCTTAAATATCCCGCCCAAAAGGGGCCACGTGTAAAGTATGGTCAGGCTTCTGACATTCGAGGATACGCGCAATCGCTAACCCAGGTCCCACGTGGCCACTAAAATAGGATCACTCATCCAACCTGGCAAATCAGACGGCCACTAAAGCAAGACTACTGACGATTTTAGCGAAGTGCGAAAAGAAAGGGACAGAGCGGGGGCTAAATGGGTAAAATCACCCAGAACGGGGAGAAGCATCGCCCGATTACCTTTAAGATGCCTGGTCACATCGGATAACCATTTAAAATAGCTCGGGCATTCAAACAGTGGCATGCAGAAGTCAATACGCATGAAAATAACGAGAAGCAAAAGAGCAAATCAAAGCAGTCATTCATCATCCACAAGCAAATCAATAAGTTCAAATTTTGATGAAATGTCAACCTCGGGACGCAGCCCGGAAACAATGCCCGGCGCACACCGGAAAGGTATTTAAAAAAAAAAAGGGGGTTTCGGCGCCAACTTCACCCCTGACGCCCTGGAGGGAACGAGGAAGGAGTTGAACGAACAGGAGAATCCGGGTCCCTCTCCGAAAAACGACCACACTTCCTCTCGAAGAGGGAGAGCTGGTACATTTCCTTCAGCTGGGACTCTGAAGGAAGGGGCACTCCGTCCTGCCTAGCCAGGAAGCCGGTGCTAAAGCCGGCACAGAAATCCCTGAAGCGTTCATTCTCTTCCTCCTCGATTAGCCGCTTCATCTTTTCCACTTCCCTGCACACCGCACTGACGTGGCCACACGCCACGAGGCTAGCCTTGCGAGGAAGGGCCGGGGGCATGGAAAATCCTCCCATAGCCTCAACTCGGGAAGGGCTAACGCAGTACACATACTGCGGTACCCGAGACGGGGATATGGGGGAAGCAAATGAAGCCCGAGGGTCCCTCCCGGTCGTAGGAGATGACTGCGGAGATACAGCGGGCCCCCCTTCGCGAGCCGAGTGATTCGAGGGAACTCCGGAGGACGGGTGAGGCGAAACTGGTCTAGGCAGGAGAGGATCCTCACCAGCTGACTTTGCACATTATCAGCATGAGCCTCCGAAGGCGGGACAGTGAAGGACCGAACGTTGCCCGATCTCTCCTCCTCTATCCCTCCCGCACGAACAGGGGGCAAGACCGACGTGGACGGTTGGGTGTGGTCAATGAGGACCGAACGGGGGACAGCGAGTCGCCAACTTCGAAGGGAACCTCTTCGGCAACCTCGTCATCCTCGGAGACATCGATGGGACGGCTGTAAGGCACGGCTGACCTAACTGCAACCCTGCGCCGGTGGCTTGACCGTCTCAACGCCCCCCCAGAAGACGGGCCGGGGGCACCACCAGAAGGGAAAGCGGATGAAAGACGGCGACCGGACGCCGGGTTAGCCGAGGAAGAAAGGGTGGCGGAACTCGAAGAAACCGTGCCCAGCAGAGCCCTCCAACTCCGGCCTTCAAAAGCCAGAGCCCGTTCTATATCCTCTGATCGGAGGATCTCTGCAGAGGGGCACGCATTCAAAAACGACGCACCTGGAACAAGTACGAGAAAATCATAAGCAAGGGACCACATTTTATAATACGACAGAATAGTAATACAAACTGCATCCAACGTTGGGGCGAAGGAACTCACGCAAACCCTGAAATGGGCTTCTCATCCTGGTAGGGATGCGGAAGGGGCAGTTCACTGGAAACCAGGCGCCGCGGACCCGGAGGACCTTCGAGCGCCAATCGTAGATGAAGTCTTGGGCGTCCAGAATCAGCGTCCCAGTACCCGGCCTCCGAGCGAGGTAGTAGGTGGAGCCACCACCCGTCAGGGGTTTCAGGATGTAAAAGCTCCTCACCTCATTCAGCCCAAGGTCGATGCCAAGGGCGCGATTGAGGGCGGAGACAGCCGCCAGAATGCGGAAGGCGCTCGGGACCAGCTGGAGGGGGTGAAGGTCATAAAAGCTTAGGAATTCCACTATCAGCATAGATAGCGGAAAAAGGATCCTCCCGGCCTCTACTTGGCCGGAGTAGACCCAGAACGACGACGGGTCAGGCGGAGGGGGGATCTCACCCCGGTATTCTTCGATCGTCACGGCCCCGGAAACTTGCGCCATTAAAGCAGAAGAAAAGAGAGAAAAGGACACAGGAACGTTTGAGGATCTGGTGAGAGGTTTGATTCAGCAACACGCGCGGAGGGAGAGGTGCGAATAGTCCGGGTATATATTAAGGATCCGGTTCGAGGTAGCCCGAACACCGCGACGATTCAAAAAAAAAAAGAAATGAAGCGGCAAAAGGCAAAGGCACGGAAACGCGCGCTTAAATGACATTAATGAGGGAAGCGTACGGACGAGATACAGGTGGCACAGAAAAGAAGCAGGCAGAGCCGTACGGCACGACACAGACCAACCAGGAAGAAACTTACGAGATACTCCACTTCCGCTGAAAAGGCTGTCCTGCTATCCTAGGTCAGTTCTTTTGAACTCACAAAAGCCCTTGAGAGCCCAAAAGAAGGGGGCATTTGTAGGAGGGCAATTCCGAACAAGACAGAAAGTAGGGAATAACCCGGATAAAGCCCATCTCGCGATTAACATGAAGCCAGCCCAAAGAGAGAGCAGGCCCACTAGCCAGGCCTCGAGGTCAGACCCATCTGGCGATACCCAAGGGAGGTAACCTCGCCCGACGAGATTATGGGCCCGGCGAACCCGGACGCAGAAGATAAGGACAAACGAGAGTAGGTCAGGTCGGGCGAACCGTATGCCCGACCACGGCGTGACCACGACAACAACGCCCGACCAGAGATACACAGTCATCTGGTGAAGTCATACGAAAGGACAAGGTTGTAGCGACCTATTCGGGCCAGGGCACGTCAGTGCCCGAGTTGAGTAACAAACCAGATATGGATCCCTCCCCTGTCTTCTTCAAGACAGTTGGCGAAGGGAATATTCTCTGACGACAAAAAGGACGATGCGTCAGGGAAACCGTTATAGGTTAATGATGATCCCTAGACGCCACGTGTCCCGAATCCGTAGGCCTAGCAGGAAGTACCATATCACGCTATGGACACTCCTCGAGGTCCCGATCGGCACGCCCCGACCCACTATAAAAGGGAGGTTACCCCTCCCTCCTCAGGGACGGAATACACTCTTCCCTCTCGCTTCAGTCAGGAAAAATATCTAAATTCCTTCGAGAAGGTGAATCACTGACTTGAGCGTCGGAGGGGCGTTAGCCGGCACCACACTGGTGTGAGTGACAGGTGCTTGGAAGTCGGAGACGACGAGGAGCACTACGTTCCGATCAAGGCGAGGAGTATCGACGAAGGAAGGAGTTCAGGCTCAAACCATTTCTCCGGACCCATCTCAGAAGCCCGGATCAACGAAGATCCGGCCCAGGAAGGGATACTCGAAAATCCACCTCCACACATATAATTGTGGATGACATCTTGGTGCATGTATACATTAGTGTATCAAATTAATTGTAAATTCATATATGTTGGAAATACATGAATGGGTTATTATGATTATTTCTCCTATAAATAGAGGGCTTGTAAAATTTGAAAGACATGGAAAATGAAATAAGAAGTTCTTGAATAATATTTTCTCTACTCCTCTTGTGTTCTAAATTATCTTGTGTTTGTTTTGTGTTTCAATCTCTTTCTCTTTTATTTTATAACATGTTATCAGCACGACGATGCTCTTGAGGTTTGTATTTTTGGTGAGTTGATGATGTTCAAATCATCATGACTTTTATTTAATATTTTGTATACAACATAGTATACAATTTTATCATTTTTTAATTAAAAAAAAGGTGTGTTGATCTCATACTCTATGCTACATATGTAAATCCACTTTCGGCTATGTTCAATATTCTATCTCATGTAAGTAATATGCAGATGAACCCATAGTTCATACTCCAATCCATATGAATGTTTGAATTGTGATTCATATACATTTACTTTAATTAATTTTATTTCTAATTATCATCTAGTCTTGATTTACTATTCTTCATCTTTAAAGAAAAGTCAATTTGACATTCTTGATGTAAATATACTATATGGTTAATATATGTGCATTGTATGGGTTCATTATTTCATTGATATATTTGCATATGTTAATTAATTAATGTGTACTTTTATTTTCTGGTTTCATTCTTTATCCATGTAATACTTCGGATATATGAAATCGTGATTTGAATTAAAACAAAAGGAAGCTGAATTTCATATAAATTGTTGAACTATTAACACCCGTGTTGAATATGTAAGCCATGCATATGGCTCATTATATATAGCATCATTTTTCTATATAGTATCATTTTTCATTTCTGATTATGGTTTACAATAACATGAAAGTCATGCCTTTAGTAATTAAATGCAATTGTATATTATTCATGTAATATGCATTACAATATTGATGTAGATGGAGTGATACAAATTATAATTAATGTGTAAGCTATATTTTTTTAATAAGACAATTTTTTTAATTTTGCAACTTTCATTTTTATGCTAGTATGCACCATGCACTTGTCCCATGTTGGTATGAAAAGGATGTACCCATAACACATTGAATTATAAAATATTTAATACTTTGTGAGATGTGTTCAAATCCAATTATCATCATATAATGTTGACCTGCTACAACCATTATCTAATTAATTTTATTCAGCTTCTATGTGTAGCTATGTGCGAGCAAAGTATGCTACCATGTTCTTTTTAATAACATGAGTTATAATTATTATTATTTTTGTTAGATAAGCTTGAATTATGTAATGGCTAGTATCATGGTTAAACATCATTTCTTATTTCAATGAAAAAAAAATGATGAGTACAAGGATCCATGAAGGACCATGCAAAACTTATGATAAAAAATGTCCCATAGGACCATACAAAAGGTATGAAATTTTTTTTTTTTTTGGATCTTTTAAGGGCCATAAAAAAAAGAAAAATAAAAACAAAAAAGAAGAGTATGATAACATGGATTTCTAAAGGATCATGTGAAAGATATATTCATACATGAGTATACAAAAAATTCTGATATGATGAATCTATGAAGGATCATGTAAAAGATCCGACTAATGTGTCCATGAAGGACTACATACAATTTCATATCCTTGAAGGATTATATAAAAATCAGGGTTATTTGGGTCCCTGTAGGAAAATACAAATTATTTTTATTTTTTTGGTCCTCGAAGGATCATAATAATAATTATTATGGCATATGTATCCCAGCAGGAACATATAAAAGCAATGATCAGCTTTCACCACTGTAATAAGAGGATTTAAAAAGAAATACCTCATCATGAAAGGTCCAATGATCATTATGCTTCAAATATGTGCTCCAGCAGTAGCAATAGCGAAAGCAATAATTATTCACCAATTTCATATATTATCGTTGCTGAACAATGAATTTTCGATGAAAAATCATATATATATATATATATATAGGGAACCGATTAGGTGCGGCGAACGGCGGGTGCAGCAGCGATCACGGGCCGTCGATCACGGGTCCATCGCATCGGACGGTCGGGTGCGATTCACGTCGACCGTTGGATGCAATGGACCCGCGATCAAACGGCTCACGTCGCGGCCGCACCTGCCGTTCGCCGCACCTAATCACGAGAATCACGAGCGTGTGTGTGTGTATATATATATATATACACACCAATCAAATGGCTCAACATCCCTGAATGAAGCAAATGCATTTCTTTTATTTTATCCATAGAAGTTGAATTATGAGATCATGTTTTACACATTTGAAAGCATAACAATCATAGAGATTGTAAAACATCTTAAAACTACCAGAAGTGGATTGCTATTGTACAAAAGCAAAATAAAGGGAATAAGTTTATAAAACAGACTCCTAAAATTCAAGAAAAATTATTGTTGTTCACATGGTATTGAAAAACATGGTCACGTACCTAATGTACGATTAGACTTTTATCATTCATATATTTATATTTTTATTTATTTATTTTTTTGTTATCTAAAATGCATTTTCTTATTTTTATATTTATCCTATTATTTTGAGTTTAATATTAGTTAATTCAAATGTTAGTATTATTTTTAGTACTAAATTTGATTAAAGGCTCCTGAAGAGCAAATATTATATGACCATGAGATACATAATGATGCTTCAAACAGTTGAATATTCAATTACAAATAACCAAAAGTTTCTTTCGTTGAGTGATAATGATGTTTTTACCACACGATTAGTGTTCTATCATTATAATGAGACAATATTCCCGTCATTAAGGGGAGAAAATCCATCATTGGTAGAACGACGAAAAATTTTGTGAAAAGCTTTTTTGTCTCATTTTGATACACTTCTCAATGTGATATTGAAGTACAAATTATCACTCATCTTTAGAGAATTGTGCATCAGTTACCAGATGCAATTATTGATACAGCAAAAATGAGAAGATCACATATTTAAACTGTAAATACTCTAGCTCAAATTCATGTTCCAATTGAGAAAATTATCATTGCATTGGCTAGTGAATCAACAAAGGCACGCTTAAAGTGTGACAGACTTATAGATTCAAAATATCAGCTTTTCGAATGAGAAAAATAATGAGAAAAATAATATACTCTAGAAGAGCCTGAAGCACTTGTAAGATCCACATTATTAAATTCTGCAGGAGATAAAATCCTAGAAGAAATGCATGTCCCCGAAGAGACATGTCCCCGAAAGACAAATACATGATAATGAAAAAAAAAATTCTTTATTCAAATAAATACAAAGATCTTGTGGGATCACAAACAAGTGATAATCGATGATATATTTTCATTTACAGTAGCTACTGAAATCATTAAAGATGATAATTGAGAATCACATGCACAAAATGAATATAAGAAATGTCAGAAATATGGCCAATCGATCGATGCAAAAAGAGAAAGACATAAGAAAATGTAAATAAAGATATTAGTGCTCACAAAGAGACCTCAATACAAGCAATAGAAGCAAATTGATCAATCTCATCTTTCTAATTAAAGATGTAACCCCAGAAGAGGTAATCCTGAGGAGGCAAACGTAAATATGAGATCTCATTAAATCATAAAGAAGAAAGATGAGATATAATAAAATCATTGTCGACAATGTACATTCATATGATGTTGCTCTTAATATTATTGGGATCCTAAATTGTAAAACGTTGAAGAATATAGACGTAGAAATGATTGACCAAATTAGAAAGAGGCAATACTGGCTGAGTTAAATTCGCTAGCGAAACGTGAAGTATTTAGACCTGTAGTCCAAACACCTGAAAATGTAAAGTCTACATGATACAAATAGGTATTTGTAAGAATGCTTAATGACAGAAATGAAAATTTGATATATAAAACATGTCTTGTGGAAAAAAAAGTTTCTCACAGTGACTTGGTATATAATGAAGAGACATATTCTATTGCAAAGGATGCAATCACATTTTATTTTATTACTTTGACAATGTCAGAAGGACTAGATATGCAGATGAAGCATACTTATATGGAACACAATATAGTGATGTATATATGATATTTGAATGATTTAAAATGCATGAAGCAAATAACTCATCTCGAAGCATGTATTCTATCAAATTATAAAGATCTTTATATGGGTTAAAGCAATTTGGGCGCATGTGGCGCAATCACCTAAGTGAATATTTATTGAAAGAAGGGTATGAGAACTATCCAATTTGCCCTTGTACTTTCATCGAGAGATCAGAATCCGAATTTGATATTATTGCAGTATATATTGATGATTTGAATCTGTTAAGGATTCCAGAAGAGCTTATAAAAATTATTCTAAAAGAAAGAATTTGAAATGAAAAATCTCGGAAAAACAAGACATTGTCTTGATATACAAATCGAGTAAAACTCAAGTAAAATTCTTGTCCATCAGACAATGTATAGTAAAGAAAATTTATGAGGCACTTTACTATGTACAAATATTCATCCATTAAGTTCTTTTATAAATGTCAGGTCATTTGACCCAAATAAGGGCTATTTGTATTTTTACCCGACCAAAAGAAAATAATGAGTATCTTCTTGGTCTTGAAATATCATACGTTAGTACAAATAACATATATAAGTACCATAAGTGTTTTATTATATTTCGCACTAGGTATGAGACTTGACATTGTATTTTTAATATACTTGTTAGCCAAGTTTTATTCTACATGAAGACATTATTTATGTTGAAAGCATTTTTTTTTGTAAAATAAAAATATGGTTTTATTCTATTTAAAATGACTTTCTAATGGTTAAATATAATTAAACATTCATCATGAAGATAATATTACATGTATAGCATGACTTGAGGCTTTATCAAAGATCTATTCACCAAAGCATTACCAACCACAACGTTCAAGAAGCTGATGATGCAAAACATTGGAATGCTTTGACTCAAAGATCTTCATGCTAAAAACAGGGGGAGTAATTTAATTCACAAATATTTGTGTACTCTACTCTTTTTCCTTCGACCAAGTTTTTCCTATTGGGTTTTTCTAGCAAGGTTTTAATGATGCAGTACGAAATCATACACGAGAATATTATACTATTTTTCCTTCGCTGAGTTTTTATCCCACAGGGTTTTTATTAGCAAGGTTTTAACGAGGCACATTGCTTGTGTGACGGTCATCCAAGGGGGAGTGTTGTAAATACATGCAAATTATTGTAAGTACATGTATAAGGGTGTGTTGTAAATACATGCATATGAATGTGCATGTAATTGTAGATGCATGTAATTGTGGATGACCTCTTGATGTATACATTAGTGTATCAAATTAATTGTAAATTCATGTATGTTGGAAATACATGAATGGGTTATTATGATTATTTCTCCTATAAATAGAGGGCTTGTAAAACATGAAAGACATGGAAAATGAAATGAGAAGTTCTTGAATAATACTTTCTCTACTCCTCTTGTGTTCTAAATTATCTTGTGTTTGTTTTGTGTTTCAATCTCTTTCTCTTTTATTTTATAACAGTATAGATGTTTTAGATAATAATGTTACCCTTTTTTTTGTATTAAAGGCTCCATAAGAGCGTACAAGTTCCTGAAACGCACACAACAATAGGCCTTGCCTGTTTGACAACACTGGGCTACTGCCCAGGAAACCAACCCCAACCGGGTTTATCAAACACTTGGGCCCATGACCCATCAACCACTTTTTTTTCCCTTGCCTGTTTGACAACACTGGGCTACTGCCCAGGAAACCAAGCCAAACCGGGCTAGGTGGGGCTATTTGCACCCCTCGGTTTACTTTTCACACCCCTTTTAAATGGATTAATATTTGAAGATCCATTTACAAATATGTACTAAAGACACCCACTCCGAAAAAGGTTAGCCACATGGAGTGTCTAAATATGTGTAATCTATAGCCACCTCTGATGTCTATGGGAATAGAAGTGAAACCCGTATGTTTTGAAATAGATTAGACACATAAGATGTCTAGGTATCTGTAATCCTTAGACATTGCAACAGTCTATAGAAGCAGAAGTGAAACTTGTAGATTCTGGAATAGGTAAGATATCTGAAATGTCTAGGTATTTGTATTACCTAGACATTGCTGCAGTCTATCATAACAGAGGTGAAACCCGTAGGTTTTAACTAATTAGGTAGACACCTGGGGTGTCTAAGTATATGTGATATCTAGACACTTCTGCAGTCTATCGGAACAGAAATGAAACAAATAGGTTTTAATTAATGAGGTAGACACCTGAGGTGTCTGAATATATATGATCTCTAGACACTGTTGCAGTCTATGGGATCTCTTTACATGGTATGCTACATCAGAAGAAAAAAAATATTAATGTGTTAAAAAAAGCTGCAACATGATTTATCATGTAATGATAAATGATTGAAAGAAACTCAACAATAACAACCAACCATGAAACAAAATAACAAACTACTCATTAACATTCCCAATTGCCTAAATCCCCCAATATAAGAAACGTTTCTTAGAAGCCATTGAAAGGAGGTGAGTGAGACAATCAATTTGTTATTTTTTTGTAGATATTTGGAGGGACAAATGAAATGTTAAAAATTTTTTTCTGAAAAGATTGACACATGGAGTATCTACGAAATGTGAAACCGTCGACACTGGTAGTGTCTATGCGTGCAGAAGAAGAACAACTTGTTCACATCTTCGATTCCATCCCCCCCCAACCTCGTCTCCTGGTCTACCTCGTCTCCACCTATGTTCATCACTCCCTCCACGAACACTGCTTCCACGCATTCACCGTGAAAAAAGCGCACCTTTCCGACGTCGATTTTGACCGGACGACCTTCCTCACCGCCTCTCCGTGGATGTCAAAGGCTGCCAATGTATCTTCTCGGAGGCGCTCTTCCCTACCGACCCAGCCCCACCCTCCGCCTCAACCCCACCCTCTTCCTCCTCCTTCTCCTCCTCCTCCCCTTCTTGCATAAGTTTTTAGGGTTTGTAGTGGGGTGTGCAGTGGAAAGTAAAATATTATATAAATACTGGGGTGTGTACAGAACCCAAGTTATTTGGGTGGGGTGTGCTCAGACACGGGGTGTGCTCAGCAAACTGAGGGGTGCAAATGGCCCCACCCAACCGGGCTTATCAAACACTTGGGCCCATGACCCATCAACCACTTTTATTCTCCTTGCTTAAAGCAAGGTTTGATACTCCCACCTGGGTGTCCCTTAACCACTCGAGCAGGTGCTCGGGGACAATAATGTTACACTTATATAAATTACAGTCCCACATGCATTGATTTTTTTTTAAGGGTTTAGTAGTTCCTAACCCCCTGTAAAAACAAGTGAATTGTTGAAAACCCCCTACAAAATATTTTATTATTAACCCCTTACAAAGTTATTACATCTTATAAAAAAAACTAATTCATTTAAGTTTATTTAGTTTATGCACCTTCTAAATGGATAAATTATTAAAAAAAACCTTTTTTATATTATTAATAAGGCTCCTTAAATTTTTGGATTACCTTCACAAAATCCAGACGTCTCTTCTTTTATTAAAACCATTTTAAAATGATCCATATATACCATTAATTCTATTTACAGCTCTTTAATCCAAATATCCACTACTAGATTGTAGCTTATTTAGGTATTTATTAAAAACACACACACACATTGTAATTGATAAAAAAAAATGTTCGATTGGTATACAATAGTATGAAATTGTCCAAAATGGATTGAACTGACACGATTGGTTCTAATATAATGGTATAGAATAATACGATTAACTAGTATGAATTGATGTGAGACGGTGTGATTGGTACAAAATGATGTGAAATGGTGTGATTGATACGAAATGATGTCGCGTCATACCAAATTATACAAAATTTGTAAAAATTTTAAGAAATAGTATGGAGGGGGTTTTAAATTCTTTTTCTATTTAGAAGGGGTGAAAACTAAATAATAATGTGTATTCGAGAGGTCCTAAAATAATAATGTGTATTTGGAGGGGGTTTTAAATAATTTATCTATTTAGAAGGGTCGGAAACTAAATAACCTTAAATATTTGGGTTTTTTAATAGGACGTAATAACTTTATGAGAGTTAATAATAAAATCATTTTTTGTAGGGGTTTTCAAATAATTCATTTGTTTTATAGGGATGGAAACTAAAAAACCTTTTTTAAAATATATGTTTCATGTCATGAAACATGTTTAAACTTAGGGAAAAATCTTCTTAACTCCCTGAAATCTTCTTAAAATCTAAAAAAGTTTCTGTTAAAATCAGAAAATCATCTCAGATCCGTATAAAATATATATGGTTAACAAATTTTGTCCTCCGATTAAAAGTATATCAAAATAAGTCCCCCAGAAACATACTAAAATCAGATTCAGTCCCTACTATAAAATCAGAGTTAGTCCTTTTGTAAGATGAAATTACCATCGTCATTTTTCAACATCCGTATCTCTTGAAACTTCATAATAATCACACTTTTCAAATGGGTTTTCAAATGGCATTGAAAACATATAATATTTTTCAGTATTTCTGTGTTTGAAGGGAATTTCAGTAATAAAAAAAGTCTAATTTAGATTTTATTAGTTTTTCAGAAATTTATTCGAATATTATAGCTGTTGAACCTCATTTGATCTACAAAATCAAGTTTTTTTTTAACATTTTTACCTCTTCAATCTCATCAAAGAAACTAAACAAAAAAGATTATTGCTTCAACAACTCCATTACAATCAAAGAAAATAATTTAAAAACCAAATCAAAATTTTATAATACATTTTCAACTCAAAATTACTAGCAACAAAAAGCATAAGACCTTGATTAGAAAACAATAATTTGTTTAATAAAATTTAAATAAATAAGTATATACTTTTAGATAATCATAGTGACTTTATGTGATGTTAAAAAGATTTTAGATAGTTAAGACGATTTTTAAATTTTACAGAGACTATTGTTGCTTTTCATAAGTTTTGAGAGAGTTATATCGATTTCTTCCAAGAAAGAAGTAAACTTTTAAATGATATAACAGTAATTTACCATGCTTGATTAGAGTTAACCACATATCTTGTTAGGCTCGGTTTCGATAAGGACTGAAATAAATATTATTTAATAAGATAGGGACCTCAGAGAATTTATCAATTTTACATGGACTTTTTCTGGTTTTATAATTTTTCAGGGAGCTACATCGATTTTTCCCTTAAACTTAACACTCCAATAAATTAATTACACCCACACACCCACACTCTGTACACACACACGCCTCTGTTAAAATAAAAAATTGCATGTTCAGTCTAACAAAACACATATATCTATTGTGTGCAACGTGCTCAATATGTCTTTTTTCTTATATATCAGAGGGACCCCCATAAAGAAAACTAAGGATAAGATTATTATGACAAATCTCATATAATCTTTCCATTGTTACTCTTTAAATATAAAGATTTGTACAATTGAATATCACAGATATTGTGCATAAGTATAGGATTTACAACTATGTGTGAATGACTTGGTCTTTGTAAAAGTTGTTACACAATAATAAGATCTAGTCAAACATCCATTTGCATACTTGTTCTATTACTCCCTCTCAAACTTGATATAGGGTTAACCAGAGTCCCAAGTTTATTTTTAAGTCCATCAAAGAGTGCACGGGAGAGAGGCTTGGTGAAGATATCAGCGAGTTGTCTCGATGATGGAACAAATTTCGTTATAAGAATGCCAAGAGCGACCTTCTCAATGACAAAGTGATGATCAATGGCAATATGTTTAGTATGGGCATGAAATACTGGATTTATAGACATATAAAGAGCATCGAGATTATCAAAAAAAAGAGTATGAGGTTTGTCTTGATAAATGTCAATATCACGAAGAATGAAAGAAAGCCACGTTAATTCAGCTGTCGTGGATGCCATAGCCTAAAACTTTGCTTCAACCATTGATCTAGAGACAATCAGTTGCTTTTTCGTGTTCCAGAAGATCCAATTAGTGCCTAAGAAAGTGCAATATCCAGTGGTGGAACGTCTCGTAGTTGGGCAACCAGCCCAATCGGCATCAGAGAATGCATATAATTCGATACTACTATATTTTAGAATGCGGAGACCCATGGATAGTATTCCTTTGACACATCTGAGATTTTTTTTAACCACCTAAAAATGTTCATTTGTGGGAGTATTCATGTGTTGACAAACAATATTAACTACATAACATAAATCAGGTTGAGTAAGAGTTAGATATTGAAGAGAGCCTACAATCTTTCTGGGTTTTTATCACATCAGGAGAAGGGGCATCTTTATTGGCTAGAATGTCTGATTTGCAGGCCAGTGGCAATGGGTTTACAATATGAAGCAAATCAATCATATATTTAGATTGAGATAGAAAAAATTCCACCACTAAACGATTAAACCTGTACACCCAAAAAATAGTTTAATTGACCAAGATCTTTTATGTTGAATTGAGCTCCCAATTGTATGACAAAATCATCCAATAACTTAGGCTTGCTTCCTGTGAGAATTATATCATCAACATAAACCAATAAAATCATGATATGATCACCATTGTTAAATAGAAATAAAGAAGAACCAACCAGACTGCATCGAATGCCATATTCAACGAGAAAAGAGCTAAAACGATTATATCAAGCCAGTGGAGCTTGTTTCAAGCCATATAATGAATGGTGGAATTGACAAAACATGATTACACATATGAGTGTCTACAAAGCCTGATAGTTGTTCCATAAAGACCGTTATGTCAAGATTCCCATGTAAAAAGGCATTTTACATCAAGTTGGCGAAGATCCCATCATTTCACTGTAGCTACAATGAGAACTATGCTATTAGTGGCTGGTTTAATGACTGGGCTGAATGTCTTGATGAAATCAACACCTTCTTGTTGATTATATCATTTGGCGATGAGTCAAGCTTTCAATCTAAGGATTTGAGGTTTATTTTAAAAATCCATCAACATCCAATGGCATATTTGAGTACAAGAATCCATGTCTGATTTTTATGTAAAGCTTGCATTTCATCTATCATGGTTGCATGCCAACTTGGGTGGTTGAGAGCACATTTTATGATTTTTGGTTCAGGAGGAGTGGTTAGTATAGTGACTGTGAGGGCATATTTGGGGTTGGGTTTGTGCCAACTTGGCTACAGGTGGTCATAGAGTGTATGGGGTTAGGAGTTGGTGAATGAGGTGGAGTAGGCTGAGGAGAGAGTATGGGAGTGTGTAAAGGGAATTCAGTTGATTGGAAGTGGATGTAGGAGATCTAGTTGGTAAAGAAAGTTGTTGATGAAAGAGGCCAGCATGATTTTGTTCAATGGTTGGTGATAAGTGAGTGAGTGAATCAATGGGATTTTGTAAAAGTGGGGGTGATAACTAGTCAAGAAGGGGGTGCCATCAATGGTTTTAGGAGGTGGTGGTGAAGGTTTATGAAAAGGAAATGTATTTTCATCAAACACGATATGTTGAGAGATGTTTACGCGACTGGTTGAAAGATATAGGGAACGGTAACTTTTATGTTTATCACTATAGCCCATGAAAATGCAAGGGAGAGATCGAGGTTCAAGTTTATTGTTTGGTTAGGACCAAAAATATGGGTAGCATTGGCAACCAAAGGTTCATAGAAAATCATAGGTGGGCTATTTGTGATGAAGAATAAAGTAAGGTATGGTCATGCTAAGAGAGGGAGAGGGTAAACGGTTTATGAGGAATGTGGAGGTGAGGAAAACTTTGACCGAATATTTTTTCGGCATAGACGCATGAAGCATCATGGCAAGCCCTAATTCAACCACATGACGATATTTTCTTTCAGCCACACTATTTTGTTCAAGAGTACGAGGACATGACAACTGATGAATGATACCTTTGTGAAGTAGGTGATCAATAAATTCATGTTTAGAAAATTCTCTACCATGATCGGAGTGGAATACTTGTATTTCTCTTTGAAATTATTTCTCAATCATAGCTTGAAAGATGATAAATATCTTGTAAAAGTCTGATTTCTGTTTGAGATGTTAAATCCATGAATAGCGAGAAAAATAAAAAAATATATAGCATAATAGCGAAAGCCTTGATTTGATAAAATAGGTGTCGGGTCCCATAAATCACAGTGCATCTTGACAATTGGGGCGCATGTCCTATTATTTGAAGGAATAAAAGGAAGTCTAGAGCTTTTGCTTAGAGAACAACTCCTGCATAAACCAAAGTCTTTTTATTAACAAAAATAAAATTATTGTGTTGCAAATAAGTCAGAACTTTGGATTGGGGATGTCCTAACCGTCCATGCCAGGTATTTGCATCTACCACATGAAACCTGTTTGAGAAGAGAGCCTTGATTGGTGCATTCTCGAGGACATATAATCCAGCCCTCTTACTCCCCCGATGCCATCACCTGATGAGTCTTTTGATCCTTAATAAGAAAATTATGATCATTAAATGTAACATAACATGGGTGCTCACATGTAAGTTGAGAGACAGAGATCAAATTCTTCTTTATATCAGGAACAAGCACATTATTTAGAGATGACTGTGAGTTCTGAGGAAAGATATTTGCTTAGCCGATATGTGTGATGGCTAACCTGTCACCATTACCAACTATAACATGATCAGATCCCATATATGGCATTAAATTGGAGAGAGTACCTATATCATGAGTAATATGGGCTGTTGCACCAGTATCTGTAAGCCATTGGGTTTCATTTGGTGTATGGAGATGAAGTGTTGCTAAAGCATGAGGAACTTGATCATTCTGATAGCTGCTACCGAAGTGATGCCAACATTTAAGAGCATCGTGACCTTTCTTTTTACAAATCTGGCATTGAAGAATAGATGAGCTAGTTTGACCAGATTGTAAAGGATGGGCTGATGTCATCCTTGACTAAGAATTCCGCATGTTATAGGTAGGCTGTGAGCAAGCCTGAGTGAAACCTCGTTCTCGTGAGGTAAAAGAGGGATTATATCCACGTTTGTATTGATTGTAAAAATTGGATCATTATCCAATAAATGCGAGAGCAGGATTGACATGCTCGGATAACTGTGACTTATTACATAATTCATGACTATGTAGTAATGGAATGAGATCATTATAAGAAGGAACATGTGGCTTAAGCATAGTTGTAGTGAAGGAGTCGTACGTCGGCTAAACCACTTAAAAACCAGAATACCTTTTTTTGATTAGATACAGGTTTGCTAATGGCATTAGGTTGATCAGATATAGATTTAAATTCCCTGATGTAGTCATTGAGTGAAGTAGAGACTCATTTTTCTTCTCTTGAAGCTTGAGGACTAATTCAAATTTACGAGCCTCATAATCTTGTGATAAGTATTGGATAAAGCATTCCAAACATCAAGGGATGTGGTAAGATAGACAACAGTCCCGAGAGCTTCTTTGAAAATAGTAGCTGTGATCCACGCTTTTCACACCTAAAGGTGCTAGTGTGTCCCTAGTGATGAAACCAAGTAGATCTTGACTTTCAATCAAAGATAGTACTTGGTATTTTCCACAAGAGATAGTTTGATGATGTAAGTTTTGAAGGTTACAAAATTTGCAACATTGAGATGTGCAGGATATGGGTATTTTGGATGGGATATTACAGCCATTTTGAGTGATTCTCTCTTTTTGTTAGGCTCATTTGATGAGGGGTAGGGCTTTTGGTATGAAAAAAAAAATAGAGAGGATGTAGTATTTGTGGATGGATGAATGTGTTTGGGTGACTCACTTCTTTTTTTTTGGTTAACCTTACTCTGATACCATGTAAAACTCTAAACATGAGATACATATAAAATAATGTAGAGAACGAAGAGAGAAGGGAGAGAAACACAAATATACGGAAAGACTACATCTTAAATAATCTGGATAATGAAAAGAGATTACATGTATCCCTATTTATAGATAGGATGACTTAAGTTTGGATAGAGTCAAATCTTAATAGAGTTTGTTAATTAAATCATTCAGTTGAAATTTGATCTTATCTAATATAAAGCAGTCAAACTCTTATTCTTAATACTCCATGTGGCTGATCTTATAGTCAAGCTAGGAAAGCTACTTCCATCTGTTTGCTCCGTTCCCATGGAAAATTCTTTCGAATAATCACCAACAAACAAATAAGTAAGTTAGCGTCAAAACTCGAACTCAAAACCTATCCTTAATATAGGTAAGTCATGCACCGTTGTGCTATGGCCACCGGGGACTTAAACAAATGGGATTGTGTGTAACAAGCTCAATATATGTCGTAAATTGTAATGACTTTGATTGAAAAAAATACCATAAAGCATAGCTAAATGTACCTCATTAAATAATAAAAGCTAAGCCCATGTTTGGATATAAATTAAGATGGGATTTTTAGTTTTAAGTCCCCAGAAACTATCGAATTTAGCGATCGATCCCTCACTTCTTCATATTTTGGTTTTAGTCCCTGCATTTAAATGATAATTTAGGAATAGGTCCCTCGGAGGGACTTATTCCTAAATTATTAAATTTGTTTTTTAGTCCCTGGGAGGGACCTATTCCTAAATTATCATTTAAATGCAGGGACTAAAACCAAAATATGAAGAAGTGAGGGATCGATCGCTAAATTCGATAGTTTCCGGGGATTTAAAGCTAAAAATCCCAAATAGGATTTATTTCAGGATATACAGTTATGCCAGCATAAGTGGGTATAACAGTGAAATAAATGATTTTGTGTTTGGTTGGTTTTGAATTATTCTCGTTGGAAATCGTAATAATAAAGTTTTTGTTGTTTGGATAAAATGTGAATAAATTGTGAATAATGGTTTATAAAAGGTGAAAAAATGATGATGTTGATTTGACAGGTGATTTTATAAGAGGTGATAACAGTTGATTTGACAGTGAGCCTACTTATTCTTTAGGTGGAATAACCTGGAATAACTTTAATTCAAAATGTTGGCTAGAATCCATATACTACTTTATACCAGTTTATTTTGACATAGGTTATCTCAGGGTATTCACTGTATCCAAACACCCAAAATTACTTATTCTGCTCTATTCCAGATTATTATGTGGTTTATTCCATATCCAAACGAGGGCGGGAATCAACAAGAATAATTTTACGAATGGTCTCAAATCCAGTCCACAACCGTTTTGATTTTTTTTTAAAATAAATCGTATAACAAGATATATGTTTGAATAAAAGATAAAATATATATACTTCAATAATTATATGGATTTTTTTTTATAAAATGTAAAAATTTCAGACGAGTTGTATAACAAGGTATATGAGACTCATTGTATGTTTGGTTACGTGATTGCAAAACTGATTATGAAGGAATCTGAGTTTTAAAACAGATTTTACAAGAAGATCACCTGCAGCTTTTGAAACTCGCGGCTTTTGAACATTATTTTCCTAAAATTTAGTTGTAAAAACAGCTTCTTACAAACGTAAAAGCTGTGCAATCGTACAATCAAATGCACCTTTATAAACATGAACTGAAAAAGGAGAAAGGAATTTAGGATATATATATATAAATAAAAAGAAGGACACGAAACACTGTTTGACATGTTCTCTTTGGTATGAAATGTAGGTAGAATATTCTTATCAAAGCGACAGACATAATTAGGGGCAAAGCTATTCCCACTATCTAGGTTACACTTTCCCACTATCCATAACTACAAAAATGTCATTATTTATTTTAATTTTTTTAATCTTTTTCCCACTACCCAGTTCGACAGCGTCCAGTCGAAGTATTCTTCACTGGGACGACAGAGGTCCGTCGAACTGTATGAATAAGTGTCGACAGAGGTTCAGTCGAAGTGTGTTTCACTAGGACGATAGAGATTCGTCGATCTGTCTGAGCAAGTGTCGACATGAATGTGTCGAACCCTTCAAAACAACAACTTTCTTCTAAAAATCAACACTTATACAATCATTTAAGTCCTTATGAAAAACAAAAATGTCATTTAAGTTATTTAAGTCTTTTTGAAAATCATTCATATATATATATATATATATATATATATATATATATATATATATATATATATATATTTAAGTATAAGAAATAAAAATATCAAACAAATAGCTATTTGGACCAAATAAACAGTAAACATTCATTATATATATATGAATGATTTTCAAAAAGACTTAAATAACTTTAATGACATTTTTTTTTCATAAGGACTTAAATGATTGTATAAGTGATTGATTCTTAGAAGAAAGTTGTTATTTTGAAGGGTTCGACACATCCATGTCGACATTTGCTTAAATAGATCGACGGATCTCTATTGTCATAGTGAAACACACTTCGACTGGACCTCTGTCGACACTTATTCAGACAGTTCGACGGATCTCTGTCGTCCCAGTGAAGAACACTTCGACTGGATGCTGTCGAATTGGGTAGTGGGAAAGAGATTAAAAAAATTAAAATAAATAATGACATTTTCGTAATTATGGGTAGTGGGAAAATTAAGTTGGATAGTGGGTCTATCCGTGCCCCATAATTAGTTGTGGTAGGAGTTGGGGAAACTTAAGAAGTGGTACAAGGGTTGGACATAAAATGTCAGTTGATCAAGTATACATGGAGAGACATTATTATTATTGCTTAAAGAAGGAACAGAAGCATATTCTTGCCTTTGCCCAAAGATAATCATTTTGATTTGCTGAACTTTAGAACTGTTCAACTGTACTTTTCTTTCCTAATTTTTGGCTGAGAGAACTAAAATAACTAGTATATAATATATATCATGCATTGGTTGACAGAGACTTCGATCTATAGTAAGACGAGGAAAAAAAGAGTGATCAAAAGAGATCAAGATAATAAATATTTTTATCTTGTGTTAGTGTACAACTGCAGATGAGGTTGTAAATCGGTGGAGGGTTATATATGTAAGTTTGTACCCAACTTTTTTACATAACCTGATAACAATTTTGATACTAAAGTGGAATCCATGCCCTCCGGAGAGATGTTGGCCTCAATGTACAAAATATAATTGTAATATTAATATGAATAATATAAGATAAATGAAATCTTTATAGAATATTAAACCATCCAAAAAGTTCATAATGAACATATAGGATAATAAATCTGTATACCATTTAATATTTTCTTTTCATATTCAAATAAAACTAACGAAAAAAATCTTTATATAATTAATTAGATAGATTTAACTAATATCTCTAATTTTGAGTTATTAAAATTTGAATATATATTAATATGATTTATTTAAATATAATTTGAAACCATAAAATTTAATTATGATTTATCTAAATTTGATTTGAAATTTAAAATTTTGAATAAATAAATATGAGTAATAACCGGTAAATACAGAAACGAGAACTGCGTAAATTTCCCATAAATAAGTAATAGATGTAGAATTCAATTGAGATGGATTTAAAAAATATCTTTAATTTGAATTATTAAAATTTTAATATGTTGATATGATTTATTTAAATAATTTTAAAATATATTTATTATTTATTTAAATCTAATATGATTTAAAATTTAAGTTTTGAATAAATAAATTATTACTAAATTTATGAAAAAGTAAAAAGGAAAATAAAAATCAAATTACTTTCTTTTGATAAATCTAGTAATATAAAAGTTATGTACATAATTAAATGAGGTACACTATTTTAAAATAATCAAAACATCTATATTTTGAAATTGAATCTCGAAAATGGGCTGCACGGAACCACAGGTCACCTTATGCTCGAATGCCCATTGTGGTCGATTCTTCTTCCATGGAGGATTTAAGGCAGGCGGGGGTCAGAAGCTTTGCTCTCAGAGGAACAAGAGTACAAAAACAAAGGTCTTGCAGTCCTGATTCCTACGGTGGCTTGGGCAATATGATTTACTTGTAATCATTTGCTATTTAGAAGGATTTCGGTGTACCTGGAGAATATTTGAGAGATATTGTAAATTTTTATTAAATCTTGGAATACCTCTTATGCTGGTGCGAAGAGGGTGTTCTTCATTACAGATAGATTATATGTTGAGGGATAGAGTTGCGTTGTATTTTTTTGTTTACTTGGACTTAATAAAAACAAAATTTTATAAACCGCCAATATATGAAATATTCTTTGAGTATTCAGATGAACACGTTTAAAAAATTAGATGGTTGAAGTTATAAACTTTAAAAAAATATATAAAAAAGAGAGCATTAATCACTAAAATAAAATAAAATAGTATACGTAAACTTAAATAAATTTAAAAAAAAACCATTATCCTATGTTCCAATATTGATTGTGAATATAGTGGATACCCACCACTCCACCTAGTCATAACCTCCCCCACTCTTCAACTCCATAACCCCTCCCATTCAACTCCATAACCTCCACTATTAATCACCCCACTATGTACCCCCTCACCTCTATGAACTTGTAACTTCTCACCTTTGGAATTCCTCCATGCACCCTATAAATAGAGGGGTCTCTCATGTATTCCACAACCAACACATAGTGAATAAAATATTTCTCTCTACTTCTCACCTCTATTTGCTTGAGTGTTTTGTTTATGTATTCTTGTGTTTATATTCTACTTAGTTCATAACACGTTATCAGCACGACGACGCTCTAGTCTACTTCATCAAAGAGGTTTGTATTTTGGTGAGTTCATGATGTTATCTTATATTTTATGTATAACATGGTAGACAATTTTATGATTTTTTTTTTAACAAAGAAAAATGAGTATTCTTACTCTATGCTACATGCCTATGCATTATATTCTTTTATAAATTTGTTTTAAGAATGCATTTTCTATGGCATAGTATCCCATCTTTCACCTATTCTCTATATATTTCATTAATTAGCATCATCAAATCTTCTGCACATAGGCTAGTTTTTAGAAAATGCTTTGAACGACTTTCTGATGCTTTCTTGTCAAATTGACACAAAGTTTGGTTAGAGCATACATGCCCAAATTCTCTTTTCTAGAAATGGTAGTTCTGACAATGCCATTGTAGTGCATTCTTAACCGGATAGGTATACTTAAATTTATTTAATAATCTTGTTGATAGATCACTATCTTGATTTTAATGAGTTGAGATATATAGTATTTATGAATGCATTTTTTTTTATTCTATTAAAAGTGGACATATTTTTAGTGGATAGGGCACATTTAAAAAAAAATAAAGATAGTCCCTTTTGTATGAATTTTTAGTAAATCCATAATTTTTAAAAATTATTATGGTTTATCCAAATATGCTAGTATTGCAAATACTTGTTGCCGAACCTATACTATTTAAGGTAAACAATTAATGCTTCAAGTTTTATTGTTTATATTTTTATTTATATTTTCGATACATGTGGTGACATTACTTCATTTTTCTTATAGAGATATCTACCATGTCGAATCTTACAAAACTTGAATTCACCGCACTTGACATTTCGGGCAACAACTATCTCTCGTGGATACTCGATGCTGAAATCCACCTTGATGCCATGAACCTTGGCAACACGATAAAGAAAGGAAATCAAGAGTCCCTGCAGGACCGTGCAAAAGCAATAATTTTCCTTCGCCACCATGTTCATGAGGATCTCAAAAGCGAGTACCTCACGGTGAAAGATCCTCTTACCCTTTGGGAGAGCTTGAAAGATCGATACGATCATCAAAAGATTATCATCCTCCCTAAAGCTTGGTATGATTGGATGCACTTGCGATTGCAAGATTTCAAATCTGTTGCTGATTATAATTCTGCCCTTTTTAAAATTAGTTCACAATTAAAATTGTGTGGTGAAAAGGTGACAGACGAGGATATGTTAGAAAAAACATATTCTACTTTTCATGCCTCGAATGTGCTCCTGCAGCAGCAGTATCGAGAGCAAAGATTTGACAAATACTCGGCATTAATTTCATGCCTCCTTGTTGCCGAGCAAAACAACGAACTTTTATTGAAAAATCATGCATCACGTCCAACTGGTTCTGCATCACTGCCTGAAGCAAATGCATCAATGCCTGAAGCAAACGCATCCACGATGTCTACCCGTGGCCGTGGACGTGGCCGTGGACGTGGCCGAGGACGAGGACGAGGTCGTGGTAGAAATGACAATCGAAATTACAAGGTTCATAAAGATAGCAACTCCAACCACCAGAAGTGGAATGAAGGACATCACAACAAAGGAAAAGGTTTGATGAACAAACCTTCAAAAAATAATGAGACTGCATGCTATCGATGCGGTGGTAAAGGACATTGGTCACGTACCTGTCGTACGCCAAGACATTTGGTTGACATTTACCAGGCATCAATCACAGACAAGGGAAAGAATGTCGAAGTAAATTTTGTTGACCCCGTAAACCATGTTGGCCCATCAGATATTACTCATTTGGATGTATCTGATTTCTTTGCTAATTCTAATGGCAACATTGGTCATATGATTGATGATGGAAATGTCCACATCAACTAATATTTCTCTTTTTAGCATTTATTTTATGTAATTTTCCTTCCTTTTTTTATGTACTTTGTTTTATTTCAATAAAATGCAATTTCATGTTTTCTATATTTATCTTATTTATTTCATTTTTCTTTTTACAAGAATGGCTATGGTTGGTGACATCTGTCTTGCAGACAGCGCAACAACGCATACGATCCTACGAAATAAAACATATTTCTCGACATTGACATTAATCAATGCAAATGTTAATACCATCTCTGGTACTACAAACTTAATTGAAGGCTCCGGAAGAGCAAATATAATATTACCAGGAGGTACAAAATTTTGTATTAATGATGCATTATATTCAGCAAGATCCAGAAGAAATCTGCTAAGTTTTAAGGATATTCGTCTTAATGGATATCATATTGAGACTATAAGTGAAAATAATATGGAGTATTTATGCATTACTTCAATTATTTCAGGCCAAAAGCATATATTAGAGAAACTTCATGCTCTCTCATCTGGGTTGTATTATACAACCATAAAAACAATCGAATCATACACTGTAATGAACCAGAAGTTCTATGATTCAGATATTTTTACGCTTTGGCATGATCGCCTCGGGCATCCAGGGTCTACAATGATGCGTCAAATAATTGATAATTCATTTGGGCATCCCTTAAAGAACCAGAAGATTCTTTTACCTAATCACTATCAATGCACTTCGTGCTCACAAGGCAAATTGATAGTTAGACCATCCCCTACAAAAGTCAATGTTGAGTCACCAACATTTTTGCAAAGAATTCAAGGAGATATATGTGGCCCAATCCACCCCCCATATGGACAATTCAAGTATTTTATGGTATTAATAAACGCATCTGCTAGATGGTCGCATGTTTGTCTATTATCCACTCGGAATGCTGCATTTGCTGGTGAATTCACATCGAAAACTTTTAACGACTATTGTATGTCGCATGACATCGATGTTGAACACCCTGTTGCTCATGTGCACACCCAAAATGGATTAGTTGAATCATTTATTAAGCATCTTCAGCTAATTGCACGTCCTATGCTTTTGAGGACAAAATTACCCGTTTCAGCTTGGGGTCACGCTATATTGCATGCAGCAGCATTAGTTCGCCTTCGGCCAACTGCTTATCATCAATATTCCCCTTTACAGCTTGTATTGGGTCATCAACCAAATATTTCACATCTTCGTATTTTTGGTTGTGCTGTACAAGTTCCTATTGCCCCTACACAACGAACTAAAATGGGCCCTCACCGTCGATTGGGAATTTATGTAGGATTTGATTCTCCTTCTATTATAAGATATCTTGAACCATTGACAGGAGATGTTTTTACCGCTCGATTTGCGGATTGTCATTTTGATGAGACAATATTCCCGTCGTTAGGGGGAGAAAATCCGTCGCCAGAAGAACGACGTGAACTTACTTGGAAAACTTCATCTTTGGATCATCTTGATCCTCGCACTAATCAATGTGAAACTGAAGTGCAAAGAATCACTCATCTTCAAAGAATTGCCATCAATTGCCAGATGCATTTAATGATGCAGCAAAAGTGATGAAATAACATATTCCAGCTGCTAATACTCCAGCTCGGATTGATATTCCAATAGGAAAAACTGTTAATATGCCGGCTAATGAATCAACAAAGACACGCCTGAAGCGTGGAAGACCTATAGGCTCAAAAGATTCGGCTCCCCGAAGGAGAAAAACAATAAAGAATAATTCTCTAGAAGAGCATGAAACACTTGAAAGACTCACAATAATAAATCCTACAGAAGAAGTCCCTAAAGTGACACAAGTCCCTGAAGAGACTGACGTCCCTGAAGTGATACCCGTACATGAAGATCAAGTACATGGAAATGAAGAAATTTCCATAAATTACGCAAATTCACAAATATTGTGGGATCGAAAGCAAGTGCTTGTTGATGATATATTCTCTTTTGCAGTAGCTACATAAATCATTTCATATGATGATTCAGAACCACGTTCAGTGGATGAATGCAGACGAAAAAATTGTTGGCCACAATGGAAAGCTGCTATTCAAACAGAATTGAATTCACTTGCAAAACACCAAGTATTTGGACCAGTAGTCCTAACCCTTGAAGGTGTTAAACCAGTATGATGTAAATGGGTGTTCGCAAGAAAACGAAATGAAAGAAACGAGATTGTTAGATACAAAGCTCGTCTTGTGGCACAGGGTTTCCTGCAGAGACCTGGGATCGATTTTGAAGAGACATATTCTCCTGTGATGGACACAATCACATTTCGGTATTTAATTAGTCTTGTAGTCTCAGAAGGACTTGACATGCATCTAATGGATGTGGTTACTGCATATTTATATGGAAAATTAGATACCGACATTTATATGAAAGTTCCTGAAGGACTAAAATTGCCTGAAGCAAAACCACGAAACATGTACTCAATCAAGCTAAGACGATCCTTGTATGGATTAAAGCAATCTGGACGAATGTGGTATAACCGTCTTAGTGAATACTTAATAAAAGAAGATATGTCAATGATCCAATATGCTCATGTGTATTTATTAAGAAAACGGAACTTGGATTTGCCATTATTGCAGTATATGTTGATGATATTAATCTAATTGAGACTCCTGAAGAGCTCGAAAAGACTTCGAATATCTAAAAAAGGAGTTTGAAATGAAAGATCTTGGAAAAACAAGATATTGTCTCGGCCTGCAGATTGAGCGGAGTTCAAATGGGATACTTGTTCATCAAACAACATATGTTGAAAAAACCCTGAAGCGTTTTAATATGGACAAATGTCATCCATTAAGTACTCCTATGGTGGTAAGGTCACTTGACCCAAAGAAGGACCCTTTTCGTCCGAAAGAAGATGATGAAAATCTTCTTGGTCCTGAAGTACCTTATCTTAGTGCAATTGGTGCCTTATTATATTTAGCCCAATGCACTAGACCTGACATTGCATTTTCAGTTAATTTATTGGCCAGATTTAGTTCTGCACCAACTCGACGGCATTGGAATGGTGTGAAGCACATTTTTCGTTATCTTCGTGGAACGTCAGACATGGGCCTATTCTATGCAAAGGATTCCAATAATGGTACACAATTGAAGGGTTATGCAGATTCAGGATATCTTTCAGATCCTCACAAGGCTCGCTCACAAACAGGGTATGTATTCACTTGCGGTGGCACAGCGATCTCTTGGCGATCTACGAAACAGACTTTAGTCGCCACGTCTTCTAACCACTCTGAGATTCTTGCACTCCACGAAGCAAGTCGGGAATGAGTGTGGATAAGGTCTTTGGTTCATCATATTCGTACTGCATGCGGACTATCTCTTATTAAAGATGTTCCAACAACTATTTATGAAGACAATGCAGCATGCATTGCTCAAATCAAAGGGGGATATATCAAGGGTGATAGAACGAAGCATATTTCTCCAAAATTCTTTTACACTCATGAGCTCCAGCAGAGACATGAAATTGATGTTCAACAAATTCAGGCAAAGGACAATCTTGCAGATTTGTTCACTAAAGCTTTGTCGACGTCAACATTCAAGAAGCTGGTGTATAACATCGGGATGCGACGAGTTAGCGACCAAAATTCTTGAAATCTTGTACTTATGAGGGGGAGTAATTTTTTTGATGACATTTTGCGAACTGTACTCTTTTTCCTTCGCCTAGGTTTTGTCCCAATGGGTTTTCCTGGCAAGGTTTTAACAAGGCAGTGTTAAACGCATACACCACTATACGATTAAGTTACATTGTACTCTTTTTCCTTCGCTTTGGTTTTTCCCACTGGGTTTTCCAAGCAAGGTTTTAATGTGGCAATTATCTTAGCGTGGTGGTCATCCAAGGGGAGTGTTGTGAATATAGTGGATACCCACCACTCCACCTAGTCATAACCTCCCCCTCTCTTCAACTCCATAACCCCTCTCATTCAACTCCATAACCTCCACTATTAATCACCCCACTATGTACCCCCTCACCTCTATGAACTTGTAACTTCTTACATTTGGAATTACTCCATGCACCCTATAAATAGAGGGATCTCTCATGTATTCCACAACCAACACATAGTGAATAAAATATCTCTCTCTACTTCTCACCTCTATTTGCTTGAGTGTTTTGTTTATGTATTCTTGTATTTATATTCTACTTAGTTCATAACAAGAAGGAATTAATACGGACTGACTAACATCCACCACCCACTAATTTAAAAAGATTTCACACTGCCATCTGAGCTTCTTATAGCTCTCTCGCTTCTCTGAAACGTGACCATTTCAAAAAAGCGAACCAAATCAAACCAGTCACAGAGAGAGAGAGAGAGAGAGAGAGAGAGAGATGAAGGAGCTGATGGTGGTGTCGGAGGTGACGACTAACGGCGTTGGTTCCGGAGGAATCATCATCGGCGCCGCCGCTGCCACCTCCGCCGCATCCGGGGCGTCCGCGACCCCTCCCCAGGACCTCCGGGAGAGGGTGAAGGACTACGGTCAGGACGGCGTTTTTGCTCTCTGGGACGAACTCTCACTGGAGGAGCGCGACTTCCTCATCAGGGACATCCGGGTACATTCAATTTCATCACCCCTTCGAATCCCTACCATTCAAGAACTCTTGGAGGATGAATCGATTTTGTTTTTTTTTTCTTTCAGAGCTTGGATCTTGCGAGGATCGACCGGATCATTAGGTGCTCGTTCCGGTCTCAAGGTCTGTCAAGTGTTTTGTGATTTGGATTTTTTTTTCTTTGGGTGAAGTTTTGGTTGTGAAAATGCTTTTTTTTTTTTTTTTTTTTGAAAAAGGGGTTCCGACACCGGAGATTGAGCCGGTGCCGGAGACCAGTGTATCAAAGGTGGAGGAGCGCACGATGGAGGAGAGGGCGAGGTGGTGGAAGATGGGTTTGAAGGCCATCTCTGAAGGGAGGTTGGGTGTGCTGCTCCTCTCTGGGGGTCAGGTATTATTTGTTATTATTTTGATTTTGCAAATTCTGTTATAATGTTTTTTTTTTTTTTTTTTTTTTTTTTTTTTTTGTTCAAAAGTATGCACAGGTTGATGATGTTGGTATTAGATTGTTTAAATGAACACAATGTGTGTGTATATATATGTATTACAATTGTATATTGCATAATTTAAAAGATAGAATGAAGACTATATGATTTCCTTTTTAAACTTTAATGCAGGGTATCCGGCTTGGAAGTTCAGACCCCAAAGGATGTTTTAGTAAGTAATTCACTCTTTGTTCACCATATTCTTAATCTCTATTTGTCATAAAATTTATCTCATTGCCGCTTATTGATTCTTGTCGCTATCATTATTTCTAATATCTGGAAATTCAAGCTCTGTAAATCAGTAACACATAGAGAAAAAGAGAATAAGACAAGAAATTGGCAAATATTGTCCGTCCTACCCATGATTTGTAATATTAAAGTGAAAAAAAAGCAATGCAAATCATTTGATTCAGTACAATTTGCATTGATTCTTAAAACCTTGAGTCTTAGTTATATGTACCTATCGGGACAAGGATATTCTTTCTTTGGACATCTTATCTTATCGATTCTGGCTCCGGTACTGGTACTGCACCTCTTTGTAAAACGCTTGACTTTCATAAGGTCAAGGGTTGGAAGATCCTTTGCTAGTGTGGGGGATAAAATCGAGTCCTCCCCTCTTGGGCCGGATTTATGCTGATCCAGGCTTTCAATGTGGATCCGAGAAGATGCTGTTGTTGACTCCTCCTCACAACGACCCGAAGCAGAACTTCTTCACTCTCCGTCCTCCTTCGGCGTCAGCCTCTTTAACACTTGAAACTCACACCAGTGTGGTGCCGGCTAATGCCCCTCCGGCGCTCAAGTCAGTGGTTTTTCTATGAGAAGAGAAACTCCGAATTCTTAAGTGTGAGCGTGAGAGAGAGAGTGCATACCTTGAGGGGGAGGAGTTGTCCCCCTTTTATACTAAGAGGGAGCGTGCCAAGCTTAGCCTTAGGGAGTGAGCATATCGCGAAAAGGAATCTCCGCATGGCTCTTGGATCTGTGGACATGTGTTGCCTAGGGATTGCCATATCGTAACTGATTTCCTGACAGCTAGTCCTTTGTCCTGTGTAAGGGAATTTTACAGAGGTGGATGTATGGCTGACCTGTATTCCAGTTTGGGTATTGCGTTTTGGGCATCTCATATTTCAGGTGGAGCCTTTTGTATTCGGCCATCTTGACTTGGTCGGGCAATATCGTGTGTCCGTCCTTGGTCTGCTAAGAATTAAACATCCGACCTATCCAACTTGGCCTGGTCGGGCAATATCGTTTGCTCGTCCTGATGAGGAAGATGAGCCTGTTTAACTCATGAGGCAATTTGGGCCCCTGGGCCCTCCCATTCTAGATTACCTGCCTAAATATAACGGACGTATCCACGCTTAACTCTCATACCTGTGCAATCTTATTCCTTATTCCATTTTATGATGGATTTGGTCTCTTACAGCTAGTAAAGAGGTTGGGATTAAGGTTTTGTGTCGGTATTGGACCTCAACGTCCTACTTCCACCACAATCAAGAGAATGAAAGGGAAACCACTCTCTTTGAATAGAAAGAAAGTAGGAAGATATGATCTCAGAAGACAATGGGAGACATCTCCAGACTTATTTTTTATTTTATTTTGTAGGCATTCAGCCTAAATTTTATTAATTGAGGGAGTGCCAAAAGCGTACAAAATGATAAGAGTAAATAGAAATAGGACCGAAAGTGGTAAATTGGACAACTCACTGATATAAGCTTGATATATGGTGATATGAAGCCTGGTTTCCATATTTACTCTCATGTCGTGCTGGTAAACCTAGGATATGCATGGGAAAAAATTAATGGAGCTGCACTGCTGCAGATTTGGTAGATTTAGTTATTAATCACCACATTAACAAGAATCCTACAAAACAACGCTGCTTTATGAAAAATACAGTTAGGTGCATTTGTTTTACAGAAATAAAAAATTATACTCTTAGATGCTTTTAGTTTACAGGAATTTTCTCAACCATGTTCATCTAATACGACACTTACCATAATATGTTTTACTTCATTAATAAATTGAAGCTACTCTATTTATTTATTCTTTTACAATGTTGTACTTTAGGTATTGGACTTCCATCAGGAAAATCATTATTTCAACTACAAGCTGAGCGAATTTTACGCATCCAAAGGCTTGCAGCTCAATCAAATGATGGTAAGACTTTTCTTAGGAGCAATTATGCTCTCAATCTGTCTGATGTGATATAGTAATTGCTTCCTTTCCTGTTGACTTAGATACTTTTGTGCCAATTCACTGGTACATAATGACTAGCCCATTTACCGATGATGCCACACGCAAATTCTTTGAAAGCCATGGGTATTTTGGTTTGGATGCTGATCAAGTAATGATTTTCACTCATTTTCTGTAGTAATTAAAACATGTGTATTCTCCTATTACTTGTTATCAATTTTGTTGACATTTTGGCTAATGCAGGTCACATTTTTCCAACAAGGTACACTTCCTTGTGTTTCAAAGGATGGCAGATTTATAATGGAGACTCCAAACAGGGTATTCACTTTTCTTGTTATCTTTCATTGGAACTACTTTTAAAATCTTAATGTTGCTATTCTCATAAAATAATGATAGATGATAGATGAAATCAGAAGCTTCCTGCCTGTAAAGTTTTGTAGTTTGAAATTTTGTTACTTTAGGGTCCTTGTATTAGGAAGTAATATTTTTTAGTTCTATGCCATAACAAAGAAAATGGTTTAAAGGATTGTGTTTTTGTTTCTGTAAGAAATAAATGTATATGCTTCCCAGGAGCAATAACAAGCATGAAAATCTGAATCTTCACTTGGGTGGATGTTGACAAAAGAAAGAACTTTATCAAAAAAGGCAAACAGAAAAGAAAGAAAAGAAAGAAGAGATTTCAAGTCCCTCAATAAAATAATGTTCATGTGTCTACCATCCAATGAGATGTGATGGTGGGATAAGAATAAGTGAATTTCTTGTGGATGTAAGTTTATTTATTTATTCAGGATTTATGGGAAAGTTTATTTATTTATTCAGGATTATGGGAGCTCACACCTGTTTTTATAAGAAAGTAGTGCTAAACTGCAATATGGAGCAAGACATTAATGCCTTATCTCCAAAGGGAAAGGAAAGACATCGAAATTTCATTTGGTTGATGAAAGTTGAAAGTGTTGAAAGATGGAAGCCATCAGAATTTAATGAAGTTTTGTGGAGACGTTGTATGAATTGGATGAGTTGATTTAAGAAGAGGATAAGTTTTGGGAGTTCATCCATTAGTGGAAAATCTCTCATTTGGATATCCGAACATCTCCTCCAGAAAAAGAATCACCTACCTCACTCCCTTTGGATGGGTCATGATTGAGAAGAAAGCAGAGATACACACAGTTTTTGACAAAAATTGTTGGGAGCACGCAACCTGTAATGTAATGAAGAAAAACAGAGGCGTAGCTCTGAGGAAGGAGGGGGACATAAACCACATCTCCAATACAAACCAGGTGCTAAGACATCTCCAAAAAATCATCCATCACCCTTCCAAATACAATCAGCTCATTCCTCAATTCAATGAAAAGGAATTATCACTGCGGCTGAATCTCCCCCAATTCTTTATGCTAAAGATGAGTTCATTCCAAATATACTCTGCATAAACCAGCTACGTATCATGTTCTTCACAATTCTCATAGGCTAAATAGCCATCACAGCTCACGAGGTATTAGATGGCACACTTGGAAGATGAATATATTCAATGGGGCATTATTCAAAGGTCCATTGATTAATATTAGAATTGGCGAAGTGGAATGAATGTGGAAGTAATTGAACGAATTACAATGTGCCAATAGCTGGCTTCAGTTTTTAAAGATAGACTAAGATGATCCTGCAGGAGAATATAGTTTGAGAGCTAAAAATTTATTTACTTTGTCAAAAATATAATGCCGACACCATCCAATTGATTATTTTTTGTTTAATAATCTTCTTACTGTTGGAGCAAAGAGGATTTTATTTCAGGAGAACAATCAGGTGATAGTGGCATAATCTCTTGTTTTATTTGCTGTGTTTCGTACCCAGATCAGTAGACCACTCGTCACCTACCAATTTTTGATGTCTTTCTTTTTTCTTACCCCTCCCCTTTTCTGGAATTGTACCCAAATCAATTAATAAAATTTGGTGTTAGAATCCCTAATATTTTCTCAATATAATCTTCTCATTGTTGAAATTTCATTCTCAAACTGGAATCTTACAGTGGGGAACCTCATTTAGTGAGAAGGCATTTGGTTTTTTGGCTTCCTTTGGTATCTTCCGACTGCCAGGGGTGAATGAACTTGGTGAATGGAGGAAAGCATATGATCTTGGGGTTTTGATTAGTAGAATTGCAATGATAAAAGAAAAAGTTTAGTTTTTTTTATGGAAAGATTTAATCAGGAGGGGCTTTCAGATACCCTGATTTAACAATAAAATATAATATGGCAGCAGACCCTCCAGAGGAGTGGTCGAGATGCACCCTCCCCCCCCCCCCCCCCAAAAAAAAAAAAAGGGAATATGGACATTGATGTGGTTTCTTATAGCATAATATTTTGTTGGACGGTGTGGAAAGGTTGTTTTGTGACTGATAAATTTTAGAGAAATTGAAAGGAAAGTGATATAAAAAATTAGGCAAAACATGAATCAAAATGTTGAGCTGTTACAAAGATATATGTAAGTAAATTGCCTTTCGCAGAATTTAGGACGATAATATGGTGTGTTCGCACAGCTAGTAGGACTGGGCCAGATAGAATACTTCAGAAATTAACTTCTGTAGAGGACAAACACTTGAAAAAGGTTGTCCTAGGTAGTCTGGTCATGTATATAGTTGTTTACCAAAATTCAAAAGCAATGGATCAGATTAGAATTTCTAGCATCGGAGGATCCAAAAACAGATTCTAAACAATAGCAAAACAAATTAATTTTTCGTTGATGATTGGAACTTTGTCATTTATTGTCTTAATGTCTTCCACTGCGTGATCTGTTTTGTTGACTTGTTATTTTCTATATTTTTGCTTGATATATTGTTTTGTATATATTGTGGATCCAGTTAGCAAGGGCTCCAGATGGGAATGGTGGTGTTTATTCTGGTATGCATTTTCTATATGCTTGAGCTAATTAATATCAGTTTCCTGTCATTAGGTTAATTCTGAGTTTTATTTTGTAGTAACTAAGGATGCATTTTTATGTTGCAGCAGCGAAGAAACTACTAATTACTTTTTTCTGAATTTCCAATGGTTCATTAGCTCTGAAGTCTTCTAAACTATTGGAAGATATGGCAAAGAGAGGTGTTCGATATATAGACTGCTATGGAGTTGATAATGCACTGGTGAGATTTTTCCCATTTCATATTAGGTGAAAAGGTTGTACCTTGGAACACTACGATTGATAAATCAAATGCAGGTTCGTGTGGCAGACCCAACTTTTCTTGGGTACTTCATTGACAAAGGTGTAGCTTCTGCAGCCAAAGTTGTCCGTAAGGTACACATATTGAAATATCTTGGAATTAGTTTGCATTTTGAGTTCAATATAACAGATAGAAATTTATGAGAAATATTTAAAGCTTTTTTATTTTCATTCAGAGTTGAGTCATATGTTGGTTGACACGATCCTTCCAGGTCTTTCTACAGCTCCCTGTTCAATATCTGATCCAAAAGTTGGGCTAATTCCTAATCCAGCTAGCTAGTCTTGATGCACCATTGGACTAGCCTATTAGAGCTGAAAAATATCATCCAATCAGTATTCACAATAGCATCTCATAGTCCAGTATCATCAATTTATATTTTCCCTCCGATTGGCAGGTGAACCCTACTCTTCGTATAGGTGCAAGATTGCAAATAGAGGCCTAGCAAGGTTTATATATTTCATTCATTTTCCATGTGGGAATTGAATGTCAGTGATGAATTTTTCCATTGTTTTAGTTTATCATAGAGTATATTCTGACCATGATTGTGATGGAGCAAAACTAAAAATCCTTCTTCGTAGAAACCCACTTTCCTGCATACTATTTAGTCTGAACCTCTGTTTTGCATATCCCTTTGCTGTTTGTGGGTATCTTTTCTGAAATGATATATATTCATTTCAATAAGCAGGTCCACAAAACACTAACCCCACTTATTTCCACTTTTCGTTTTGGTAATCATTGTACATCTTTCAATGTCTTGCATTTTTTTTTTTTTTTTGAGAAAAGATAGGTGCAATCTTATTAGGAAAAGTTGCCCCCGAACAAAGGAGACAAGGGATCTGTGTACAAATTTAGAAGATAGGATAAGGAGATAAAGGAAAAGAAAAGGGCGGGGAGACCCTTCTAAGAACACTGTTGTCTCTTCACCTCCCAAACCAAAGATTTTTCCCATAATTTTTTATTGGAGTATCAATATCCAAAATTAGTCACCCAATCTCTAAGGATTGAGGATATAGACACCCATGTGTTCTCCAAATAGATCCTTTTTTTATTGGAATATACGCATTCATTTCGAGTGATTCAATACTCACAGCATACCACATGTGGAACCAGCCATTGGAATTTGGCAAGGTTACTACGGTCACCTCTCTTATGTCTTTTCCGAAACCATTGCCACATGGGTCTTGAAGGAGCAATGGGACACTAAAGCCAAGCCCACCTTATCGTAAATCATCCTACTAAAAGAGCAATTGAAGAAAAAACGATCTCTTGTTTCCTCGTCTGAACCACAAATTTCACGACATTCGATCTATTGATTTTGTTAAGACTTTGTCAAGGGTGAGCAACCACATGAAGCCCCTATTTTTCAATGGGTAGATTCTTACACGAACACCGTTGTCTCTTCACCTCCCAACCAAAGGTTTCCCATAATTGTGATGGACTATCAACCTCCAAAATTAAGTCATTCAATCTCTAAGGATTAAGGATATAGATGCTGAAGTGTTCTCCAAATAGATCCTTTTCTGTATTTGAGTGATCCAATACTCCAACATGCCGCATGTGGAACTAGCCTTTGAAATTTGGCAAGGTTACTAAGGTCACCTCTCTTACGTCTTTTCCGAACCATTGCCACATGGGCCGTGAAAGAGCAACGGGACCGTAAAGCCAAGGCCACCTTACCCCCAAATTATCCTATTAATAGGGGATCTGAAGAAAATGTGATCTCTTGTTTCCTCTTTTGAACTGCAAATTTCACAAATGACATTACCATCCTTCGCCCATTTCAATTGATTGATCTTCGTAAGTACTTTGTCAAGGGTGAGCAACCACATGAAGCCCCTAATTTTCAATGGGGCGGAGATTCCCAAACGTGACACTAAATAATTGGTGGGAAGGTCATGGGATGAATTCTTGTTGAGCATTCTATGAAAGATCTTATGGAGAATATGGAACGAGGAGACAACTTCCATGTTGTCACATCCTCCTCCTCCAAGTTCAAGTCAATCTCTTGAAGAGCTGTGTGTAAGGAAGTCAACTCTTCTGCTTTGACATCATTAAGACTATGATGTAACCTTGGATTCGTAACCTCGGATCCAAATAATGGAATTCTCACAACATGCGAAAGAATCTCATATGAGGTCATTCTAATTAAAAGGCACCCGAAAATGTTGGGGAGGAGGGGTGCTGGAAAAGTGCCTTAAAGCTAGTTGTTCTTCCAAAAGCATGTTTCCACTCCGTTGCCAGGAATGATTTGAATTGCTTCTTTGACCATTGCGGCCATCACAAGGATACCTTCCACACCTTGGAAAGATATACTCTAGGATGAGTCAATGTAAGTCTTGTACCACCCGAATAGTATTTCTCATGTACAACTTTAATCCACAAGGAATCTGGATCGGCCATCATTCATCAAAGTCATTTCCCAAAATGTTATGCAGCTTTAAACTACTTATATTTATGTGTGTGTCAGAAAAATTTGACAAGCTTTGTGAAATATGTCAGCATACTAAGTGGCTTGTTGTAAGTGGCTAACCTTTGTTGAGGGAACTAAGTGGACTCTTAGCAACTTCATGTTTATTGTTTTTCTTGTATTACAATATTGAAAGGTTTTATACCTGCTTTATAATTAATTGAGGTTTTCCTACATGCTCACTTTCCAAGTGAATGTTTCAAAATAGTAGTTGATTTCTTCTAATCCCTTGATTTGGAATTTCATATAGGCATACCCACAGGAAAAGGTTGGTGTGTTTGTTCATTGTGGTAGAGGGGGGCCTCTTGCTGTGCTTGAATATAGTGAAATGGATCCATCAATGACGCTTGAGATAAACCAAACAACTGGACGCCTTCGATTTTGCTGGAGTAATGTATATTTCAACTCATGTTTTTTTCATTGTTATTTTCTCTTTAAATTATTGTTCATGCTTTCAACTTCACAACTCCAGCTTACAAGTGTTTAGGAGCAAGGAGATATTCTAATGTCAAAATACCTTAATTCCTAAAGGTTCCATTAGATTTATGAATCTATGCCATAAATCCCTGTTAATTCATCCCAACGATGTGTTTATTCAGAGATAGTTTTAATTAATATATATCTTGAGATCTCTTGAGATCTTAATTCTTTCCATTTATGTGAACTTTTTATTTTAATTTGCATATTTCTAATTGCCTCATTTCTACAGATTGCTTATTTGTTTGGGAATTTCAGACATTAGATCTATAATGTTGACAATGATGATGATGAACTTTGGGTGGTGTCTCTGGTTAGTTTGGTGTCTGATGCTTTTTGTTTGTTTTCTGATTGATGGGAGAGTCCTCATCTCCCTTTCTTTTGTCTTATTTGGAGTTAAGACCTTGATGTCTCCTTCATTTCTCCTCCGTTCTTTTGTTATCAATAAAATTATAGACGGTGAGCTCCAATTATTTCTCAAAAAACTTATGAAATGGGAGTTGTTCATTTACACAAGTCAAGCATCATAATAGAAGTTGCCATGTGACACTTTTGGAGCATTTACATCCTCATAATCATAGTTTGAAATGCGGCCGCACGTACCGGTACGTGCGGCCGCACATGCTGATGTGCGCCCCCGGGCGCACATTATACCCAATATGTGGCGCACGTTCGAATTCCGTTCGAACGGAATTCAAACGGTCTCTTACCGTTCGAATTCCGTTCGAACGGACTTCGAACGGTAAGAGGGCGTTCGAAGTTCAGTTCGAACGGACTTCGAACGGTAAAACCTACCTCTGAGTTCGAACTTCCGTTCGAACGGAATTCGAACGGTCTCTTACCGTTCGAAATCCGTTCGAACGCAATTCGAACGGTAAGAGACCGTTCGAATTCCGTTCGAACGGGGGTTCGAACGATTACCTTACCCTATGTGCGACCGCATGTTCGGTACATGCGGCCGCATATGCCATGTGCGGACCCCACCGCACATGATTTTGAACTATGCTCATAATAACTATTATATATGACCTTATGTTTATGAATTAAAATAAAAACATCTATAAGCTATTATTATTCTTAATGGTTTGATATCCAAAACAAGCTTACCCTTTGAAGCACTATTCTTAATTTACCAGCCTGTGTAAATAACTTCAACAGAATTGAAACCAGCTTATTAAAGAGAGGGTCTTTTATTTAATTTTGAAAACTGTTCGGAACTGTACCAATTTAATTCAACTGAATTCAGAGAGTACAGTCCCAATGGGGCTAGACAGTCAATGAGCCATCTACTAGCCCATCCACTCGGCAAAAACAGAAACCAAACAAAAAGTAAAATCCAGGGCCATAATCAGCAGCACAGAATAGTCCCCAGTTATCTTAAAGAAAGGGTCATGAGAATGTAATTTACCTCAGTTGGTGGCACCTCCTGATATAGCCTTATTTATACGTATTTAATCCCAATATGTAGAGAGTGAGGTGTCAGACCTCTTATGATTATTGCTCCATATACATAGAGCACATTTAACTTTCGTCCTAATTTATACAGCAAATCTTAGCACCATTGTCTTGTCCTAGAGCCCTTTGTTATTTATACTGGATTAACTATAATCTATATTCTTATCTTTTAAATTTAAATTGATATATGTAGACAGTTGTGGATTGATACATGATTGAGTTATTCTCGGGGTTGATTGGGTCTGAAATTGTTTTTTGGGCTATTCCTGATTTTTTCCCCTTTCACTTGGGTCTCATGATATTTAAGCATAGTTGCAATTCTTATCCCCATTCTGTCTGGGTTGCTATCACTATGGTGATAAAATGAAAAGTAAATTAGACAACTGTTTAAAGTTGCATCTTTTAAAGCGTATAACTGAAAATGCTAAATCTTTCAGTTAGCAATCCCACAAGACACTCCCTACATCTCTCCTGGACATGTTTGACAATTCTTCGTTCCATTAAGTATTTGTTCTGTAATTTATATCAAAATTATACATGTAGTGCTCTGTGAATTGTCATGCAATCTGTTAGCTGACACTGCATTCTTATGTGGTCTAAACATTAATGTGCAACCATTTTCATTCTTTTGATTTTGTATTTCAGGTATGCTTACACATGTTTACATTGGATTTCCTGAATCAAGTAGCACATGGCCTTGAAAAGGACAGCATGTGGGTACACTTTTTATCAATTAAACCTTTCATTCCCATGATGGCTCAAGTTTTTTTTTCTTTTTTTATTTTGATTATCCTATCCATAAAAGGAAATAGATTGGCATATAAATGCAGAAATCATGCTACAATATTCATCCATATCAGTATCCAGACTCTGCAACTAATGCAATAACATAAACCAACCAAATCTTCATTATCATCTCAGATATGCAATCTTCAATCTGCTTGACTTATTCTATCTTAAGGAAATTTTAAGTTAGCCTTCCTTTCATTGATTAGCTCATAATGTCATCCTTCTGCATCTGTGAATGAAAAATAATATGAACTTACTCTTCTTGCATATATGTGTTGTATAATATCAGGGAAAATCTTCATTTATACATAAGCCAGTGTACATTAAACTTGTCAAAGTTCTCAATTTCTACATGTGACAACATTTATTGCAACATAGTTCCAAATATGAAATAAATAGTCAATAAATTAACACCACCAATTAAAATGGTGTATTGGCATTTTTTCCTGTGATTCATTTAGCATCCACTTTAACCCACTTTCAATGGTGCACCATCACATTTCAGAAATCTTGCAGCAATTTGTGTGTAATTAGCAAGTCTGATGCTTGAACATGAGCATGCATTTTTTTCCTCAAAAAATCCATGCATATATGTAGTTCTTGAGTGGTCTGTCTGTTGACCTCTCATAACCTTAATCTGCTCCAGATCATGAATTCTTGAAATTAATTTGGGATTTTAATAAGAGAAAGTATGCATAAATGTTATTGTTCCTAAATCTTAATAGCCTGTTGCCATCTTATCATGACCCCTTCCATAACCTTGTGATGGAACATGAGTATTCTATGTATTGTTAGCTAGGTGTTGCCTTCTATTTTGTACCATGGACAGTTGATTTGCTTTCTATGTATTGTTAGCTCAGTACTATATTATGATTCAAGCATAAAAATACCCCAATTTTTTAGATTATTTATATTGACCAAATAAACAGTTGATTAGTTGACAGAATGGAACTAAAGATATAACACTCCTCCAGTTTCTTATGTATATTAATTGATTGACATCCACATGATTGATTTTTTTATGACGACCAATATGGTTTGATTCAAGTATGTTCATTTACCAGTGTGGTGCAGCAGACATCTATCTCATTTCCTGCAAAATCAGATTCTTTCTAATAAGTATTTGAAACTATTTGGAGACATGATGAATTTTATTGAGTGCAGCTACCATCTTGCTGAGAAGAAAATCCCTTCAGTTCATGGACATACCATGGGGTGGAAGTTGGAACAATTCATTTTTGATGCATTCACATATTCCCCTTCAACAGCTCTTTTTGAGGTTGGTTTCTTCTGTTTTTTTTTCCTGGTGACTCCAATTTCAAGTCAATCTTACAGTTATTCCACGTATTACTTGATAACTAATTGAAGTTTACACAAGTCATTGTATGTTGATGCTGAGAAACTGACCATTTCAATGCACATATTGGCAATTCCATATCACATTAATTTGGATATTTTTAATGATCAGGTACTCCGTGAGGAAGAATTTGCTCCTGTTAAGAATGCCAATGGATCAACTTATGACACTCCTGACAGTGCTCGATTGCTTGTTCTCCGCCTCCACTCTCGCTGGGTGGTTGCTGCTGGTGGCTTCTTAACTCATTCAGTGCCGCTATATGCAACTGGTAAATTTTTATCTTCTTCAGTGTTTCACTTGATCATCATGAGTGCTGAACTTTTACTTTCTAAATTAATCAACCTAAAGTCTCTCTCTCTCTCCACCTGTTCATCGTCAACACCTTTATATTACGTACATTTTTTTTGTGAAAAAGGTTAGGAGTATTCATATTATAAGATGACACCCCTCAAACAAGGAGACGGGAGATCTACTGAAATAAAGAAATAGAAGAAAAATGTAACACAAAAAAGGTTAGGAGTATTCATATTATAAGATGACACCCCTCAAACAAGGAGACGGGAGATCTACTGAGATAAAGAAATAATAGAAAAATGTAACACAAAAAAATCAACGTTTAAACATTACGAACACCCCTAACATAGATCATAGCTACCCTATTTCCATAATAGTAGAAACTGAATCTTTTCCAAGAAGCACCATCACCCAAGCCCAAACAGACGCCGTAATTTCCCCCCAAATGTTTTCAACATATATGTTGTCTTTGAAAATTTTACTCATTACATGCAAGCCAAATTTTCCAACACACTGCATAGGGTACAAGTCTTTGGACTTTCGCTTTGTTTCTACTGTCTCTTTTTTTTTCTTCTATTTTGGAACCACTGCCACATGCATTTAAGATGGGAGAAATCAAATACCAAATTAGCGAACCTAAAATTTCAGTCACTGATAACGGGTGGATTAAGATTTTGGATATTGTGTTTAAATTGATTTTCATTGAGAGTTGTCTGGATGCGACCTTGTGAGAATTTTCTAGTTCTCGGATCTGATTTTCTTCCTGTGTAATTGATTGAAGGTGTGGAGGTCTCACCCCTTGTTTCTTACACCGGAGAAAACCTTGAAGCTATATGTCGCGGAAGAACATTTCATGCACCCTGTGAAATTACATACTAATTGAAGAACATATGACATCATCTTTTAATTGAGCTTCGCGTCTTCTTGATTCACAGTTCAGCTCTTCGGGGTATATGCTATAATCCCAAAATTCCTGAATCTGATGCTCCATACAGAAGTCTCATTTTTTGGCAATTTAAGTCCAATATCCATTCCACGCTCCAATTTGTTATGGCTTTCTTTTTTATATTAGCATCCACATGTGAAATATATATTGTTTTCTCTTTGATCATGGTTTTTCGCATGAAAATGTGTGTGTAACATATATGAGATGAAATGGGCTTGTGTTTATATTTAAAATTATATTTTTCATGACTGTTTTTCAGATGTTATTGACATTAGAAATACTAGATGCTAGTTTCATCAAATGCTTTAACAGCTCTTTCTAGTTTGTTGTTGTTGTCTACACATTTAGAACTTTGTGAATGATGTAAAGCAGTAGTATCCTGCGGATTGCTTTATTTATTTACTCCATATGAAGAAGGGTTTATTCATCATTTGTCTCTGTGATCATTAGTTTTCTAAATACTGGGTTAAATGTATTGAACTTTATTTTTCTCTTTTAGAAGTTAGCTATGACTCTAACCTGTCTTTTGTTGAAGATGAAAAACAACTTTATCAGCAGGATAATACCAGACAGGCTTTTTTTTAGACTGCTCCTGATACTCGGTTTTTTTCTTAGTCCAAAACAGAGTTTTATATACTACGTTAGAAATTCAATAATGCATATGCCTATTAGATATTGTATACATCACATTAAATATTTTCTTATACTTACTAAAAATTAGTTCATTCAACTCGAAATGAAGCAATATATATTTTTTTATAAAAGTATATGTCTTATTTGATGATGTTTACTATTTTTTTAAAAATGAAAACATACGAGGTTTGAGTTTTAGTTGAGTCACATTTTTCTTTCTTTTTAATACAGTTCACACAATGCTCTGATTTTTTAAAAATTATAATTTTTTGTAAATTATATTGAATAGAAACAAAGCATGTCTTTGTATACCCCCAGTATGAATTGTATATGCTTGTTTAAAAAATCACATGATTAACAAAGAATAAGTTGTAATATGGATAATAAAAGTAGTGTTATTAGGGGTACAACTTGGGTAGGTTGAACTTGAGAGTTTGGATTTAGTATTTTTTATTATCTGGTTCAACCGAGTCGCATTGACTCAATTGAAAATCAATGCGGGTCGAGTTCAATTAGGGTCGGGTTGTTTGGATTCATCCCGAAACCAAAGTTGGATTAAATATAAATATCTGACTCCAATCCAATGTGGGATTAAATATGGGGTTTTTTAGTTTTCAGTCCCTGTAAAATACCTATTTAGGGGTCGATCTCTCACTTTTTATTACTTTGGTTTTAGTTCCTAGATTTAAATGATATGTTCTTTTTTAGTCTCTCATAGAGACTAAAAAGAAAACTAAATAATTTAGGGATAGGTCTCTCCTAGGGACTAAAAAGGAACATCTTTTAAATCTAAGGAGTAAAATCAAAATATGAAGAAGTGATGGACCGATCACTAAATCATATGGTTTATGGAGACTTAAAAAATAAAAAAAACCCTTAAATATAAAAAATCTGACTGTTCGAATGGTGTTCCTCAATTTTAAGTTATGAATTTCCATCGTATCAAGCTTTAGTGATTGATTTTATAAGATTAAATCTAAATCATCTAGAATCTATCCAACATTTACCCTTTATTTTCTCCTCCTTTGTTGTCGTTCCTCATTTTCCACCTCTACTACTTAGTAATCCATATCCTATAGCCATCTTTTTCCAAGCTCCTTGTAGAGGATTTGGATTAGCTGCTTGACTTTCTCTACTTGACATTGCTTTACTGAGAATGTTACATGTACATAATTAAATTCAATGGTCAGATTTTCACTTTTGTGAATTTTTTTTCTTTGTTTTTTTTTTTGGCTGACACGCTTTTGTATTATTTGGTTCCTTGGACCCCACGTTTCCTTGATTGAAAAAACCACTTTATTTTTATACATTTTGATTTTCACAGCCAATTTATTTCTTTTATTTCTTTCAAATATTCACAAGTCTGCCAAGTTTTTATGTTTTATTTTTACCATCCAAGCAGATTTGTCTCTTTTTCATCTGTTCAAGGTATTATTATCATATCCCTAAATCCGCAAATCTTAGGTCTTAAAAAATAAAATATTTTTGATCTATTTGTTTCTAATTCATTTTTTTTAAATATCAAATGTGTTTGTAATTTTGTATTTGAGATGAAATAGTCATATTTCTCTTTTGTATTCTTTTTTAGGTATTATTAATCTTATCCCAAAAACTACTAAGGATTCCAAAAATTAGTTATTTATGATTTTTTAAATAACAAATGTTATTATAATATTGTATTTGAGATGAAATAGATCATGTTCGTGTCTTGTTTTTATGTATTTTTTTTTAAAGTTATATGAGATTTTTGTAAATTTTCAAATCAACCAGTGATTCATGAAAAACCTACATATGACATGATGTTTGATTTGAATAAACCGCATACGAATTATTTTATAAATATGGAAGGAGAATGTCATTTAGTATTAGAAGACATACCCATAACAAGAATATGCATACCAATCGAATTACTTCAAGAATATTTGTTTATTGTAAGAGGGGTTTTTGTGGTAGTGATAAACGAGATCATTTGACTAAAAACAGCAGAGCGGATACAAGAATAGGTTGCGGTGCACATATAACTATTAAATTGAATAGGAATAATGGAAAGTACATGATCCATGATTTTTCACTACTACAATAATTGGAATAGCTAACAGTCCTAACGGTCACAGTTAGTAATTGTGGAGGGAAAAATCTACACCCTATTAGAAGGTGACACGAAGTTGGAGTTACTCGAGCATAAATCACCACATCTGTTAACCTGTGACCCGGTTTGGCAATGACAAAATCATAAGGCTACAAGCAGGCACTCCTGATCAGGTGAGACTCGACCAGACCGAATCAAGTCTGGTCGAACGGTCTTACACCTCTCGAGGGAATACCAGGTTGTACATCGAGCAAGACTCCATGTACCAACTAGATGAAGACCGCAAGGAGAACCTCAGAAATGGTCAAACACTCATAATGTCAATATCTGCTAGGTGAATGATTAAATGTCCATTACTCATAAAATGTGGGTAACTAAGGACACATTTAGCTATAATAAAGTGGGGCAGTTACCACAAATTTTCCCACTAACAACCATTAAGGGAAAGCTGTTACAACGGCTACATAGCCCAATGAACCCTATAAAAAGGGAGGTAACATCAATGAAAAGGTACAAGTAATTCTCTAAACATGCCACATTAAAGTGAGATTATCCCTTGAATTCCCTGACTAATTGATCTCTTCGAAGTCCCCTTAGCTGGCACCACACTAGTATCCCCTTGATTCATTTTTTAGTTCAGAATTCATATTCAACCAGATCCGAATTCGAGAAGGAGGCTACATCCATTTAAGTTGACTGAAAGGGAAAATTACCTCACAGCGATATAAAACATGATAATAGATACTTAAGATCTCATATTTATCACAAACGTGACAAGAGATTGTGCAAGAACATGTGATTTTTTTTAAATGAACTTTTGCTCATGGTTGCACAAAAAAGCATAATTAAAGCTACTCGATTATCACGGTTTTATATGACCGTGATCAAAGAATTGATCATTTGATTGTGGTTTGTATAACCAACGATGATGGTGAAGTTCAAAGGATGATTAAAATAGTGCTTACAATGATACTTAGTTCACTTGTTATCACTGAATAAGAATAACAATCACGATGCACATAATTTCGTGATCAAATAAAATGTTTTAAAAAAATTTTAGAACGACTACAATCTGACATGTGATCATGGTTTATGGAAGCAAAATGATCGGACATGGACATCGTGATAAGAGGCTAGAAGATGTAGATTTTGATACTCATTGCATGGACATGAGATGTTTGCTTTTTATAAAAAAAAACATTTATGTGCAAAGTTAAGAAATGATTTGATGCCATCCATAAAGCGTGAATCTGAAAATTGAAGTTTGAAATTGTGATCGCATACTTGACGTTGATAACATTCTTAGGCATTTTGTTCGCTTCAGTGTGTTACAAGTTATTCTATTTTCTCATGTATTCTGTGAATGGTAAGCATCAGAGAGCACTTCTAATTTTAGTTTTTATTTTTTTATTTTGTTTTCATTTCATAGAACTCCTCAATTCTCGTATTGTTTTAGAAGAATTTGACTCTGCTTTCACCAACATCTCTGGTTGCTCGTTCCCTCTATATACTTGCAACCGAGAACTCAAAGTTAAGCAATCAGACATTGAAGTCTATCAATGTTAATGAATCACTGGTTGAGGAATTGGTACAATGCCTTTTGACTTGCAATCCGGGTATGGAATGCTCGCTTGTGAAGAAATTCATTTCCCCTGGTGTACGTTGTAATACCTTATGTAGAAAAAAAATATTATATCCTCTTTGTGTTGGTTCAGAATCACTATTATACATATATATTATACAATAATGATTCACATGTCCCATCTTATAGGCCCCATGAGATTGCAGAGATGTAATATCTAATATATCCTTCATATCTTTTTTAGTAACTTTTTCCCACAATTATGGGACGATTAGGATTTCCTCGTATGTAATCATGAGAGATGGTTTTTTCAATTGCAGTTTTCTTCTGTAAAATCCATTCATATTGCATATATGACCATAAGGTTAAATTCTGTAAATGGTAGTGGAATATGCTGTGAATATTCTACTAATGGTATTAGTGTGATCAGAATTGACCAAGATACCCATATGAGAAATTTGCATATGTAAACCCTATTAAATCACTATTTTGGAGTTATCTCCCCTTAAAAAAAGTAATTGCATCCATACTCCTGAAAAATTCATTCATATTACATCATCAGAAATTTGCATTTATTTAATACTCTTATACTAAGTTTATAAATTTGAACTCAACAACCTCTCTGTATATAATAGTAGATAGTATATAAATAAACCATAGGTACACAAATTACAAACCACATATCAACCATGTAGTAGTAACAACATAGATACACAACATATTCATAAATTTAGGAAACATACATTGTTCTTCACTAGTACACACAAATCACATTGTTCTTCACTGGTTTTAACAAACATACATATGAATACAACATTGTTTTGTTTAAACAAACATACAGACATTAACATACTAACTGGTCCATTGTTTGTACATAGAACTACCACCTCTACCAAACTAAACACTACTTGCTCCACCTCTTCTGGAATTTAAAGGTTTTCCTTTCAATCCCAGTGACCATCTGTTGGTACTCCTAATTAAATAATTTGAAGGAGCATAGAAACTCGGCCAACATTGTTGTAGCTTGCCTCTTGTGGGACTATAGTTAATTCAACATTGGTTGTACTTGGTTCTGCCTCTTATTGAACTGTCACTGACCCTCTGTCGTGAGCCTTTGGTGGGTTACTCTTCACTGGTTTTAATTGGATTTTTACAAGTTTTTTTTATGATGCCCAGCTTGTCCACATCTTTTGTACTTATAAACCCTCTTCACAATAGAGCTTTCACTTGTCTCTGTATCATAGGGACAAATCCTTTTTTTCTACGTCCTACATATTTGCCTTCCAAAACTCTCCATATTTAAACATTATATCAACCTAAGTGTCTTCTTCTAACTATAATATAAAACAACAACAATGTAACACAATTTACATACATAGCATAACTAAACACTCACAACAACACAACAACAAAAGCAATACAAACATAATAATTAAATACGCAACAATGCAACACAACTTACATAAACAACATAATTAAACATACATAAACAAATATCATTACTCAATTTCTGATACCAAATTTAAAAATTGGGAACTTAAAAAACCCAAACATTATCCATAGTGACAAATTGCATAGACATTCACACATAACCCTACACTCAATATCATGCCTCAAACAAGCAAATAAAGGCCAAATTTAGAGGAGAGAGACGGAAGGGCATAGATGCAATATGAATGAATTTTCTAGGGTTATATATGCAATTATCTTTTTAAGGGGGTATAACGCCAAAATAGTGATTTAATAGGGGTATAAATTCAAATTTTCCTAGGTTTAATTAGGGGTAAAATAGAGATTTTATGGTGTATGCTTTACGAGGGGCATAAATGCAATTTTCCTTTTTTAAAATTTTGGTGACTGGGTTAATATCCTCATTGATGAGTGTCTATAATTTCATATAACTTTTTAGTTATTTAATGTAATATGTACATTGTTAGATGAAGTATTTATAACTCGTTAAAAACTTTTTACATTTTAAAAAATAGGTATATACCTCATTAGGCATTAAAAAAAAAAACATGAGTGAATCGCATGTGGGGTTGTAAATAGGGTTGTGTCTAACATTTTCCCAGCCCCTAATGTAATTCACACTCTTTTTGAATTTTCTAAAAATAATATATCTCATCTAATAACTTACGTACTTTAATAAAAGATCAATGTATACTTCAGTGAATTGGACGGACTCATTTATAAGTGCGCCGCCTCGGCCAATCAACCAAAACTTCACTACTCGATCAGTACCCGTCCCGTGCCGACACAACAAAACCCGGTAGTCCAAAGTTCCCTGGTCCAAAGCCCTGTAATTTCAAGACAAGGCCAGCCTCGGACCCCTTTCTATTCCACCTTCCTAAGAAGTCAGAACCCAAATCCTAGGCAGACCTCCTAAGATACTTATAATGAGGTCTCCCCTCCGACATCCTATGATTAGAGACGAATGGGAAAGAGGGACTCTTACCCTCCCCTCCCAGAGACACTAACTAGGATTTTTAGGTACTAATGGACACAAATATATCTCCCTCCCAACTGGTAAACCTCCACTCCCCGGGGCCAACAGACTGCGTTACTGTCAATACCACCAACAACATGATCATACCATAGAACAATGCATTGTTTTTCAGATTTTATTTACGATTTAAATGATGACAGGCGCCTTGATTGGGCCATGATCAAAAGCCACTTTAACCAGGGCAATTCTCGAGCCTCCAAGCCACTTGGCATTTTTACTGACCCATTGCCAGGTCACAACCAAGCATCCACATTTGGAGCCCACATGGTAAACATGGTCAGAAGAGGGAGACAGCCATCACCACAGCCAAGCAGTTCAGAAGACGTCACTGATGACAGTCTGTCCGAAGAATCCGAGGAGGAAGAGCAGAACGAGCCCTTCCAGCTGAACCTCGACGATCATGACCTCGCCATACTCTATGGCGAAGAAGAAGATGCAGTTCTCGCCCTACCCGCAGTCATCAACATCGAGTCCGACGAAAGCGGACTAGAAAACCCGGGAGGAGACGAAGAAGAAGAGCCATTTGAGGAGATCCCCGAAGGAGTTAGCGAAGGACCCGAGGGAGGGGAATGTACGTCGGACGATCTGCATCCAGATGACAATGGGTCCTCCAAGAGTACCGACACTGTCGAAGGCCCCCGCCGCCCAATAACCATTTCATTCACTGACCAAGACCTCCCGGATCCCAGATTGTGAGTCTACCCCCTACACATCCGTGGACGACTTCAAATGTTGTGGCTAAACAACATCTTCGTGGACCCAGGGTCAGGAATGAACATAATGACATGCTCCACCTACCAAAAGATACCCGAACTAGGCCGTCTTCCCATCCAACCGGCCCACCATACTATTCAAGCCTTCAACCATACCGGGAAGACTCTCCGCGGCCCCAGAACATTCGAGCTATCCGTCGGCCTCTTATCTGCGAAGTAGCCTGCTTCGTGGCCGACATCGACACAAGGTACCCATTGATGCTAGGGCGACCGTGGTTAGACAGCATCCAAGCTATTTGTTCCCCCCGACACCAATGCCTTTGACTGCCCTTCATGAGTCATGTACTGACAGTCTGGGGAGAGGCACGCCTCCAGTACGAGAACGAGAACAATTGGACGATACATAATATGTTCACACTAGCCTGCGATCCGGGAACGAGGATGAAAGTGATAGCCCACCTGGGTCCCCTTATAACGACAACTATCCCTCGGAAGAAGCGGCCAGGACCTTGCATCCACCAAGCAATCCTACGGAGCCCAACTCGATCACCTTCCTCCCCCATGAAGTCGCAAAAGTCGGAGCACACTCCACACCCCTCGCAATCACTGCCATACTCGGAGGGAAGGAATTCCGGCACATTCTCATTGATATGGGAGCGGAAACTAACGTTCTTATATATTCCGCCTACCAGAAGCTAGAAGGTAGGGTTCCTAGATTGGAGCCCTCGGACGAATACATTTATGCCTTCGACAGCACGCGCAAGAACGCTTGCGGACTGGTCACGCTCCCACTAAAGATCGGCCCGGTCTCCACCATCGTCAACTGCATGGTAATGAACATCCAATCACCCCACCCTCTGATTGTAGGGAGGACATGGCTCAACAGCATCGAAGCCGTCTCGTCCACCCGACACCAATGTCTTCGCTTCCCATACCGCGGGAAAGTAGTATCCATATGGGGAGAAGCACGCTTTAATGAGACACGGGCCCGGAATTGGAGCGTCTGTGCCATGCGCATCTGGCTAGAGGTGCTCGCATGTTGGCAGCAGGCTCCACCGACGAAGAACTGCTCCATCAGGGAAGGCCCTTGAAAAGGCTCAGGGAGGAAGAATTCGGGAATAGGGGACCCCCACCGGACATCAGCCGGCCGCCCAAGCGAAGCCGACTCGAGAAAACAATACGAATCCAAGAACCAGATACCGATCCCCCCGGGTGAGCTTTCAACATCCTGTATATATTTGTTTACAGCTTTTTCTAAAAAATCAAAATCGAAAAATATTTGTTTACCAGCTTTCGCTTTCACCACCCTATACATATTTGTTTGTCAGCTTTCCAAAAAAAAAAAACCAAAATCCAAAAATACATGCTAATCAGCTTTCATTCCCCAACTCTGAACATACCTGTTTTCAGCTTTATTTCCACTATTTTTTCCCAAAAAAATATGTTTTCTAAAAACATGTTTCCACACACTCCTTCAAAACTAAATGTTTTACAAAACCGTATTTCCATACTTCCAAACCAAAATAAAAACACTTTCCCAAACTTTCTTTACTTGTTTACCAAAACAACGAAAATATTTACAAAATACATTTCCACTCTTTTTCAAAACGAAAACGTTTTTCAAATCTGCGCTCCCACACCTTTCTTCAAAGCAAAATGTTTTACAAAGCCGTATGATTTCCGCCAAAAACGTTGTACAAAATGTCTTTCCATGCTTTCCCTCTAAAACAAAATCGTTTTCCAAACTTTATCTCCATTCTCTTTCCAAAAACATATCTATTCGCCAACGCAGGCACTTTTTTTAAAAAAAGACCATAAGTATGCATCTGTCTTCACACTTTCGAAAACAAAAATATATACCAAAAAGAGAGAACTACTAGACGAGAAAAGATTAAGAGCGGCAGACCATGCCCAGGCCTACCAAAGAAGGGTGGCAAGGGCATTTGAAAAGAAGGTAATAAAAAGAAAATTTGAAATGGGGGAATTAGTACTTAAGCCAATCATGCCATCAAGACAGCCTCACCCAAGAGGGAAGTTGCAACCCACATGGGAGGGACCTATGTGATCACCCATGCCTATTCCGGGAATGCCTACCGCCTGGTAATGCCGAAGGAGTCGAGGTTTCAGGTTCGTGGAATGCACTTTATCTAAAGAAATTCCATGCATGAATAGCTTTCAATACTTGAGACTATTATTCTTTCTTCCTGTAATTTTCAGCGTTTAGTACTGGGTGATAGAATTATAAGACTCTCAAAGATAAATTCGTATCTATTTGAACACATCTCCACCAAATCATGCCACTTCATTCACACACGCATAACTGGACGATCGATTTATCTGATAGAAGAGAAATTGCCTACCCCGTAGACTGGGACAATTTAAAACCCCCAAAGCAAAACCTCCCTTATTTCCGCCCCACTCGTATTAACCCTAGATCAAAATGAGGAGTTACCTAGACCTGACATATGTCCCAAAACTGGCTCTGGCACTATACAAACACTTCTAGAGGGGAAGCATGAAAGAATCGGGGTGAAAAACAGAAGAGCCCCCCCTCAAATAAAAAAAAATCAGGCAATGAGAGGCCAACAAAAGAAAAATAACACCCAAGTGAACGGGTTAAACTCTCTATTTTAGCAGGCTTTCACGCCTTTACGCACGGTATACGCTAGACAACGGCTATGCCAGTACAGATCCAAACAAATGACTGTACTTCTTTCCACCCAAAAATAAAGAAGTGGTAAAAAGAAGAAAGCCAGAGGGACCTAGAAAGTAGGACATATGCTAGACTGGGACAATTCTAAAATATTGCCCGAAAGTAAGATATTACTCTTACCCCATTCTTCCCCTCCCCCTTTTATTTTTTTCACAATGGGATTCAAAATTGGACTATGTCTACCAGGAAAGGCGAAATTTCGACCAAAGGTAGATCATTTCCAGGTTTACAAATTACACACACTCACACGAGTTCACTTAGAAACTTGCCTATCCAAAGGAAGCTTATTTAACTTGACTCCTAGTACACTCATGGATTTTTAGCATGTTTAGAATAATACGATCAAGCATTTGAGAACCATGAACCTAGAAAAACCGGCACCTAAGGCCTATACCTTTCAAATACAATCCACGGGGACTTGATGGTATCTTTTACTTCAGAAAGTCGAAAACATTACCCACTCACGTAAAAAGCCATTGAAGAATTAAAATGCCCACTTATGCCACAATACTTACGCATAAGTTCGCATTTTCCTTTTCCAAAGCACCTAGGCATTCGATTTTCTTGAAATGTTAAAATTGACCCCCCGTACCAATGATAAGATTACCCCCACCTACATTCATTCTACGCCCTTCCGCACATGCTTGAGAGAAAATTGTCCCACTTTCACACACACTTAAAAAAGTTTTTCGCTCACACACTTGGAATCCCTTCCTTGCATACTAAAGCATGGTTTCCCGCACTTTACTTTCTCGCATTATCTTTTCATTTACCTTAAGATGGATTGTAGCCCTTGACAATTCAAGCAAGAAGGGCTCGAAAGTCGGTGTAGGGGCGCAATCCGGACAGATTTAACACTTGGTCCATGGAAATGATGTTTTTATAGGTCTCAAAAGTCGAAACAGTCAGGAAAGCTTCCAGTAGCAGCAGACGGGAGCAGCAAGACCAAAAGAATTGTCCCAGGCAAGGGGCGGCTAAACCCGACTAGCCGCCCCTCACCAGCCGGATAGACACAACTAGCCGCCCCAGCCTTGGTTTTAGGTAAGCATGTCCCAGGAAGGGGGCGGCTAAACCTAACTAGCCGCCCCTCACTGTGCGGCTAGTTTACACTAGCCGCCCCCTACCTGCTGCCCAAAAAACCTGCTGTCAGTCCCACTTTTCAGCTACATTCATACGCACATAAAAACAGTATAACTACGAATCAAACAACCACTAAAACAAAAATCATACACCAAACCATGCACCCATTCATCCTTTCATCCACCCATACAACCTTATAAAAACTATTCCACATACGCGACCAAACTAAAACCAATAAACCAAGTTTAAAATAGCCATGGTTGTTCATAAACCAAAGAAAGAAAGGAAAAATTGTTTAAGAAAAGGTAAACCTACAATCAAAATAAAATAAAAATCCATCGGACGCTTCCATCGAAGTCTTGAGCTATACTCCACCAGAATATCACCTGAGTCAAAACAAAAGGGAGAAAAGCATGAATTCCTTGCAGATATACCATTCTTCTACCTAAAACCAAGACACAAAGAAGCTATACCTCGGCGTATCGTCATCCGCTGGAGGCTGAGTAGGAGGAACATCCTGACTTGGCTGAGAAGGGAGCGGTGGCTGATGAGAAGACTGAACCTCTGGAGCATCAGGAGCGGCAGGAGTCTCTCGAACCGAGGACGCAGCCCTCGCGTATATCCCACGACTCCGAGATGCCGATGGACGAGAAGCACGGCTAAAGGTGACCCCAGTAGCCAAGGAAGCCGAGAGAGAATGGTCAGGCTCCGGAAGAAGGTCAAGGTCCGCCTCGGTCATGGAGCCCCCTCCAACCAATTTCCCCCTCATAGTCGCCTCCCAGAGATGAACCTGCTGCATATCTCTGTCTCTCCTCTCCAATCTCTGTCGGAGACGACTCTCTGTCCCTCTAGCCCGATCCTCAACAGCCCTCAACCTCTCCCTCCAACTCCCGTGCCCTCGCCTCTGATGCCCTGAGCGCCTCCCGATCCCTATCCCCGGCTGCCTGGAGAGAACGAACCAAGTCTCCCATCAAACCTCCAGGAACGCCCGCCGAAGCCTCCAACTCCGACACCCTCATCTGGAGGGAGTCCCTCTCACGGCCTAGGGTAATGAAACCCTCCTCTCTCGAAGCCATCATGGACCTCAGCCGGTCCGTCTCCTCCTCAGCTCGAGAAGCCCTACCCCTCGCCTGGCCCAACTCCATCCGTATGGCCGTCAATTCATTCCGGGCCGCATCTAGCTCCCTCGTCAGCTCGAGCTCTCGCTCGGAAACCATGGAAGGAGGGGTGGAAGAAGAAGAAGCACCATCGGCCCTCGCTCTCGACAGAGCATCCACCTGAGCCTCGAGGACCCGGACCTGTTCCTGCAAGCATCTCCGTTGCACCCGCAACGCCTCTATCTGCCTGGCTCGCGCTTGGAGGTGCTCATTGGCGGTCTTGAGCCTCTTCTCCATCTCATTCAACTCAACCTGCAAAAACCAAATACCATTCAGAAAATATTCAAGCGAAGGAAAACGGAGAAGAAGAGAAGGATTTTTTCAACTTACGTAAGCGTCCGGGATCTCCTCCTCCATCGTTCCGAGGATACCTGCATACTCCTAACGATACCAAGCCAGGTATTCGTCACTCGAAGTCACCTCAGGACGATGCTCCACCAAGACGCCTCGGCCCATCCATCCCGCCACATATGTAGCGTAATTCCTCTGGAGGTTCGTGTCCCTAGGAATCCCAGCCACCGGAATCGAGGGGCGCCGCGGCAGAGGATCGGGCACCCACTGATGATAGCCAAGCTGGCGGACGACCCGGCTGATCGCATGAAACACGACCTCATTGAAATAGATCAACCAGACGTCTCGCGCCAGAGCCTCGGGAACCTCCTCCGGATAAGGCCTCCACGTTATCTAAAAAAAAAACATCAAAGATAGGAAGAGCGCTTAGTCAAAAGAAATTCGAAGAAAAACTTATACCTCTTCCTCCGACAAGACGCGGAAGGCCTCTCGGAATTGGGCGAGGCGGTACAAGCGAGAAGATCCCCTGGGTTCCCACCTCATGGCCCCAGGGAGGGCACGATCAAACGGAGCCAAAGTCGGGCGATCAATGGCGAAGTACTCATATCCAAAAATCTAGAAAAGCAAGAGGGAAATTGTCATGATCAAGCAAACTAAACCAAGAAGAAGACATCTATTTACCACTTACACATACCTGAAGAAATGGCGCGAAACCACCAAGGTTCTTTCCCCCGGCCCTCTTAACTTTCTTCGAGAGCTCCGCGAAGAGATGGGCGAGCATCGCCGCTCCCCAAGCATAGCGTCCCATGCCCTCAGGTCGCTCATCAGCAAAAGAGAGTGAGAGGAAACCTTATCAGAGGCCGTCGAGAAGAGGACCCGGCCGAAGAAGTAAAGGAAGAATGCCCTCAACTCCCTCCGTGCCCTCTGTGGGCACGCGACCGTCTCTCTCGCCTTGATCATCGCCCTCCTCCTCTCGAAGCTAGCTGCAGCTTCACCCTTCTGACGCTCCGTAAAAGAACCGAGGCCATACTGTACGAAAGCCTCCCTAAAGGAATCTGGTTCAGCGTCCGCTCCTGCTCCACGAATTCCCACTCCCCGATCAACTCTCGAAACAGCCCCCTATAATCCGCAAGGGTGGCCGCAATCACCGCTTCCCCCAAGACCGGAAGGCCGGTGATCCGATGGACGTCCTCAAGGGTCGGCATAATGGCGCCAGTAGGGAGGAATGGATGCCCGCTCTCCGCCAATGCCTCCACATATGGGCGATGGACGTGGAACGGCTCAATCAGAAAGAAGGAACGGATGCCCGCTCCGTCCACTAAACTCCTCTCCTCCTGCCCCAAGGCATCATACCACCGCTTCATCCCATGCCAAAGGGCCCGGATGCGATTCGGCCACTACGAAACAAACGAAAATTGGTTAGTCCAAAGCAAACGAGAGGTAAGGATACAAGTCTAAACGAATTCATCTTCTAGTAACCATGCTTAGCACAATAAAACTCCTACACAGAAGCATGAAATATCATACTTCATACGAAAACTTACCTTTCTTTATTTGCAAAACATGCCTATAAGATCACATGCTTTACCCTCTTACCCCACCGTGGTCATTACTCGTATATTTCCTTTTCAAATATAACGCTTATCATGCTTATATATACTTTCCACGAACTAAGCATATGAAGGAACTTAAACCTATAAAAATGCATGCGTATACTCCCTCTTATACTCCCTCTTACTCCACCATGGTCAAATACACATAGAAACATACTTTGAAGATTACATACATGCAAAACCATCACATGCAAGCATACCAAGCCATTCCCTTTCCTTTCCTTTATATGCATACAACAAACATGGATGTATGTATGAAGAATTATCTCCTTTTCTTTCTACAACCTGTACCCGTTCGCATGCTTACTATCCCACCGTGATTAACTTATACACAAGCATGCCTATTTAGAACACACATATACGAGTATAATACAACCTGTTCATACCGCCAAAACACATCATATACACCAAAATAAAAGGCTAAAGACTAAAAGGTTAGGAACATACCACGGCCCGTGTGGACCCAGGAGCGTCCACCTCGGCCTCATCGGGATCGTCCATCCCGTCGTCATCCCCCTCCTCTTCATCTTCCTCAAACACGGCCTCCTCGGCCTCAGCCTCAGCACCCACACCGGTCTCTGCAGCCCCGGTGCCCATACCCTCAGCCCCAGCCTCATCCCTAACCTCTCCTGTCCCCTCCGCTCTCCCCGCGCCGGAGATAAACTCCGCAAAAGCCCCCATAGCCCTACTTTCTTCCTCCTCAGCCCTGGCCTCTGTGGCCTCCCTGTCCAACATCCCAACAAGGACATCCAACGACGCCCTCACATCTTCACTAACCCCCTCGGCCCCTACTCCCTCGGTTGCACCCTTAACCGATCCCCCGACCCCCAAAACCACCTCCTCGACCACCGCCGGTCGATCCCCACGCCTCCTCTTGCGTGTATACCCTATCATGCTACTCCCAACCTCCGGGGCAGTCCCCAAAGACAAGTCTCCAACCTCACCTGCGCCGATATCCACCGGCAGCACCTCCGTCACACCCATAGCCTCCCCCACGACCTCGACGTCCGGCCTATCGCTCTCCGACGATGAAGAGCTCGGGCTACGCTCTCCACGAGCCACCCGTGGTCGTTTCCCCCTCGAAGCAATCACCTTCGACCTCGTCATCTTCCTCGGATTGAAAAGAAAAAGGAGAACCCAAAAACTAGGGTTTCTAAATCAAGAGAGGAGGACGGATCTAGGTCGAAATGAAGGAAGAAAAGGCAAAAGGAATCAAGGTTTTCGGTTTAAAATGAAGAAGAAGAAGAGAGGAGGGAAGAGTAACCGTTTAAAAACGTTATGGGGAGAGAGAGAGGGTCCCTTTTCAGTTATAAGGGACCCAGTCGGGAGGCGGCTACTCACGAGTAGCCGCCCCCTCTCGTGCGGCTAGTTACAACTAGCCGCCCCTCCCAGTTTTTTTTTACTTTCACTTAAAACCCCTTTCCAATCTCTTTTCAGCCCTAAATTCCAAGGTTTTCCATACCAAACAGCCCTGTATTGGCTTATTTCCAGACACTACTTGATCAAACACGACTTTCCCGAAGCTTTGCCACACTTTCAATACCGTTCAAATTCGAATTTCTTCAGTTCTAGTTCTTTTCCAGAGTTCTTATCCTTCGGATGATCCAATTCACCAAATCAACTTTTACTTGCTTTCTGTCGGCGATATCCCCTCCTTGCTGAGTCTTCCCAAGCACGGAAATGGTAGGCATGAGGAAACTGACGCTGGGCTGCTCCGCACACGATAGCTAAGAACCCCGACCGCGGGTTGGATCACTCACCATTTACTTTTCCCCGCCTTCCACCTGAATCATCCTTTCGGCTAAAAATTCTAAGTCAAGACCTAGCCTCTGACAGTCTAAATCAACTCCCCGAATAGTACTGTTCGTGTTGGCATAACTTCTTGAAGGTCGGGCCGGCCAAAATAGGGGTCTCTTTCCTTATCATCGGTCGAAGTCTTTCCTGCTTCGCACAAAGACTCCGTCCGATGAGGGACAATTGTAGATACCCCAATTTTGACCGTCCAGAAAGACAGAAATACTTCAAGTAACACCCGAAAATATCCCACATTTGGACATCAAGTAGAGAACCGAAGTCCAGGAAACCGGAAACCCTATCCCCAGCCCTAACCAACCCAGAAACCCTAACCCTAACCTAAACCCAAACCCTAAACCTAACCCTAACCTAAAACCTGAACCCTAACTCTAACCCTAAACCCAAACCCTAACCCTAGCCCTAACCTAAACCAGAAACCCTAACCCTAACCCTAACCTAAACCCAAACCCTAAACCAAAACCCTAACCCTAGCCCTAACCTAAAACCAGAAAACTGGAAACCGAAAACCCTAAGTCCCTGGCTAGGGGCGGCTAGACCTAACTAGCCGCCCCATACCAGGCGGCTAGTTAGCACTAGCCGCCCCCTGGCCGACTTTGGACTAGTTCCCTGGATGGGACATAAAGCAGTATTAAATGCTGATCATTGCGGCGGGTGATGACCTTTGGCCGCCCTATCTTAGCCGGATCAACCAAAGTAACCGACCCAAGCCACCACTTGTCAGAGATGGGACGTTTGGTAGGTCATGATAGGGGCGGCTACCAGGAAGTAGCCGCCCCATGCTGGGCGGCTAGTTAGCACTAGCCGCCCTTCAACTGATCCTAACAGAAGAACCAGAGAATTAATGAGGGGTCTAATCAAATACACTATTAGCCAAGCCACTCTTTTACCCCCTGGATATTCCCCTGCCTCTTTTTTACTATAAATTGAGGAGGTCCCAAGCCTTTAAAACCATCATCAATCCATCAATCCACAATCCAATAGACACCAATACACAACCCACAATTCACATTCCCTTTCCCCACTAGAAATCCCAAGAGAGAGAGAGAGAGAGCCCTTTTGTGAGAGAAATACTCATTTCCCTACATAAAATACCCTCTCATTCCACCCTCCAGAAACCTGGGCTAAACCTAGCTTAGCCTCCGTCCAAAACCAAACCCATTTCCTACCGAAGTTCTGCCCAAACCAGACCAGGCCCCGGACGGCTAAACCCTAGTAGCCGCCCCTCACCAGACGGCTTGATCCCACTAGCCGCCCCCTATACACACCCCATTTGCACCCCTATGTCCCAAGACTCCTTTAGTCAAGCCCCGGAAGCAGAACAGGATTATCTGTTTTTCACCTCTGTGTACGGTATATCCGTGTCTCAGAGCAGAGACCCCACAAACTCCCCACGTAGGCGATCAAATCCAACCCCACCCCTTTTCCTGCTTTTTAGAAAAAGAAGGTGGCGATCACACAAACCCCCCTGAATCCTCTTGAGACGCTATCGGGCGCCTCAACCAGGAACGACACTCTCACCCTTCCGAGAAGACGATCCGACCGAGCCCGCCAGGGCACGTATCCGATCCGAATCCCTGAAGAACCCCCACACACGCACGCACACACCGCGCACCGCCGGGATCCTTTCCGACAGCACTGATAGTCTTGGAGACTCCGACGATACCGACACCAATGTGTCTAGATATAATTTATACATAAATAGATTTTTAACTTGACACAAATTGGTTACTACGAGGAGAGGCCAACTACATGCCAAATAAAATTGATAGTCTTTCCACCAAGCAAGTCTAACGTACTCGCACCCACAATCTCGTTCGCAGCTACACGAGATCCACCAATCTAAATCTTTAAATTTGAAATATTGGGAAAAGAGGGGTGAACAACCACACACTCAGTGAATGGACCTTTAGGTCCCAATAATAATTGATATCACAAAATAATATTCTTTGATAATATATATCATAAGAAAACAATTTGCAACATATAATAATATAATATTTGCCAAACACAATAATTTTCGATAATCCAAACTTAATAGAAATCTCATTTCCAAATGCATAGTCTCAAAATCCCGTCAAACACATGATGCATATGAATGCAACAGACACGCATGCCCGTATGGCACGCAACCGAAAAGTGCTCCATCTAGAGCTTGGTCACGCAGACCAGTCATCACGCAGACGGGTGTCACACAGACACGGTCCCACTGGACTGGGTCACGCAGACCGATCGTCATGCAGACGATGTCACACAAATGGGGGTCACGTAGACGAATGATATGCATGCATGATCAATACATATTTTTCCTTCTAATAATATGCATGTAACAGTTTTTAAAATATTAACATTTTCCAAACAATACATAATAAGGCATTAGTCCATATAAAATGACATGCTCGAGGTATACAAAAATAGCATTTCAAATCATCGATAAAATCCTTCAAAACTACATAGGGGACGAGACCCACTCACCTTTGGTCCAAAGACATGCAACCCAAACTAGAAATTGTACATCAACCTAACCAGTCCTGAAATAGTATGACTAGGTCACAATATGCACAAACAGATCAGGACCTCATAGTACCCGTACATACAAAAACCGACGGCTCCCATAGGGGCCATCCCTGACAATTCTGACGGCTCCCATAGGGGCCGTCACCAACAAATCCGATGGCTCCCACTGGGGCCGTCCGAAACATGCCCGACGGTTCTCATTGGACCGTCCTGAGGCAAAAGCACGAAACCCTAATTTTTGTTAGAATATCCTAACACATTTGATTATTGAAAAACATACACGAGTCATTTAGAACGGTGTAAAACAGAAAAGAACTCATCTCCAAAATCAAATCATGCTTACGAAAAATCCAATTAAAACCAATCCAAAATTCTATTTATTTTTTTTGTTAAAACAACCTAATATCTTTTGACATTTACATACATATATGAGTCATGTAAAAATAATGTAAATCAGTAAAGAATATCAAAGATCATTCGCGTGTAAGAAATCCAATGAAAACCCTAGTTTATAAGGATTTGCAAAACACGTATATAAATCCAATTAAATCTTATTCAAAACTTATCACAAACTTAGATCTATTCATATTATCAAAAATCAATATATAATATGTATCCGATACAAAACATTTAGGAGATAGATCAAAAACTATTTATAAGAAAATCCATTCGAAACCCTAGCTTATGGAAAAACGGTAAAGCATCGATAAAACGCTAAAACACTTGGTACACCCAAGGATCTAATTATATATTATAAAATCCTTTGAAAACCATAAGAGGTAACATATTATTATACCTAGCATGATATTCTTCTATTCAAAACCCTAGATCTAAAAGGATTCAAAAATAGAACATATATAAAAACCATTAAATCATATTACAAAAAAATCCTTGAAGACCATAGATCTATTATATGTAGAAATAACTAACATGGATCTATGATAAAACACTTAAAAATCATAAAAACATGTATAGATTCTGATATATGCATATAGGGGTGAAAACAAGACCTTAAACAATTATAAACATGCTTTCTACCCTTAATAAACAACCCTAGACATATGATATATATATATCCCCTTCCTTTTGACATGAAATATTTATAAAATACTTTGAAAACATCATGATTTCATGGCTATAACATAAGGATCTGAAAATCATATCTAATACATCAAAACTATAAAAACTCAAGAGATCAAAGAGATCCAAAAAACATATGTGAGATCATCCTATACTAATACAAACATCAAAGAATAACATTTATATAAGATAAAAAAATACTCACCCAACACCCTTCCTTAAGATCCCAACAACAGAGTTCCAACAAGAGAAAGAAAGAGAGAAGCCTTTAGGGTTTTAGGGTTTCAATACAAAGAGAAATGAAAGATGGGGTATATATAAGCATATACACATGGGAGACAAAAATACAAAATCATCATTGTAATTTAAATCCTAGATCATTGCCCTTGTTTGTTTCCAAAAACGGACCAAATTTTGAAATATGATTTATATAAAATAAGAAACCATTAATGTAAATTAATCTCAATCAATGAACTTGTTTGTTTCAAAAAACGGACCAAATTTTGAAAATATGATTTTTCAGATCGACGGCTCTTATAGCAGATGTCTCCCAACGAAACCAACGGCTCTGATCACGTCCGTCACCCAGAAACCCGACGGCACCTATTGGATCCGTCACAATACCGACGGCTCCCCCTTGAGCCGTCGCTATTTCCTCTGCCCGACCTCTCGGCACAATTTGGTCCATAACTTGATCGATACTCGTCAATTCATGATCCGTAAAAAGCATTGGAAAGCTAACAGAATAACGATTCCAACCATATCTTAACTTCTAAAATTAGAGATATATAAGTCCTCTAAAACTCTATAGGAATATGACCTAATGCACAAAAAAATAAAAAAACGACTAGGAAAACCATAGTTGTTGCAGTGTATTACAAGTCTACCCTTGCATGTTTGTGAAATGACAACCCTGTCCCCGAAATTTGATTGACCTTTGTTAGCACTAAAAAACCAAAAAGTGGTTCTTCAAGGTTTCTCCTCTTGTCGATTGTACATGCCCCATCATCGCCGTTTGAGTGTCCTGAACGATTGATCTCCAGCAACAAAAAATCAGGTCTTCTATCTCTCTTTGAAGATTTTCCCTCTCCTTAAAACGATCATATACGTATATGATGACAATGATTTGTGTAGGTTTTCACTTCTTCTCATATGAATCTTATGTTTCCCCTTTACCAGTGATCAATGTAATTTATGAGATCGATGCGAGTGTGAAAAACCGATGGATTATGGTGCTCGTCCGCTCAGTCTCTTGGTTCTAGGTAGTCGGTTTCAGCTTTTAGGTGGTCTGAAGATCTACTCCGGCTACCGCAATGGAAAGGGAATGATGGTCAGGGTTTGCTGTGTGGGGTCTGAAGGGGTATATATATGAGGAGCATTTTGGTAATGTGGGATTTTAACTTCCACAACTCTGCCAGGGGTGCCAAACAAGAGTAACAACCATGCGAGGGCTTGCCTAACGTGCCCACTTGTGGTCCTCATTGTGAAACGCAACTTATTGCAAACACCGAGTTTGGCATCCCACATCCAAACGGAGCCTAAATCATGCAATTATTGGTGGCTTATCAAATGGAAGAATAATGTATACACGTGTGACTTTTCTTGAATAAATCTACAACTATCATGCATGCATTTCAAAACTGAAATACTAATAATCAGTTGAATATTTTTTGTCTCGTATGAGTGGAGAGTTTATTGAATGTTATCTTATATAATCTTGCTCATTTGTTATTTACCATATGTTAATAATCCACACTAAAAAAACATTCCTATTTTTTTAAATGGACAAGATGTACAGAGATTGCTCCATATCCACATGAAGAGCATCCGAGAATGTGTGGCTCAAATGTTATGTACTTTTGACCCAAAATTTTTCTAGGGGGTTTGGGATCCTAGGGAGATGTAAAGTGTAGAAAATTTTGATGTACTAAATACATACCATAGTTATAGGGTCTTGAATACAAAAAAAAATCCTATTTTTTCTAACAACTATAACAACCAAGCTATTTTTTAAAAAAATGTCAACAAATATTTATATTAGCCATAGATTAGAATTCATGCCTTAAAGTTTAATAATCTGAATAAAAAAATGTTTTGTTTTAAATTTCACATTTATATTTCAATTGTTAAAAAAAATGAATGTGAAAGATATGTCATTTTTTTTATTCGGGTTTTATTTTTGTTTTTGGGTGAATTTATATGAATTTGGAGATGTGAAAGATATGTGATAGTTATAAATTCCTATAATGGTTGTGTGGTTTTCTTCATATGTGTCATCGAAACAAAAAATGAAATTTTAAAAACAAAATTCACAATTTATGTGATTTGGTGATGTGAAATATGTGTTAGATTTAAATCCCTATAATTATGGTATGTATTAACTCCCCTTCATACTATTTCTTTTTTTTATCCAGAACATTTATTTATATACAAAATGTGATTCATTATGTGAAATATGTTATATAGTTTTTTTTTAAAAATCAAATCCCAATAATAATTGTAAAATTAAATTCATAAAGATCATATTCAACAAAAAAATGTTTTCAAGTTTAAAAGATCATATTCGGCACAACCAAAAAAATAAAATAAAGTTTCCATGCATACAAAAGTGGATTTTTTTTATTATTCAGCCAATCAAACATATACTTTTTTTGGGTGAAGATTGAAACAAATAATTATAAAAAAAAGCTATAAAGGTTATGAAGTAGCACCTTAATATCTTTAAATGATATGAGCTTTTGTTTGTTGATGTAGAGAAGAAAAAGGAACCTGCAAAAGAAAGGGATATTGCATCATTATTTAATAAAAAAAATAAAAATAAAAATAATAATAATAATAATAATAATAATAATAATAATAATAATAATAATAATAATAATAATAATAATAATAATAATAATAATAATAATCATAACAATCCTATTTTATGTCTCGAATTCATGTGGGGGAGTATGTCTCACATTATTGGGTATGTTTCAGATTCATGAGGGGTATGTCTCGCATTCATGAGAAGTATACCACTTATTCAACGATATGTTTCAGATTCATGAAAGTTATGTTTCGGATTCATAGGGGAGTTTATCTCGGATTCATAGTCTAAGATTCATAGGGGAGTTTTGTCTCTGATTAATGGGGGAGTATGTCTCAGATTCATGAAGCATCATTTATTAGTTTACATCATAATATCAATTTTAATTTGGAGAAAGATAATTTTTGGGTTGATTTTTTTAGTGTTGTGGATTACCTCCCAATAGATATTAATGTAATCTAAATTTATTTTTCAATCAAATCAAAAAAGAAATCATATTTCATAAAAATCACATGAAAAAAAATAATTAAAAGCAGTTGACTCTCTATCTTTTAATGATAGGTTTGATGAAGAATGAAACTACTATATGGGTACAAATCTTATCCTTCGCTTAACAAATCATCCCCCAAAATTAAATGTAAAATTTAAAACACAACATTTGTGAGGTGAAGATTTGAAATCTAAAGTCAATCAAATCCACGCTGAGTCAACAGAAAGAAAGAGGCATGTAGGGACAAATCTGACCTACCTAGGGGAAATCCATGGACAAAGTAATGAATTACTATACCATAATAGGAAATTGAAACACAATCACATTAATGTTTCACATATCAAACAAAAATACTGATTTTGTCTAAAGTAATAAAACATGTTTGGAGAAGCTCTTGATTTCTTCCAATCTTAAAAGATGTCAATGAAAAGATGAAGGTGACAGTGGAGAGAAGGATTCGAAGAGGTGAAAACGGGATGTGATGGAGAAAAAAAAAGAAAAATAAAAATGTGATCCCATTGTGTTAGTTTTTTTTCTTCTCAAACCATTACTTTTACTATGTCATTTATTGTTACAATTTTAAAGCGCTACTGTAAAATCGTAAGGCAACAATTTTGTGTAAAACTGTTACCAAAAATATTTCACGCAGTGCCAAATTCTCCCACTAAGGACTTCCCACACTGACTTTCCATATTTGACAACAGTTTAAATTAAAATGTTATTATAAGTTATGTATGGTAACAGTTTTGTAAAACCATCACAATAAAATTGTCACTGTAAGGCTTTCTCTTGTAATGCGATCGAAATATATGGGCTTCAAAGTATCAGTTTACATAATATAAGTCATTTTCAAATAAAGAGTCATTTGTACAAACACAAGATCATTGGGTTTTTTTTTGCTCCAGTCAATTTAGTTTCTTTGTATGAGCTGCTTTAAATGCACTCCAATTTCTTTCACAAGCTGATACGCTGCATGATTAACTTGATAACCATAATGCAATTTTTTGAATATTTAAAAATTTATCAACTACGATGACAAATTTCCACCATTGACCTTTTCACATAATATAAAACAATGAATTAATAGATGTCATATGTAATATGGAAAAAAATAAAAAATAAACAAGAAATAATAAGTTTTGAAATAAACCATACTTAGATGTCTGTAATGAATAGCGAGTTTCCCAAATGACAAGTATATGTTGGATTCGAATGCAATTTAATCCATCATTTGAATGCTAAAGGCCTCTTTTTCAATTTGAGTGATGAGCATCTTTTGGAGTACTTATGAAATCCCCTTATCAGTTTCTTCATCATGCTTTACAATTTTATCATAAAATAGATGAGGATTGATGAGGGCTGCAATCACATGGATAGGATTATGTAGGTTATCTGCCTGTCATTGTCAATTTTGTTCAAATAAGGTTCATATTTGACAAATACTCCATCATAATATTTGGATATTGCTTCATTTGCTTGATCTATCACTTTATATACATAATCGAGTGTTGCCCCTTCACTATCAACCATTCTTAATACTTTCCCAAGTGGCGCAATAACAGCTATAATTTCTCTTCCATCCTTCCAAAAAAGAGTATCATATGTGATATAACTAACTTCTTTGCCATTCATAGTTTTGGTCTGTGATGATGCATGTCACTCATTTGATGCAACCATAAATTGCAATCATTGCTCTAAGTTAATTATGGATTCCAACATTAAAAAATTTGTTGCAAAGTGGGTGTTTGCCGGCCTCTTCACTTCCTTCCCCTCTGTAAAACTTTACATGCAATCTAAAACATGAGTAGATTTATAGATGAAATTTTTGATATCCCATGCCTTATGTATTGTGTCTCTGACCTTTAATTATAAAATCCAAACAATGTGCAATGCAATTTATTTTAAAAACAGGAGGCATTTGAGCCTCCAAGATATATCTAGCAACCATGTAATTTGTAGCATTGTCTGTTATAATTTGTACTATATTTTCACTTCACACATGTTCATCAATGCCGTATTAAATAAAATCAACAAGGTATCTTGCATCTGTCATTTTTCCTTCAGTTGTCTCCGAGCATAGGAACTTTAATTGAAAAGGCTAATAAATTAATATGATTTCTGTTTCTCTGGTCCATCCAACCATCAAACATAATCATACATCCAGTTTTCACCCAAGAGTTTTTTTATCACATTTATATATCCTGTAGCTTCTTCTTTCAAATCGCACAATAACTTGGTTCTAATAGTTTCATTGCTAAGTGGCCTATAACCAGAACCATAGTTTGCCATTGCATCGATAGCATTAATAAACTCGGGCGACCTTGCAACATTGAGCACAATATTATTGGCAATAAATAATCTTCCAATTGCCAAATCAACTACTTCTTTTTCTTTTTTTAGAATAAGAGTACTAAAAGTACTTTGGTATATTCCTCTTGTTTGACGGTCTTGCTCCACATATAAATCAATCAAGTTTGTCGTTTAAAAACCTGATTCATTTGAAGAAGAAATATTTTCACTCCCACAATTTTTTCCTTTCTTGTTTGACTGTCTTCCAATTGCCAATTAAGCCTCTAGTAAAAGTTTATACAGAATTTGGGACCGTATTACATACTTTAATATCCTTGCCAATTTTTCCTGCTAAATGAAATTTTATTCGTGCTATAGAACATGCAAACTCTTCTTTACAATATTTGTATTTAGTTTTATTTCTTGTTCCAATTTTTTCATAATACTCTTAGATCCTTCCTTTGCCTCCAGGCATTTTAAATTCTACAAAATATAAAAGACACATTAGTCTTGTTGAATAAAATGTTATATTTAAAAGTTACATCATTAAAAAAATTTAAAAAATATTAATAATATTAAAATACACACTAGTCTTCTTAAATTATAAAATACACAAAGTACACCATTTATGAATGTGAAAACTCTCAGTGTAGCATAAAAATATCAAACAAATAAAATAATTATTATATCAACAAAAAAAAAAATCAGAATTCAAATTTAAAATAAAAAGTATAAATTGTAATGTCACAGTCACTGCTATTCAATAAACATCTAAAGAGAGTTGTGAGGGACATGTGACTTGTGAGGTTTCTAGAGAGTTGTGATATTACACACATATCAATGTGTTGTAGTTGTCACATGTCAATCATTTAATGTTTAAGATAAAGACATATTGACAAAACCACTTTTATACTCCACACGGACTATTAAAAAAAGAACTAACACAAAAAAAATCACAGAAAACATGAGAAACACATGAAACAAAATAACAATCAGTCAACCGATCATAGGGAGGAGGGCAACCTGACGGGGAAAGGGAGGACTGAAGGAGACCAGAGGTGATGTGGCAGCGGCCGACGAGTCGACGACTGGACCAGGAGGAGATTCAGCCCGAGAAGAGTGTGGCCGTATGACTTGTAATGGAAATTAGGTTTTTTTTTGTATATTTAATTTGAAAAAAAGAGATTTGAGGGTTGATAATTGATACTGTTCCTTCGAGAAATCCGAATTGTTCGGATTCAGAACATATTTTTTGAATATACGGTGGATTCATGCGGTTGGTCTCCAATCAGCGAACTTCTCCAAATGTTCAGTAAAGTTCACCGAACTTTGTGACTATGCGTAGGCCTACCATTTGCTTTAAAAAAGAATATAAGAAAAATATAACATATATATATATATATATATATATATATATATATATATATATATATAAAGTGATTGTGTGAGGCTGTGAGCAGGTGCGACGAGAATATCAGCCGTCCGATCTTGGTCCAACGCATCGAGTGGTGAGAATTAAATGTTTTCAAAAACACTGAACCGGCTACACCGGTGACCAATCAAAATCGAAAATCAAAATCAACCCAAAAAAAAACCCTCTCTCATTGCACTCTCTCTGTCTCCCTCTCTCGCCTCCTTGGGCTCTCCCTGCGTCACCTCCGTCTTCCCTAGTGAAACCAACACCCACCCTTCTTTGACGTCACCGTCATCTCTCTCTTTCTCTCTCTCAATATTTCAATCCGCCCGAGAACGATAGGGATGAGTCCCCTCTCTTCCTTCTCATTGTTCCGAACGAAAGCGATTCGTCACGTTGTCCCCAATCGATCCTCCCATCCCCTACAATCGGGCCATATCGATCATCTCTGCCGTTCTTGATACTTGTTTAAGGTCAGATTAATTTTTTTATGCCCCTTGTTGAAATCATCAATTCCCATTTGTTAATTTTTTTATTTAACATAAATGGTTATAATGCACTTGAAAGCAATAAATGATAATCCTGTGAAATGTGTGAAAATTTCCGGGTTTATATTGAATCTATCTCCATAGATCAAATGTGGGTCAGTGTTATATACTTATATTAGTTGTACTAGCAATTTTTTAGAACCAAGTAAGAAATGTTTGAATCGGTTGGTTTTTAGACTATTAAAAATCAATCATATGTAAAAAGATGCTTTAGAATGCATCAAGAGTTATGAAAATATACTTATATTTGTGATTGCCTAAAAAAAATTTGGGATTTTTAGTTTTAAATCCCCGTAAACTATCGAATTTAGCGATCGATCCCTCACTTCTTCATATTTTGGTTTTAGTCCCTAAATTTAAATGATAATTTAGGAATAAGTTCCTGTGAGGGACTTATTCCTAAATTATTAAGTTTGTTTTTTAGTCCCTGAGAGGGACCTATTCCTAAATTATCATTTAAATGTAGGGACTAAAACCAAAATATGAAGAAGTGAGGGATCGATTGCTAAATTCGATAGTTTACGGGGACTTAAAACTAAAAATCCTAAAAAATTTACAGTTTATGTTTTTAGAACACTGCATATACCAAAAGAACAATTTATATGTATTTGTTTAATTATGTGATAATAATTTATCTTTTCATATAATTTGGGTTTAATGGACTACTGTTGTCACATCCCTTTCGTGTACTTTAGATTACATGTTGTGATTGGTATATCTTCTTCTTTTTCAGATTTATATGTGTTCTTCGGGTGTATTTTGGAATTGCTAGCAAACATAAGACCTTCTAGTGGAATAAGAAAGAGTTATCATATTCATGTGTGCTATTCATGTGTCCTCTTAACAGTATATGGTGTGACCATAATAGTTATCCAGTATGATCCATTCACAGCAATATGTACCAAATTACATAAGAAACCTCAGGACCAAATACTTCCTGAAACACCATGCTGTTGTCTTACTACCATTGCAATCACATTTACACATGCAATTTGAATAATCTTAGTTACATATTGCTGTTAAATAACTTAAAAAACTTAATAACATTTTTCCTTGGTGGACCAAATCATGACCACTTTGATTTCTAGAAGCGACATTTGTGAGAAGCAACTCTTTGTCACTCCTGGATACTTGTCCATATAATCACTTGGTATCCATATCGTGGGTATCTTTACAACAAAGTTATTGGTCTTCTGCTTGATTCTTATAATTTAGTTCTTCTGCTAGTTATTAAGACACCCATAAAATGGATTATCTTAATATCTAATCATTAATGAAGAAATATCCCATTTCTGACTTTTTTTAATCTTCATATTGACTGTAATTGAAGTTTTATGATTTAGTTATAAAATCTATCCTTTCTCATGAAGAAGAGAGCCTGCAAAGGCATACCCAAGAATAGAATTCAATGCAGTCACTAGAGAAATATCACAATGTCAACATATCAAACTCTAATTTTAAAATAGTATAACTCTATATATATATAATAGAGTGGACCAAGATGATCTTTCTATACTATATAGCCTACAATTCAATAAAATATGGTGACAAATATTTTATTTTATTTTAAAAAAAAAGGAAGCTTTTCATATGGCATAATACAAAGTTCGCTAACACAAATATCTTACGTGAGCATGGAGATACATGAGCCCGACAACTAATATCACACAAGTATCTTCTAGAAGTACTTTCTCCTAGGCCATCTGGTGGACCAGATCCTTCAAACACCCACTTACCCTCCACATATTCAAGAACTTCACAAGAAAAAAAATAGATACATTAATTCTAAAGTATGAACAAACTGAAAGATCAATTTTGGCTAATCTAGAAACCTACAAGACAATCAATACCCATGTAGAAGTTATCTGTGTTTGGGTCATCAATCACCTCAATGAGATTGACTATATTGGGATGGTCCAACATTTTCATGATCGAGACCTTCAAAGAATAATCAAAATAAAAGTTGACGAGAACAAATTCTGAACTTGCCGACATTACAAACTGCAATATCACATAGGACATTTTAGAAAATGACAAATAAAGGTAATTACATCAAGAATAAGCACAAGTAAACAAAAGAATGCCTCAAAAAGAAATATAAGAACAAGGTCACTGAATCATATCTATTCAGCTAGTTAATTCGAAGCAGACCCTCTTTAAATTTCATGTACTGTCTATCAAGCTAGGGCATCAAAATATAGCCACATTCCAATTTCATTGTGCTAAATCTCATACAAAATAATATCAACAGTGGTGCCACATATTTTTAAAATAAATATAACTTTCGAGAGATTATTCATAGTTTATACTGTAAATTCAAAGCAACAGCTACTATGCATCAACAATCTGTTTCACTCAGTAAGCCAATACAAGTGCCAATTGTGGCCCCCAACACCTCCACCCAACAACGACCTATGGGGCTTCCTCAAGAAACCAAAGCAGCTACCGCAACCTATCTCCTCAACGCGCGAACTAATTAACCTCAAAAACACACAAGAATGTCTGTGGTATCACAAGTACATGTAGAAGAAAAGAGAAGTGACTAGATGAGGCTTGACACAAACTCTTCAATGCAAATGGTACAAAAGAATAAGAAAATTGTTATGCTCAGTCCTTTTTGTAGCCCACACATGTTTGAACTTTTTTTAAAGTATATAATTGACAAACAAAGTGAACTCTGTTATACATAATGAAGTACATACTCATACGAATTGATGCATAAGTTTTTACGTTATTATTAATATCGTATGTACTAACATAATAAAGTATATAATGCGCTGGGAAATTTTTTATATTGCATCATTAGTAACATGATAGCTACATATGGGACTGCAAAATAGATTAAATGTATCAGCACCAAAGAATAATTAACATCTACGCCACAACAACCCACAGAGTGTTGGCTCTCTGGCTAGAGTCATGGGTTTGCTTTCCATAAGCCTTGGGCCAGAATTCCCTAGGCTTATGAGATGCATATGATTTATGGGTGATTGTGTACATATGAGGTTTTCAACAAAAAATAAAATTCGCCACAATTGATATCAAGGAATGCAAAACCAAGGCGTCTGCCAAGTAAATCCAAGATTTCCTCATTAATCATCCTTGTCTTCAAAGATTCAGTCTTTCATACATTGTTCACATTAAAATCGATCAATGCAAGGTCAGGTAGCACTAAATTCACATCTTTCTAGAAAATCACAATCATTTTTGAGAGAGAGAGAAAGAGAGAGAGGAAAGAGCATAAGAAAACAAATTCAAGCAAAACAAAAGTTACTCAGATCTTCATAAAGCAGCCAACCAGACATTGCAAGATTGGATGGTCCCTGAAATTTTCACACATTTCACACATTTCACAGGATTACACATTTCACAGGATAACCATTTAATTTAAATAAAAAAATTAATAAATGGGAATTGATTATTTCAACAAGGGGCATAAAAAAAAAGTTAATCTGACCTCAAACAAGTATTAAGAACCGCAGAGATGATCGATGCTGCCCGATTGAAGGGGATGGGAGGATCGATTGGGGACAACGTGACGAATCTCTTTCGTTCGGAACAACGAGAAGGAAGAGAGGGGACTCATCCCTATTGTTCTCGGGCGGATTGAAATATTGAGAGAGAGAGAGAGAGACGACGGTGACGTCAAAGAAGGGTGGGTGTTGGTTTCGCAAGGGGAGACGGGGGCGACGCAGGTGTCGGTGTGGAAAAAATCCGCGGGGGGCGTGTGTGGGGGTTCTTCAGGAATTCGGATCTGATGCGTGCCCTGGCGGGCTCGGTCGGACCGTCTTCTCGGAAGGGTGGTGTCGTTCCCGGTCGAGGCGCCCGACAGCGGCTCAAGAGGATTCAAGGGTGTGTGTGATCGCCACCTGCTTTTTTGAAAAGCAGGAAAAAGGTTGGGTCGGATTTGATCGCCTACATGGGGAGTTTGTGGGGTCTCCGCTCTGAGACACGGATATACCATACACAGAGGTGAAAAACAAGTAATCATATTCTGCTTCTGGGGCTTGACTAAAGGAGTCTTGGGACAAAGGGGTGCAGGTGGGGTGTGGAAATGGGGCAGCTAGTCTGTTTGAGCCGTCGGGTATGGGGCAGCTACTAGGGTTTAGCCATCCGGAACCTGGGTTGGCTTGGGCAGAACTTTGGTGGGAAATGAGTTTGGTTTTGGACCCGGGTTTGTGGAGGGTGGAGTGAGAGGGTGTTTTTTGTGTAGGGAATGGATTTTTCTCTCACAAAAGGGAGGCTCTCTTTCTCTCTCTCTATGGATTTCTAGTGGGGGAAGGGAATGATCAACTGAGGATTGTGGATTGAAGATTGGTTTCTTTTTAAAGGCTTGGGACCTCCTCTATTTATAGTAAAAAAGAGGCAGGGAATGTCCAGGGGGTAATAAAATGGCTTGGTTAATAGTATGTTTGATTAGACCCCTCATTTAATTCTCTGGTTCTTCTGTCATGACCAGGTGAAGGGCGGCTAGTCCTATCTAGCCGCCTAGAATGGGACGGCTACTTTCTGGTAGTCACCCCCATCATGACCTACCAAACGTCCCATCTCAGACAAGCGGTGGCTTGAGTCAGTTACTTGGATTGATCCGGCCAAGATAGGGCGGCTAAAGGTCATCACCCGCCGCAATGATCAGCATTAAATGTTGCTTTATGTCCCATCCAGGGAAGCGGTTCAGGGTCGGCCAGGGGGGCGGCTAGTGGCAACTAGCCGCCTGGGATGGGGCGGCTAGCTAGGGTTAGCCGCCCCCTTCCACGGTCTTAGGGGATTTCTAGGGCTTTGGGGTTACTCTAGGTGGGTTTAGAGTTGGGGCCAGGTTTTTAGGTTTTTGGACCAAGGGTTTAGTTTAGGGTGAGGGTTTCCAGTTTAGGATTTAGAGTTAGTGTTTGGGCCAGGGTTTGGTTTAGGGTTAGGGTTTGGATCAGGATTTAGGTCAGGGTTTAAGTCAGGGTTAGGTTTTTCGGTTTTTAGTTTCCTGAAGTTTTTGGTTTTCTATTAGATGACCAAATGTGGGTTATTTCCGGGTGTTACTTGAAGTATTTCTATCTTTCTGGACGGTCAAATTTGGGGTATCTACAATTGTCCCTCATCGGACGGAGTCTTTGCGCGAATCAGGAAAGACTTTGACCGATGATAAGGAAAGAGACCCCTATTTTGGCCGGCCCGACCTTCAAGAAGTTATGACAACACGAACAGTACTATTCGGGGAGTTGATTTAGATCGTCCGAGGCTAGGTCTTGACTTAGAATTTTCAACCGAGAGGATGATCCAGGTGGAAGGCGGGAAAAGTAAATGGTGAGTGATCCAACCCGCGGTCGGGGTTCTTAGCTATCATGCACAGAGCAGCCCAGCATCAGTTTCCTCGTGCCTATTGTTCCCGTGCTTGGGAAAACTCAGCAAGGAGGGGATATCGCCGACAGAAAGCAAGTAAAGAGTTGAGTTGGTGAATTGGATCATTCGAAGGATAAGAACTATGGAAAAGAATCAGAACTGAAGAAATTCGAACTAAATGGTACTGAAAGTGTGGTAAAACTTCAGGAAAGTCATGTTTGATCAAGTAGTGCCTGGAAATAAGCCAATACATGGCTGTTTATTTTTAAAAAAACTTGAATTTAGGATTTGGACAGAAGTTGGAAAGGGGATTTAAATGGAAGTTGAAAAACTGGGAGGGGCGGCTAGTTGCAACTAGCCGCCCGAGAGGGGGCGGCTACTCGCGGGTAGCCGCCCCATTACTAGGTCCCTTATAACCAAAATGACCCAATCTCTCTCCATACGTTTCAAAAACAGTTTCTCTCCCTCCATCACTCCTTCTTCTCCGTTTTAAACCGAAAAAACTTTGATTTCTTGGCCTTGTCTTCCTCCATTTCGACCTAGATCTTCCTTTTGCTCTTGATTTTGAAACCCTAGGTTTGGGTTCTCCTTTTTCTTTTCAATCCGAGGGAGATGACGAGGTCGAAGGCAATTGCTTCGAGGGGGAAACGACCACGGGTGGCTCGTGGAGAGCGTAACCCGAGCTCTTCATCATCGGAGAGCGATAGGCCGGAGGTCGAGGCCATGGGGGAGGCTATGGGTATGGCGGAGGTGCCATCGGTGGGCACCCGCACGGGTGAGGTCGGGGACTTGCCTTCGGAGGCTGTCCCAGAGGTAGGGGGAAGTATGATAGGTTATATACGCAAGAGGAGGCGTGGGGATCGACCGGTGGTGGTCGAGGAGGTGGTTTCGGAGGTCGGCGGACCGGTCGAGGGTGCAACCGAGGGGGTAAGGACTGAGGGGGTTAGTGAGGATGTGAGGGCTTCATTGGATGCCATTGTTGGGATGCTGGATAGGGAGGCCACGGAGGCAGGGCTGAGGAGGAGGAAAGAAGGGCTATGGGGGCCTTTGTGAAGTTTGTCTCTAGCGCGGGGAGGCTGGAGGGGACTGGAGATGTTAGGGACGAGGCCGGGGAGGCTGAGGGTGTGGGCACCGGGGCCACAGAGGCTGGTATTGGTGCTGAGGCTGAGGTTGAGGAGGCCGTGTTTGAGGAGGACGAGGAGGAGGGGGATGACGACGGGATAGACGATCCCGACGAGGCCGAGGTGGATGCTCCCGGGTCCACACGGGCAATGGTAATTCCTTGACCCCTTTTACTCTAGCTTTTTATTTGGTACATATGCATGTCTTTTGGTGGTATGAATAGGTGACTAGCGTATAATACTTGTATATGCATGTTTTTGATAGGCATGCTTGTATATAAGTTAATCACGGTGGGATGTGTAAGCATGTTGTATGTTGACATGGGTTTGTTTTTAGGAAGGGGGATACTTTTTCATACATATATCCATGTTTGCTTTTTTAGAAGGAAAGGGGAGGGGGGACGGTCTGGCTAGTATGCTTACATGTGATATATTTTTGTGTGCATATAGTTTTTGAGGTGTGCTTTCATATGCGTTTGATCGTGGTAGAGCATGAGGGAGTATATGCATGTATTTCACGGGTCTAGGTTTTTCCACATGCCTAGGTGAGTTTACGGAAAGTATATAAGCATAATAGACCGTGATGAAAGAAGTGTGTAAGTGGTGACCATGGTGGGATTTAATAGTTCTAGCATGTGTGGTCATATGAAGAGTGTTTTGTAAATAGTGGGGGGTGAACCCTTATGTGAATTAAGTTTCCTATTTTCATGCTTTTGTTTTTAGTTTAGCATATGGGAATTTTATCTTGCTAAGCATGATTTCTAAACGATTTTTAGGCTTTGGATTCTTACCTCTTGATTGCTCTTGAACTAACTCCTGTCTTCTTCGTTTGCTTGTAGCGGCCGAATCGTATCCGGGTCTTCTTGGCTTCAGTTCACTTGATCATGACAATTTCCCTCTTGCTTTGCTAGATTTTTGGATATGAGCACTTCGCCATTGACCGCCCGACTCTGGCGCCATTTGATCGTGCTCTCCCTTGGGCCATGAAATGGGATCCTCGGGGATCTTCGTGCTTGCACCGCCTCACCCAATTCCGGGAGGCCTTCCGTGCCTTGACGGAGGAAGAGGTATAAATTTTTCTTCGAATTTTCTTTGGCTTGTATTTGGTTTTACTTTTGGCTAAGCACTCTTCCAATCTTTTGATGCTTTATAGATGACGTGGAGGCCCTATATAGAGGAGGAGGCCCCCGAGGATCTATCACGGGATGTCTGGCTGATCTACTTCAATGAGGTCGTGTTTCATATGATCAGCCGGGTCGTCCGTCAGCTTGGGTACCACCAGTGGGTGCCCGATCCTCTACCGAAGCGCCCCTCGATCCCCGTAGCCAGGATTCCTCGGGACACGAACCTCCCGAGGAACTATGCTACATATGTGGCAGGATGGATGGGTTGAGGTGTCTTGGTGGAGCGTCATCCCGAGGTGACTTCAAGCGATGAATACCAGGCTTGGTATCGTCAGGAGTATGTGGGTATCCTTGGGACGATGGAGGAGGAGATCCCGGACGCCTACGTAAGTTGGAAACCCTTCTCTTCTTTCTCGTTCTCTTTTGTTGAACTTTTCTAAGTGGTGTCTCTTTTGCAGGTTGAGTTGAATGAGATGGAGAAGAGGCTCAAGACCGCCAATGAGCACCTTCGAGCGCGCGGTGGGCAAATGGAGCATTTGTGGGCTCAGAGGCGCCGGTTACAGGACCAGGTTCGGGTCCTCGAGGCTTAGGTGGATGCTCTGTTGAGAGCGAGAGCCGATAGTGCTTCCTCTTCTTCTGCTCCTCCTCCTTCCATGGTTTTCGAGCGAGAGCTCGAGTTGACGAGGGGGTTAGATGCGGCCCGGAGTGAATTGACGGCCACACGGATGGAGCTGGGCCAGGCGAGGGGCAGGGCTTCTCGGGCTGAGGAGGAGACGGACCGGCTGAGGTCCATGATGGCATCAAGAGAGGAGGAGTTCACCACCCTGGGTCATGAGAGAGACTCCCTCCAGATGAGGGTGTCAGAGTTGGAGGCTTCAGTGGGTGTTCCCGGAGGTTTGATGGGGGACTTAGTTCGTTCACTGCAAGCGCCCGGGGACAGGGACCGAGAGGCACTCAGGCCATTCGAGCCCTTCTTGCTTGAATTGTCAAGGGCTACAATCCATCTTAAGGTAAAATGGAAATTGAATGCAAGAAAAGAAAGCACGGGAAATCATGCTTCAGCACGCAAGGGAGGGATTCCAAGTGCGTGAGCGAAGAAAACTCTTAAGTATACGTGAAAGTGGGACAATTTCTTCTCAAGCATGTGCGGAAGGGCATGAAATGAGTGTAGATGGGGGCAATTTTAATATTGGTACGGGGGTCAATTTCAAGAAAATCGGATGCCTAGGTGTTTTGGAAAAAGAAAATGCGAGCTTATGCGTAAGTATAAGTGGCATAAGGGGGCATTTTAATTCTTCAATGGTCTTTTATGTGAGAGGGCAATGTTCTCGACTTTCTTAAGTAAAAGATACCATCAAGTCCCTATGGAGGAGCCCTTGTGGTCACTTATGTCCAAACCAGGATTGTATTTGAAAGGTATAAGCCTTAGGTGTTGGTTTTTTCCTTGGTTCATGGTTCTCAAATGCTTGATCGTATTATTCTAAACATGCTGAAAGATCCATGAGTGTATTAGGAGTCAAGTCAAATAAGTTTCTTTTAGATAAGAAAGTTTCTAGGTGAACTCATGTGAGTGTGTGCAGTTGTAAACATGGAAATGGTCTACCCTTGGTCCAAGTTTCGCCTTTCCCGGCAGACATAGTTCAATTTTGAATCCCATTGCAAAATAAAAGGGGGGCGGAGGGGAGAATGGGATAAGAGTAATATCTTCCTTCCGGACAATATTTTAGAATTGTCCCAGTCTAGCATATGTCCTATTGTCTAGGTCCCTCTGGCTTTCTTCTTTTTATCACTTCTTTATTTTGGGTGGAAAGTACAGTCCGTTGTTTAGACCTGTACTAGTATAGCCTTTTGTTTGGCATATACTTGTGCATAAAGGCGTGAAAGCCTGCTAAAGTAGAGAGTATAACCCGTTCAGTTGGGTGTTATTTTTCTTTTGTTAGCCTCTCATTGTCTGATTTTTTTATTTGAGGGGTGTCGGTATCGTCGAGAAGGCCTCCCGGCAGTGCGCGGGTGAGCGCGCGTGCGTCTGTGGGGGTTCTTCAGGGATTCGGATCGGATGCGTGCCCTGGCGGGCTCGGTCGGATCGTCTTCTCGGAAGGGTGAGGAGTGTCGTTCCTGGTTGAGGCGCCCGATAGCGTCTCAAGAGGATTCAGGGGTTTGTGTGATCGCCACCTGCTTTTTCTAAAAACGTGGGGGAGTTTGTGGGGTCTCCACTCTGAGACACGGATATACCGTACACAGAGGTGAAAAACAGGTATCCTATTCTGCTTCCGGGGCTTGACTAAAGGAGTTATGGGACATAGGGGGTGTAAGTGGGGTGTGTATAAGGGGGGGGGGCGGCTAGTTGTGTTTAGCCGTTGGCCAGGGGGCGGCTAGCTAGGGTTAGCCGTCCAGGGTCTGGGTTGGTTTGGGCAGAACTTCGGTAGGAAATGGGTTTGGTTTTGGATAGAGACTAAGCTAGGTTTAGCCCGGGTTTCTGGAGGGTGGGATGAGAGGGTATTTTATGTAGGGAATGGGTGTTTCTCTCACAAAATGGGGCTCTCTCTCTCTCTCTCTCTCTCTCTCTCTCTTGGGATTTCTAGTGGTGGAAGGGTTTGATCAAGTGAGGATGGTGGATTGGTGAGATGTTGTATTTGGGCTTGGGACCCCTCTATTTATAGTAAAAGAGAGGCAGGGAAATATCCCGGGGGTAATGGAGTGGGTTGGCTTCGATTAGACCCCTCATTAATTCTCTCGTTCTTCTGTCAGAGACCAGGTGAAGGGCGGCTAGTTCTAACTAGCCGCCCGGGATGGGGCGGCTACTTCCTGGTAGTCGCCCCACTCATGACCTGCCAAACGTCCCATCTCTGACAAGCGGTGGCTTGGGTCGGCTACTCGGTTTGATCCGGCCAAGAGAGGGCGGCTAAAGGTCATGACCCGCCGCAATGATCAGCATTTAATGCTGCTTTATGTCCCATCTAGGGGACTGGTCTAAAGTCGGCCAGGGGGCGGTTAGGGGGGGGGGCGGCTAGTGTAAACTAGCCACCCGGTTTGGGGCGGCTAGTTAGGGCTAGCCACCCCTTTCCAGGGACTTAGGTTTTTAGGGTTTTGGGTGGTAGGTTTAGGTTTAGGTCCGGGCTAGGGTTTGGTTTAGGGTTAGGGTTTGGGCTAGGGTTTAGGTTTTGCCTTAGGGTTAGGGTTTAGGTTTAGGGTTTGGGCTAGGGTTTAGGTTTTGGCTTAGGGTTAGGGTTTAGGTTTATGGTTTAGGGTCAAGGCTAGGGTTAGGGTTTCCGGTTTTGGCTTAGGGTTAGGGCTTAGGTTTAGGGTTTTGGTTTAGGTTTATGGTTTAGGGTCAAGGCTAGGGTTAGGGTTTCCGGTTTCCAAGGCATCCGGTTTCCCGAACTTTGGTTCTCTACTGGATGTCCAAATGTGGGATATTTCCATGTGTTACTTGAAGTATTTCTGTCTCTCTGGACGGTCAAAATTGGGGTATCTACAATTGTCCCTCGTCGGACGGAGTCTTTGTGCGAAGCAGGAAAGACTTCGACCGATGATAAAGAAAGAGACCCCTATTTTGGCCGGCCCGACCTTCAAGGAGTTATGCCAACACGAACAGTACTATTCGGGGGGTTTGATTTAGACCGTCAGAGGCTAGGTCTTGACTTAGAATTTTTAACCGAGAGGATGATCCAGGTGGAAGGCGAGAAAAGTAAGGGGTGAGTGATCCAACCCGCGGTCGGGGTTCTTAGCTATCGTGCGCGGAGCAGCCCAGCGTCAGTTTCCTCGTGCCTACCGTTCCCGTGCTTGGAAAAACTCAGCAAGGAGGGGATATCGCCGACAGAAAGCAAGTAAAAGTTGAGTTTGGGTGAATTGGATCATCCGAAGGGTAAGAATTCTGGAAAAGAACCAGAACTGAATAAATTTGAATTTGAACGGTACTGAACGTGTGGCAAAACCTCGGGAGAGTCGTGTCTGATCAAGTAATGTCTGGAAATAAGCCAATACATGGCTGTTTGGTATGGAGAACCTTGAAATTTAAGGCTGAAAAGATTGGAAAGGGTTTTTTTTTTAAATGAAAGAGAAAACTGGGAGGGGCGGCTAGTTGTAACTAGCCGCCCGAGAGGGGGCGGCTACTCGTGGGTAACCGCCCCTCGACTGGGTCCCTTATAACCGAAAAGGGACCCTCTCTCTCTCTCCCCATACGTTTTAAAACGGTTACTCTTCCCTCTTCTCTTCTTCTTTTCATTTTAAACCGAAAATCTTGATTCTAAAACACCTTGAATCCTTTGTTTTTACCTTCCATCATTCCTTTCTTCTTGATTTCGGAGCCCTAGATTTTCTTTGGGGTTTTTCTTTTGTGCAAAATCGGAGGAGATGACGAAGGGGAAGAGGACGGCTTCGATGATGAAGCGTCTTAGGTCTTCCCGAGAGCAGAGAGGGGCTGTCTCGGGGTCTAGTTCATCGGGGAGTGATCGGGTGGAGGAGGAGGTCGTGAGGGAGGCCGTGGGTGCGGCGGAGGTGCCGTTAGTGGATACCGGTGCGGTTAGGGGCACGGGCACATCTTCGGGGGCTGTCCCGGAGGTTGGGGGTACTATGATAGGCTACACACGCAAGAGGAGGCGTGGGGATCGATCGGCAGTGGTCGAGGAGGTGGTTTCGGGGGTCGGGGGATTGGTTGAGGGTGTGATGGAGGGAGGGGCCGAGGCCGAGGGGGTAAGTGAGAGTGAGAGGGCGTCATTGGACGCCATTATTGGGATGTTAGATAGGGAGGCCATAGAGGCCAGGGCAGCAGAGGAGGAGAGAAGGGCTATGGGTGTTTTTGAGGGCTTAGCCTCCGGTGCAGCGGGCACGGAGGAGGTCGGAGGGGCTGATGATGGGGAGGAGGCCGGGGAGGCCGAGGGTGTGGGCATGGGGGTCGCGGAGGCCGGTGTTGGTACTGGGGCTGAGGCCGAGGAGGCCGTGTTTGAGGGGGACGAGGAGGGAGATGACGACGGGATGGACGATCCCGACGAGGCCGAGGTGGACGCTCCTGGGTCCACACGGGCCGTGGTATGTTCCTAACCTTAGTCTTAGCCTTTTATATGTGCATGTCTTTCGTGGTATGCGTAGGCAATAGTGGGTGATATGTGTGTCTAATATGCATGAATAGATAATAGTGGGTGATGTGTGTGTCTAATATGCATGAATAGATAATAGTGGGTGATGTGTGTGTCTAATATGCATGAATAGATAATAGTGGGTGATGTGTGTGTCTAATATGCATGAATAGATAATAGTGGGTGATGTGTGTGTCTAATATGCATGCTTGTATGTGTAGTTTGATCACGGTGGGATAATAAGCATGCGAATATGGGTTTTGTGTTGGAATAAAAGAAGGGGACAATTTTCATATGTGCATCCATGTTTGTCGTATAAGGGAAGGGAAATGACATGTCTTAGCATGCTTGCCTATGGTGGCTTTTGTATGCATATATTTTTCAAAACATATATATTTTTATTTGATCATGATGGTGTAGTATGTGTATGCAATTTACGGGTCTAAGCTCCTTTACATGCTTGGAGTGGGTTCGTGAGAGGTGTATAATCATGCTAGACGGTAAAATAGAGAAGGTATGCAAGTAATGACCACGGTGGGATAAGAAGGTATAACAGGTAGTCATATGAAACGTGTTTTGTGAATGACTGAAGGTGGGCCTACGCGTGAAGTCTTCTATTTTTCATGCTTTTGTTTTAGCATATGAAAGCTTATCTTGCTAAGCATGGTTTCTAAATGAATTTGTAGACTTGGATTCTTACCTCTCGACTACTTTTAAACTAACCCATGTTCCCTTCATTTGTTTTGTAGAGACCGAACCATATTCGGGCTCTGTGGCATGGGACAAAGAGGTGGTACGATGCCTTGGGGCAGGAGGAGAGGGGCTTGGTGGATGGAGCGGGCTTCCGTTCCTTCTTTTTGATCGAGCCGTTCCACGTCCATCGTCCATACGTGGAAGCCTTGGCGGAGAGATGGGATCCGGAGGGTTGTGCTGTCATGCCGACCCTCGAGGACGTTTATCGGATCACCTGCCTTCCGGTGTCAGGGGAGGCAGTGATCGCGGCCACCCTTGCCGCTATAAGGCACTTTTCCAGGAATTGATTGGGGAATGGGACTACGTGGAGTGTGTGAGGACACTGAACCGGATCCCCCTCGGACAGTTGTCGAGGCAATACGGCCTTGGCTCCTTTACAGAGCGTCAGAAGGGCGAAGCTGCAGCTAGCCTCGAGAGGCGGCGGGCGATGATCGAGGCAAGAGAGGCGGCCGCGTGTCCACAGAGGGCACGGAGGGAGTTGAGAGCGTTCTTCCTCTACTTCTTCGGCCGGGTCCTCTTCCCGACGGCCTCCGACAAGGTTTCCTTGCATTCCCTTCTGCTGATGAGGGACCTGGAGGGCATGGGGTGATATGCTTGGGGAGCGGCGATGCTCGCCCATCTCTTTGCGGAGCTCTCGAAGAAAGTCAAGAGGGTCGGGGGAAAGAACCTTGGCGGCTTCGCGCCATTTCTTCAGGTACGTGTAAGTGATAAATGTCCTTTTTTCGGCTTAGCTTACTTTAATCGTGATATTTTTCCTCTTGCTTTGTTAGATCTTCGGGTATGAGCATTTCGCCATTGATCGCCCGACTTTGACACCGTTTGATCATGCCCTCCCCTGGGCTATGAGATGGGAACCTCGGGGGTCTTCTCGTTTGCACCGCCTCGCCCAATTCTGAGAGGCCTTCCGCGTCTTGTCGGAGGAAGAGGTATGAGTTTTCTTTGAATTTCTTTGGCTTGTATTTGGTTTTCTTTTGACTAAGCGCTCTTCCTATCTTTCGATGTTTTTTAGATGACGTGGAGGCCTTACTCGGAGGAGGTTCCCGAGGCTCTGGCGCGAGACATCTGGTTGATCTACTTCAATGAGGTTGTGTTCCATGCGATCAGCCAGGTCGTTCGCCAGCTTGGGTACCATCAGTGGGTGCCCAATCCTCTTCCGCGGTGCCCCTCGATTCCGGTGGCTGGGATTCCTCGGGACACGAATCTCCCGAGGAATTACGCTACGTACGTGGCAGGATGGATGGGTCGAGGCGTCTTAGTGGAGCGTCGTCCTGAGGTGACTTCGAGTGACGAATACCTAGCTTGGTATCTTCGGGAGTATGCGGGTATCCTCGGGACGATGGAGGAGGAGATCCCGGATGCCTACGTAAGTTTGGAAGCTCTCCTTCTCTTCTTCGTTCTCTTTTGCTTGAATATTTTCTGAGTGGTGTTTGCTTTTGTAGGTTGAGTTGAATGAGATGGAGAAGAGGCTCAAGGCCGCCAATGAGCACCTCCAAGCGCGAGCTAGGCAGATAGAGGCGTTGCGGGTTCAGAGAGGACGCTTGCAGGACCAGGTCCGGGTCCTCGAGGCTCAGGTGGATGCTTTGTCGAGAGCGAGGGCTGATGGTGCTTCCTCTTCTTCCGCCCCTCCTTCCATGATTTCTGAGCGAGAGCTCGAACTGACGAGGGAACTAGATGCGGCCCGGAGCGAGTTGATGGCCACACGGATGGAGCTGGGCCAGGCGAGGGGTAGGGCTTCTCGGGCTGAGGAGGAGACGGACCGGCTGAGGTCCATGGTGGCTTCGAGAGAGGAGGGGTTCATCACCCTAGGCAGAGAGAGGGACGCCCTCCAGATGAGGGTGTCGGAGTTGGAGGCTTCGGCAAGTGTTCCTGGAGGTTTGATGGGGGACTTGGTTCGTTCTCTCCAGGCGGCCGGGGATAGGGATCGAGAGGCGCTCAGGGCGTCGGAGGCGAGGGCGCGGGAGTTAGAGGAGAGGTTGAGGGCCGCCGAGGATCGAGCCAGAGGGACAGAGAGTCGCCTCCGAAAGAGATTGGAGAGGAGAGACAGAGATATGCAGCAAGTCTGTCTTTGGGAGGCGACTATGAGGGGGAAATTGGTTGGAGGGGGCTCTATGACCGAGGCGGACCTCGATCTTCTTCCACTTGAGCCTGACCATTCTCTCTCGGCTTCCTTGGCTACCGGGGCCACCTTCAGCCGTGCCTCTCGTCCTTCGGTGTCTCGGAGTCGTGGGATAAACGCGAGAGCCGCGTTTTCGGTTCGAGAGACTCCTGCCGCTCCAGACGCTCCAGAGGTTCAATCTTCTCCTCATCCGCCTCTCCCTTCTCAGCCAAGTCAGGACGTTCCTCCTACTCAGCCTCCAGCGGATGACGATACGCCGAGGTATAGCTTCTTTGTGTCTTGGTTTTAAGTAGAAGAATAGTATATATGCGATGAATTCATGCTTTTCTTCTTTTGTTTTGGCTCAGGTGATTATTTCAGTGAAGTATAGCTCAAGACTTCGGAGTTTTGGAGCTTTTGGGGGAAAAGATTCTTCTTTTTTTATGCTCTCTTAGGTTTAGAAAAACAATCTATGTTTATGGTTTTGGTGTTGGTGGGATAATTTTATAATTCTCCTTTGTATGCATGGTTTAGAGTAGTTTAGTGTCACGCCCCAGGGCGGCCGTCCCCGAGACGTGGCAATAATATAATATCAGCTATCATAAACAAGAGGTCAACAATGACTCCAATAAACAATACACAAGGCTAATGAAGCAATGACAACTGATAATACAACTGAAAAGCGGAAGCATAAACTATCAATAAGTCTGTAAACCGAAAATATTAGTACAGACTCGAATACACAATCACTGTCCTGTGAGAGCCAAGTCTAGCCAATAAAATACAACAAGTGCCACACGCACGAATTACCAATACACAAGACTCTAGGACTGCTGACAGCCTCGCACTCGCCAATCCGCCGGACAGAACGTTTCCATGCACGCAAGACCACGCCATAGGAAAACTCCAGCTCCACGCCCAACAACGCCCCTGTAAAAGAAACAGTACGCGAGGGGTGAGCTACAAGCTCAGTGAGTGGTCGGAAACCGAACACCACTATAACAATTTAATGTTAAGGCAATTTCCTTTCAAGGAAAGACATGGGTTGAAACCCAATGGATAATAGGGTCACACGGCGGTGCAACCCGTCTCACCCACACCCTCACTCCCGAAGGGAGACTCTTGGGACTCTTGGGGAGAGACCATATCGTTTGTCAAGGAGACGCGGAATTACTGGTCTAAACAACACTATTGTGATCATCTACATAGAGATAGTTGTTATCGATATCTCTCAACATCGATACTTAACCAGACCCAACCAATATGGGAACAGGTGAACAAACCAATGGGTCACGTAGCGACGTGACTTAATACATTCATCGCCCCGACCCTGAAGGGGAGCTCCAAAGAGACCCGGGGACAAACGAGGGTTAACCATAACACCACATGTTACTGGTTAACGAGACACAACGCATCCATCTGCTACGAGGTAGAGATATACTTCGATACCTCAAGCGTCAGAAGTAACAAACCCAGAGTATACTCGATGGGTATTTGGGTCACGTGGCGACGTGACAACAACTCATCCTCACCCTAGCCCCCGGAGGGGTGACTAGGGACTTTTGAAACGAACTCAGTTGCTCTACACCCATCGTCATCCGGTAGCCCTCTCCCGGGGAGCCTCTACCTGGTAGCCTCTCCATGACCGCTATCTCTACCATATGGGCGCACCAATAGGTGTCATAAATACGTCTGGGAGCACCCCACAGGACAACTACGAGCCGGGCAGCTTCAACACGGATCCGACGAAGGGGAGAACGACTTGAAGCCCGAAATATCACTTGGTAGCTCTCTCCCGTGCAGCCTCTACCTGTCGGCCTTCCATGATCAGTACATTCCCTAGATGTGTACCGCAGTACGCATCGGTAGCACCTACAAGTGGTGGCACCCTACAGGACAGCTTCTATGTCGGGTAGCTTCGACTCATGACGATGTCAGGAGGAAGCACCTTGCGTTCGCAATGCGAACCCTATGGGAAAGCCAACTACCCTTGGTACTTACACACATATATCGATGATATCGAATACTCTTGTATTCCCACACGGAGGCGTCACTCGAACGCGAGGACTATCTCTACGCTCATGTAGAAAAGCCAGGGGCATAACCCAATAGGCGGTTCAGACACACGCCTAGCCCGGGTAGGCCCAAGTTAATGCCGTAGCTATCGGTTTAACAAAGTCGATGCCACGATGAATTCTTCAGAATTCGATACGAATGTATCACTCGGATGCAAGGGACGATTACATCGCTAGCGCTTTAACTAATAGGGTACGACCCGACCGCGGGTCATACCCTTGCCTATTACGGATAGGCCAAATTAGTTAACATGCGCGCATATATATATATATATGAGGAGGAACATAACATGATAATATGTGCCACATGCACGATAAGATATATATTTATAGGGGTACTCCCTAACACGGATTTACATCATAAACAACAAATCATACAATATGCATACAGGGTATGACCCACTTAAACATGCTTATAAGGCCATAATAAATATTCAATCATGTAAAGGATGACTCAAGCAGGCGTTGGATATCACCAACTCCAAGGGGGAGGGTTAAGCGTGATCTCGCGCACTAACCGATGCATACCGATAATCCCAAGCGAAACTGAGTCAAGTAGGAATCATATCTACTTACTCAGTTTACGCAAAGAGGGAGGGCGAGAGAGAGGGAAAGTCTCATCCTCTCCGAAAAGCTGGTCCTAGCTTTGCCCCAACAGATGGGTGCAACAACTACACCATTCCTCCAGTCTAATCGTAAAGGAATATTAGTACGCATCCGGTTATTAACCTAAGGTTTAACATGCTGGATATAATTAATATAGTGTGGGTAGTATTACACTACTACCTAAGACATGCCATATTCTAATACATCCATAAACTCATTCGAAAATACATGCCCGAAACACAAGGGGCGCATGAAATCATAATTATACAAACATGAATACATACTTAAGCAAGTATAGGGTAGAATAGGGGTTCTACGCAGTATACGAGCTATACCACCCAAACATGCAAATATCTAGCATATTTAGGGGTTAAGGTGCCCCAAGGACGTGCGGTGCACGACTACGTGCATCGAGCGCGTCCCGAAGTGTTGGATCGAACCACTCACCTAACGAGCGCACGGCTCGCGAAACGCAAGAGAGCGACGAGTTGAATCCGAAGCCCGATACCAATCCGCCAAGGATCATCCAATGGTTGCATTTGGCTATAACAAGCTGCTCAACACCACGAAGCACTCCGAACGCGTCTGAGCACCGCAAGCACGCCCTCGAGTACCCCGTGCACGCTGCCCATGCACCCTGCACGCATCAAACAACGTCAAGCACGTCCTCGAGCACCTCATGCATGCTTCCCACGCACTCCGCACGCATCGGGCAAGGCCAAGCACGCCCTTGAGCACCTCGTGCACGCTGCCCGCACACTCCGCACGCATCGAACAACGTCAAGCACACCCTCGAGCACCTCATGCACGCTTCCCGCGCACTCCGCACGCATGCGAGCACCTTATGCACGCTTCCCGCGCACTCCGCACGCATGCGAGCACCTCATGCACGCTTCCCGCGCACTCCGCACGCATGCGAGCACCTTATGCATGCTTCCCGCGCACTCCGCACGCATGCGAGCACCCCCACAAACATGTGGCATGCACACCAGCTACAAAAGAGATGGCTGAACCCAACCGAGGAGAGCGGGAGGTCCATACACGGCTCCGGCATGCCCGCACACCGCTGCTCCACCGCCAACACCCCCGACGCCCCGCACCTCCTTACAAACAACACATCTTCAAATACATTGGAAGAGGAGACTTCATCACCACCTCCACCAACAACCAAGCACCCCTTATATGCATAAGAACCACAAAAAGAAGAGGGAAAACTCACCAAAGGAGAGGGGGGAAAAGGAAAGGAAAGGGGGGCGTAGGGGCTCACAAGCGCACCCTCGGCCACCCCAACCGCAACCACCGCAACCACCCCTCTTCCTTGCTCTTCTTCTTCAATGTGGCATTACAACAAACACATGGGGGGCTGCTGTCCAAAGGGGAGGGGAAAACAATGAGGGGGAGCTTGAGGAAGATGGATTAAGAAGGGAGGATAACAAAGCACAACAACAACATAAACACACCTTTTCCACTCCTTTTTGATCTTCTTCTCCACCACCATCACCTCCTCCACCCAAAACACATACAAAAGGGGGGCTGGACCAGAAAAGAGAGGAGGAGAGACCCAAAGTCGTGCACATTTGGGGATTAAATAAGCAAAGGTCGAGTAAATGACCAAGTCATCCTCGGACTTAAAACCTCTGCGCAGCCTTCACTTAAACGGTCATAACTTCCTCAATACAGCTCAGAATTGCACGATTCGAGTGGCATTTGAAAGATAAGACGATTATCTACAACTTTCATGTTTACACCCAGATCAAATAATCTCTCCAGCTATTCCAAAATCTAGGCTAAACATCTTACAGGGCTGCTGCCTGGATTTCTCAACTTCGGGGTATACTCGGAAAAATACCCATAACTTTTAATATACGAATCCAGTTGATCCAATTCCACTTCTATATGGAAGCTATCACCAAACTTAACATCTCATAATAATATCGGATTTTTATCTCTTCGTCTTGGATTTTAACAAAATCAAATCCAAATATCAATCCGAAAGTGTATAATTCCAAAAACGTTATCGGAATTAAACGAAAATTTTATGGGCAGTATTAAACTGTACCAAGACCCATAATATGCAGTTAGATTTATTAATCAGAGTCTTCAAACCCTAGCAGATAGCTAAAGTCAAAATTTTAGCGACTCCGATCGAAATTAGGACTCTAAGTGACACAGGCCTAACATTTAGCATGGGTTTTTATGGATACGTATGTGCGCGTAGGTGAATCTTGGCTTTTATAGGTTTGATTCATGGATGGATGTAGGGTTTTGATATATAATTATTTTAGCATGGTATCTATATATGTTTTGTGTATGAATATGTGTATGAAATGTGTACATGCAGGTTTTGGAAAGAAATGATCTCAATAGGTAAAGAAGTGTTGAAGAGTTGATCGAATACGGACCGACACAGCTGAAATAGGTGCAGGCAGGGGCGGCTAGTTGTGCTTAGCCGCCCCCGGCCTGGGGCTTCCTCACCTGAAACAAAGGGCAGGGGCGGCTACTGTAAACTAGCTGCTCAGTGAGGGGCGGCTAGTTGTGCTTAGCCGCCCCCTGCCTGGGGCAATTTGGTTCTGCTGCTCTTGTCTGCTGCTGCTGTCGAAGGTCTTCATGACCGTTTCAACCTTCGAGACCTACAAAAACATCCCTTTCATGGACCAAGTGTTAAATCTGTCCGGATTGCGCCCCTGCACTGACTTTCGAGCTCTTTCTTGCTTGAATTGTCTAGGGCTACAATCCATCTTAAGGTGAAAATGAAAAAGGGTAATGCGAGAAGATAAAGTGCGGGAGACCATGCTTTAGTATGCAAGGAAGGGATTCCAAGTGCGTGAGTGAAGAAAACTTTTAAGTATGTGTAAAAGGTGGGACAATTTCTTCTCAGGCATGTGCGGCAAGGGCACGAAATGAGTGGGGACAATTTTAATATTTGTGGGGGGCAATTTTCAAATGAGTGGGGACAATTTTTCAAGAAAATCGGATGCCAAGGTGTTTTGGAAAAGAAAAATGCAAGCTTATGCGTAAGTATAGTTGGGCATAAGGGGGCATTTTAGTTCTTCAATGGTTTCTTACGTGAGAGGGTAGTGTTCTCGATTTTCTGAAGTAAAAGATGCCATCAAGTCCCTGTGGAGGAGCCCTTGTGGTCACCCATGTCCAAACCAGGATTGTATTTGAATGGTATAGGCCTTAGGTATCGATTTTTCTATGTTCATGGGTTTCAAATGCTTAATCGTATTATTCTAAACATGCTAAAAAATCCATGAGTGTACCAAGAGTCGAGTCAAATAAGCTTCCCTTGGATAAGCAAGTTTCTAAATGAACTCATGTGAGTGTGTGTAGTTTGTAAACCTGGACATGATCTATCTTTGGTCGAAATTTCGCCTTCCCGGCAGACGTAGTTCAATTTAGAGTCCCATTGCGAAAAATAAAAAGGGGGGGTAAGAGAAATATCTTCCTTTCGGGCAATATTTTAGAATTGTCCCAGTCTAGCACATGTCTTACTTTCTAGGTCCCTCCGGCTTTCTTCTCTTTACCACTTCTTTATTTTGGGTGGAAAGTACAGTCCGTTGTTTGGATGTGTAAAGGTATAGCCATTGTCTAGCGTATACCGTGCGTAAAGGCATGAAAGCCTGCTAAAATAGAGAGTTTAACCCGTTCACTTGGGTGTTATTTTTCTTTTGTTGGCCTCTCATTGCCTGATTTTTTTTATTTGAGGGGGGGGGCTCTTCTGTTTTTCACCCCGATTCTTTTCATGCTTCCCCTCTAGAAGTGTTTGTATAGTGCCAGAGCCAGTTTTGGGACATATGCCAGGTCTAGGTAACTCCTCATTTTGACCTAGGGTTAATACGAGTAGGGCGAAAATAAGGGATGTTTTTGCTTTGGGGGTTTTAAATTGTCCCAGTCTACGGGGTAGGCAATTTCTCTTCTTTCAGGTGAATCTAGTCCAGTTATACGTGTGTGAAGGAGACGGCATGATTGGATGGAGATGTGTTCAAATAGATACGAGTTTATCTTTGAGAGTCTTATAATTCTATCATCAAGTACTAAACGCTGGAAATCGCAGGAAGGAAGAATAATAGTTCTTAAGTATTGAAAGCTATTCATGCATGGAATTTCTTTAGATAAAGTGCATTCCACGAACCTGGAACCTCGACTCCTTCGGCATCTACCAGGCGGTAGGCATTCCCGGCATAGGCATGGGTGATCACATAGGGTCCCTCCCATGTGGATTGCAACTTTCCTCTTGGGTGAGGCTGTCTTGATGGTATGAATTGCTTGAGTACTAGTTCTCCGATTTCAAATTTTCTTTTTATTACCTTCTTTCAAATGCCCTTGCCACCCTTAATCTTTTCTTTGGTCGTCTAGTAGTATCATATATATTTTTGAAAGTGTGAAGACAGATGCATACTTATGGTTTTGAAAAGGGGCATGTGTTGGTGAATAGATATGTTTTTTTGTTTGGAAAAAGGAATGGAGATAAAGTTTGAAAAACGGCTTTGTTTTTAGAAGGGAAGTATGTAAAGACAGTTTGAAAAAATGCTTTTGGCGGAAATCATGGAGATATGGTTTCGTAAAATATTTTGCTTTGGAGAAAGGTGTGGAAGCGCAGATTTGGAAAACATTTTCGTCGTGAAGAAGAGTGTGGAAATGTAGTTTGTAAATATTTTCGTTGTTTTTGGAAAATATGTAAAGAAAGTTTTGGGAAAGTGTTTCATTTTTTTGTTGGAAGCACGGAAACACGGTTTTGTAAAACTTTTGTTTTGAAGGAGAGTGTGGAAAACATGTTTTTAGAAAACATTTTTTTGGCTTTTAAAGAAGAGTGGAAATAAAGCTGGAAACAAGTATGTTCAGAGTTGGGGAATGAAAGCTGATCGGCATGTATATTTTTTTGGATCTTGGTTTCTTTTAGGAAAGCAGGTAAACAAATACATATAGGGTGTGAAAGCGAAAGCTGGTAAACAAATATTTTTCGATTTTGGATTTTTAGAAAAAGCTGTAAACAAATATGTACAGGTGTGATGAAAGCTTACCCGGGGGGATCGGTACCTGGTTCTTGGATTCACATTGTTTCCTCGAGTCGGCTTCGCTTGGTCGGCCGGCTGATGTCCGGTGGGGGCCCCCTATTTCTGAACTCTTCTTCCCTGAGTCTCTTTAAGGGCCTTCCTTGATGGAGCAGTTCTTCGTCGGTGGAGCCTGGCTTCCAACATGCGAGCACCTCTAGCCGGATGCGCATGGCACAGACGCTCCAATTCCGGGCCCGTGTCTCGTTAATGCGTGCTTCTCTCCATATGGATATTACTTTCCCGCGGTACGGGAAGCGAAGACATTGGTGTCGGGTGGATGAGACAGCTTCGATGCTGTTGAGCCATGTCCTCCCAACAATCAGAGGGTGGGGCGATTGAATGTTCATCACCATGCAGTTAACGATGGTGGAGACCGTGCCGATCTTTAGTGGGAGCGTGACCAGTCCGCAAGCGTTCTTGCGCGTGCTGTCGAAGGCGTAGATGTATTCGTTCGAGGGCTCCAATCTTGGAACCCTGCCTTCTAGCTTCTGGTAGGCGGAATATGTAAGAACGTTAGTTTCCGCTCCCATGTCGATGAGAATGTGCCGGAATTCCCTCCCTCCGAGTACAGCGGTGATTGCGAGGGGTGCGGAGAGTGCTCCAGCTTTTGCGACTTCATGGGGGAGGAAGGTGATCGAGTTGGGCTCCGTAAGATTGGTTGGTGGATGCAGGGTCCTGGTTGCTTCTTCAGAGGGATAGTTGTTGTTATAAGGGGACCCAGGTGGACTGTCACCTTCATCCTCGTTCCCCGGTCGCAGGGCTAGTGTGAACATATTATGTATCGCCTGTCGGTACCGTCGGGGAGGCCTCCGGTGCGTCGGTGCAGGATCCCGGCGGGGTTGCGCGGTGAGCACGTGCGTGTGTGGGGGTTCTTCGGGGATTCAGATCGGGTGCGTGCCCTGGCGGGCTCGGTCGGATCATCTTCTCGGAAGGGTGAGGGGTGTCGTTCCTGGTTGAGGCGCCCGATAGCGTCTCAAGAGGATTCAGGGGTTTGTGTGATCACCACCTGCTTTTTCTAAAAGCAGGAAAAGGTTGGGTCGGATTTGATCGCCTTCGTGGGGAGTTTGTGGGGTCTCCGCTCTGAGACACGGATATACCGTACACAGAGGTGAAAAACAGATAATCCTGTTATGCTTCCGAGGCTTGACTAAAGGAGTCTTGGGACAAAGGGGTGTGGATATGGGGTGTGGATAGGGGGCGGCTAGTTGTGTTTAGCCGTCGGCCAGGGGGCGGCTAGCTAGGGTTAGCCGTCCAGGGTCTGGGTTGGATTGGGCAGAACTTCGGTAGGGAATGGGTTTGGTTTTGGACAGAGGCTAAGCTAGGTTTAGCCCGGGTTTCTGGAGGGTGGGATGAGAGGGTATTTTATGTAGGGAATGGGTGTTTCTCTCACAAAAGGGGCTCTCTCTCTCTCTCTCTTGGGATTTCTAGTGGGGAAAGGGAATGTGAATTGTGGGATGTTGGTGTGGAATGGTTTCTTTGATGGATTGGTGATGTTGTTGATGTTGTATTTGGGCTTGGGACCCCTCTATTTATAGTAAAAGAGAGGCAGGGAAATATTCCGAAGGGTAATGGAGTGGTTTTGGCTTCGATTAGACCCCTCATTAACTCTCTGGTTCTTCTGTCAGAGACCAGGTGAAGGGCAGCTAGTTCTAACTAGCCGCCCGGGATGGGGCAGCTACTTCCTGGTAGCCGCCCCACTCATGACCTGCCAAACGTCCCACCTCTGACAAGCGGTGGCTTGGGTCGGTTACTTGGATTGCTCCGGCCGAGAGGGGGCGGCTAAAGGTCATGACCCGCCGCAATGATCAGCATTTAATGTTGCTTTATGTCCCATCCAGGGGACTGGTCCAAAGTCGGCCAGGGGTTGGTTAGGGGCGGCTAGTTAGGGCTACCCGCCCCTTTCCAGGGACCTAGGTTTTTTAGGGTTTTGGGTTTTAGGGTAGGTTTAAGTTTAGGTCCGGGCTAGGGATTGGTTTAGGGTTAGGGTTTGGTCTAGGGTTTAGGTTTTGGCTTAGGGTTTGGGGTTTCGGTTTAGGGTTTCCGATTTTAGGTCAAGGCTTCCGGTTTAGGGTTTCCGGTTTTAGGTCAAGGCTTCCAGTTTCCTGGACTTCGGTTCTCTACTTGATGTCCATATGTGGGATATTTCCGGGTGTTACTTGAAGTATTTCTGTCTTTCTGGACGGTCAAAATTGGGGTATCTACAATTGTCCCTCATCGGACGGAGTCTTTGTGCGAAGTAGGAAAGACTTCGACCGATGATAAGGAAAGAGACCCCTATTTTGCCCGGCCCGACCTTCAAGAAGTTATGCCGATACGAACAGGACTATTCGGGGAGTTGATTTAGACTATCAGAGGCTAGGTCTTGACTTAGAATTTTTAGCCGAAAGGATGATCCAGATGGAAGGCGGGGAAAAGTGAATGGTGAGTGATCCAACCCGCGGTCGGGGTTCTTAGCTATCGTGCGCGAGCAGCCCAGCGTCAGTTTCCTCATGCCTACCGTTCCCGTTCCTGGGAAAACTCAGCAAAGAGGGGATATCGCTGACAGAAAGCAAGTAAAAGTTGAGTTGGGTGAATTGGATCATCCGAAGGATAAGAACTCTGGAAAAGAACCAGAACTGAAGAAATTCAATTTTGAGTGGTACTGAAAGTGTGGGCGAAACTTTGAGAAAGTCGTGTTAGATCAAGTAATGTCTGGAAATAAACCAATACACGGCTGTTTGGTATGGAGAACCTTACAATTTAGGGCTGAAAAGATTGGAAAGGGGTTTTTTTTTTAAAAAAGAAAGCAAAAAACTGGGAGGGGCGGCTAGTTGTAACTAGCCACCCAAGATGGGGCGGCTACTCGCGGGTAGCCGTCCCATAACTGGGTCCCTTATAACCGAAAAGACCCTCTCTCTCCCCATACGTTTAAAACGATTTCTCTTCCCTCCTCTCTTCTTCCCTTCGATTTCAAACTCGAAAAACCCTAATTTCTTTGCCTTTCTTTCCTTCATTTCGACTCAATCTTTCTCTTTCTCTTGATTTCAAAAACCCTAGGTTTGAGTTTTCCTTTTTCTTTTTCACACCGAGGAAGATGACGAGGTCGATGGCGATTGTTTCGAGGGGAAAGCGACCACGGGTGGCTCATGGAGAGCGTAGCCCGAGCTGTTCATCATCGGAGAGTGATAGGCCGGAGGTCGAGGTCGTGGGGGAGGCTATGGGTTCGACGGAGGTGCCGCCGGCGGACATCGGCATGGGTGAGGTCGGGGATTTGCCTTCGGGGGCTGTCCCGGAGGTAGGGGGAGTGTGATAGGCTATACACGCAAGAGGAGGCGTGGGGATCGACCGATGGTGGCCGAGGAGGTGGTTCCGGGGGTTGGAGGGTCGGTTGAGGGTGCAACCGTGGGGGTAGGGGTCAAGGGAGTTAGCGAGGAGGTGAGGGCATCGTTGGATGCCCTCGTTGGGATGTTGGATAGGGAGGCCACAGAGGCTAGGGCTGAGGAGGAGGAGAGTAGGGCTATAGGGGCTTTTGCGGAGTTTATCTCCGGTGTGGGGAGGGTGGAGGGGATAGGAGAGGCTAGGGATGGGGCCTGGGAGGCCGAGGGTATGGGCACCGGGGCTGTAGAGGCCGGTGTTGGGGCTGAGGCCGAGGAGGCCGTGTTCGAGGAGGATGAGGAGGAGGATGACGACGGGATGGACGATCCCGACGAGGCCGAGGTGGACGCCCCTGAGTCCACACGAGCCATGGTATGTGCCTAACCTTTTAGTCTTAGCCTTTTATTTATGTGTGTATGTGATATTTATGTACGTGTGTTTCTAACAGCATGAATAGATAATAGTGGGTGATGCGTGTGTCTAATATGCATGCTTGTATGTATAGTTTGATCACGGTGGGATATTGTAGGCGTGCGAACGGGTATGGGTTGTATAGAGGGGGATAATATTTCGTGCGTACATCCATGCTTGTCACATATATAAAGGAAAGGAAATGGTACGGCTTAGTATGCTTGCATGCGATATTTTTCTACGTGTATATGACTTCGTACGTGTTTGATCGTGGTAGAGCATGAGGGAGTGTATGCATGCATTTTCATGGGTCCAAGTTTTATATTGCTGTGTTGCTTAGGTGTGTTTAGGGGAGGTATAAGCATGATAGGCCGTGATGTAAGAAAGCGTGTGAGTGGTGACCACGGTGGGATGTGTTTGATATTCGTCTAGCATGCGTGATCATATGAGGAGTGTAGCTTCTTACTTTCATGCTTTTGTTTCTTTTTTCTTTTAGCATGTGGAAGTTTCATTTCGCTAAGCATGGTTTAAAATGATTTCGTAGACTTGGACTCTTACCTCTTGCTCGTTTTTAAACTAACCCATGTTCCCTTCGTTTGTTTTGTAGAGGCCGAATCATATCCGGGCTTTATGGCATGGGACGAAGAGGTGGTACGATGTCTTGGGGCAGGAGAAGAGGAGTTTGGTGGATGGAGCGGGCTTCCGTTCCTTCTTCCTGATCGAGCCATTCCACGTCCACCGTCCTTACGTGGAGGCTTTGGCGGAGAGGTGGGATCCGGAGAGTTGCGCATTCATTCTCCCTACTGGTGCTGTCATGCCGACCCTCGAGGACGTTCATCGGATTACCGGCCTTCCGGTGTTAGGGGAGGCAGTGATCGCGGCCACCCTCGCTGACTATAAGGCACTTTTCCAGGAGTTGATTGGGGAATGAGACTATGTGGAGCGTGTGAGGACACTGAACTGGATCCCTCTCGGACAGTTGTCGAGGCAATACGGCCTTGGCTCCTTTACAGAACGTCAGAAGGGCGAAGTTGCAGCTATCTTCGAGAGGCGGCGGGCGATGATCGAGGCGAGATAGGCGGCCGCGTGCCCATAGAGGGCACGGAGGGAGTTGAGAGCGTTCTTCCTCTACTTCTTCGGCCGGGTTCTCTTCTCGACGGCCTCTGACAAGGTTTCCTCTCACTCTCTCTTGCTCATGAGGGATCTGGAGGGCATGGGGTGATACGCCTGGGGAGCGGCGATACTTGCCCATCTATTTGCGGAGCTCTCGAAGAAAGTCAAGTGGGCCGGTGGAAAAAACCTTGACGGCTTTGCGCCATTTCTTCAGGTATGTGCAACTGATTAGGTAAATGTCTTTTTTAGTTTAGTTCACTTTGATCGTGATGGTTTTCCTCTCGTTTTGTCAGATCTTCGGGTATGAGCACTTCGCCATCGATCGCCCGACTTTGGCTCCGTTCGATCATGCCCTCCCTTGGGCCATGAGATGGGAACCCCGGGGATCTTCCCGCTTGCACCGCCTCGCTCAATTCTGAGAGGCCTTCTGCGTTTTGTCGGAGGAAGAGGTATAAGTTTTCTTTGAATTTCTTTGGCTTGTATTTGGTTTTCTTTTGGCTAAGCACTCTTCCTATCTTTTGATGCTTTTTTAGATGACGTGGAGGCCTTACTCGGGAGAGGTTCCTGAGGCTCTGGCGCGAGATGTCTGGCTGATCTACTTTAATGAGGTCGTGTTCCATGCGATCAGCCGGGTTGTCCGCCAGCTTGGGTACCATCAGTGGGTGCTTGATCTTCTGCCGAAGCGCCCCTCGATCCCGGTGGCTGGGATCCCTCGAGATACGAACCTCCCGAGGAACTACGCGACGTATGTGGCGGGATGGATGAGCCGAGGCGTCTTGGTGGAGCATCGTCCTGAGGTGACTAGCAGTGAGGAGTATATGGCTTGGTACCGCCAGGAATACGCCAGCATCCTTGGGACTATGGAGGAGGAGATCCTGGACGCCTATGTAAGTCTTTTTCTTTTTCTTTTTTTTTCTTTTCTTTTCTTCTCCTCGAGTAATTTCTGACTGATGTTGCTTTTTGTAGGTTGAGCTGAACGAGATGGAGAAGAGGCTCAAGACCGCCAATGAGCACCTCCAAGCGCGGGCCAGGCAGATAGAAGCGCTGTGGTTCAGAGGGAACGCTTGCAGGACCCGGTCCAGGTCCTTGAGGCTCAGGTGGATGCTCTGTCGAGAGTGAGGGCTGATGGTGCTTCCTCTTCTTCCGCCCCTCCTCCTTCCATGGTTTCCAAGCGAGGGCTCGAGCTGACGAGGGAGTTGGATGCGGCCCGGTGTGAGTTGACGGCCGTGTGGATGGAGCTAGGCCAGGCGAGGGGTAGGGCTTCTCGGGCTGAGGAGGAGGCGGACCGGATGAGGTCCATGGTGGCTTTGAGAGAGGAGGGGTTTACAACCCTAGGTCATGAGAGAGACTCCCTCCAGATGAGGGTGTCGGAGTTGGAGGCTTCGGCGGGTGTCCCCGGAGGTTTGATGGGGGACTTGGTCCGTTCTCTCCAGGCGGCCGGGGATAGGGATCGAGAGGCGCTCAGGGCGTCGGAGGCGAGGGCGCGGGAGTTGGAGGCGAGGTTGAGGGCTGCCGAGGATCGGGCCAGAGGGACAGAGAGTCGCCTCCGACAGAGATTGGAGAGGAGAGACAAAGACATGCAGCAGGTCCGTCTTTGGGAGGCGACTATGAGGGGGAAATTGGTTGGAGGGGGCTCTATGACCGAGGCGGACCTCGATCTTCTTTCACTTGAGCCTGACCATTCTCTCTCGGCTTCCTTGGCTACCGGGGCCACCTTCAGCCGTGCCTCTCGTCCTTCGGCGTCTCGGAGTCGTGGGATATACGCGAGGGCCGCGTCTTCGGTTCGAGAGACTCCTGCCGCTCCCGATGCTCCAGAGGTTCAGTCTTCTCCTCATCCGCCGCTCCCTTCTCAGCCAAGTCAGGACGTTCCTCCTACTCAGCCTCCAGCGGATGACGATACGCCGAGGTATAGCTTCTTTGTGTCTTGGTTTTAAGTAGAAGGATAGTATATATGCGATGAATTCATGCTTTTCTTCTTTTGTTTTGGCTCAGGTGATTATTTCAGTGAAGTATAGCTCAAGACTTCGGAGTTTTGGAGCTTTTGGAGGAAAAGATTCTTCTTCTTTTTTATGCTCTTAGGTTTAGAAAGACAGTCTGCGTTTATGGTTTTGGTGGGACAATTTAATTTCTTGTTTTGTATGCATGGTTTAGGGTAGCTTAGCATGGATTTTTTATGGATATGTATGTTTGTGTAGATGAATCGTGGTTTTATAGGTTTGATTCATGGATGGATGTAGGGTTTTAATATATAATTGTTTTAGCATGGTATCTATACATGTTTTGTGTATGAATATGTGTGTGAAATGTGTACATGCAGGTTTTGAAAAGAATTAATCTTTCATAGGTAAAGAAGTGTTGAAGAGTTGATTGGATATGGACTGACATAGCTGAAATGGGTGCAGGCAAGGGGCGGCTAGTGCAAACTAGCCGCCCAGTGAGGGGCGGCTAGTTAGGTTTAGCCGCCCCCTGCCTGGGATATGCTCACCTGAGACAAAGGGCAGGGGCGGCTAGTCGAGTTTAGCCGCCCCCTGCCTGGGGCAATTTGGTTCTGCTGCTCCTGTCTGCTGCTGCCGCTGAAAGTCTTTGTGACCGTTCCAACCTTCGGTACCTATAAAAACATTCTTTCCATGGACCAAGTGTTAAATCTGTCCAGATTGCGCCCCTGCACTGACTTTCAAGCCCTTCTTGCTTGAATTGTCAAGGGCTACAATCCATCTTAAGGTGAAATGAAAAAAGGTAATGTGAGAAGATAAAGTGCGGGAGACCATGCTTTAGTATGCAAGGAAGGGATTCCAAGTGCGTGAGTGAAGAAAACTTTTATGTGTAAAAGGTGGGACAATTTCTTCTCAGGCATGTGCGGCAAGGGCACGAAATGAGTGGGGACAATTTTAATATTTGTGGGGACAATTTTCATATGAGTGGGGACAATTTTCATACGAGTGGGGACAATTTTCATATGAGTGGGGACAATTTTCAAGAATAATCGGATGCCAAGGTGTTATGGAAAAGGAAAATGCAAGCTTATGCGTAAGTATAAGTGGCATAAGGGGGCATTTTAGTTCTTCAATGGTTTCTTATGTGAGAGGGCAACATTCTCGATTTCCTTAAGTAAAATATACCATCAAGTCCCTGTGGAGGAGCCCTTGTGGTCACCCATGTCCAAACCAGGATTGTATTTGAACGGTATAAGCCTTAGGTGTCGATTTTTTCTAGGTTCATGGGTTTCAAATGCTTAATCGTATTATTCTAAACATGCTGAAAAATCCATGAGTGTACCAAGAGTCGAGTCAAATAAGCTTCCCCTGGATAAGCAAGTTTCTAACTGAACTCATGTGAGTGTGTGTAGTTTGTAAACCAGGACATGATCTACCTTTGGTCAAAATTTCGCCTTTCCTGGCAGACGTAGTTCAATTTAGAATCCCTTTGCGAAAATAAAAAGGGGAGGGGGAATGGGGTAAGAGAAATATCTTCCTTTTGGGCAATATTTTAGAATTGACCCCGTCTAGCACATGTCTTACTTTCTAGGTCCCTCTGGCTTTCTTCTTTTTATCACTTCTTTATTTTGGGTGGAAAGTACAGTCCGTTGTTTGGATGTGTACTGATATAGCCGTTGTCTAGCGTATACCGTGCGTAAAGGCATGAAAGCCTGCTAAAATAGAGAGTTTAACCCGTTCACTTGGGTGTTATTTTTCTTTTGTTGGCCTCTCATTGCCTGATTTTTTTTTATTTGAGGGGGGGGCTCTTCTGTTTTTCACCCCGATTCTTTTCATGCTTCCCCTCTAGAAGTGTTTGTATAGTGCCAGAGCCAGTTTTGGGACATATGCCAAGTCTAGGTAACTCTTCATTTTGACCTAGGGTTAATACGAGTAGGGCGGAAGTAAGGGATGTTTTTGCTTTGGGGGTTTTAAATTGTCCCAGTCTACGGGGTAGGCAATTTCTCTTCTTTCAGGTGAATCTAGTCCAGTTATACGTGTGTGAAGGAAACGGCATGATTTGGCGGAGATGTGTTCAAATAGATACGAGTTTATCTTTAGAGTCTTATAATTCTATCATCAAGTACTAAACGCTGGAAATCGCAGGAAGGAAGAATAATAGTTCTTAAGTATTGAAAGCTATTCATGCATGGAATTTCTTTAGATAAAGTGCATTCCACGAACCTGGAACCTCGACTCCTTCGGCATCTACCAGGCGGTAGGCATTCCCGGAATAGGCATGGGTGATCACATAGGGTCCCTCCCATGTGGGTTGCAACTTTCCTCTTGGGTGAGGCTGTCTTGATGGCATGATTTGCTTAAGTACTAATTCCCCGATTTCAAATTTTCTTTTTATTACCTTCTTTTCAAATGCCCTTGCCACCCTTCTTTGGTAGGCCTGGGCATGGTCTGCCGCTCTTAATCTTTTCTCGTCTAGTAGTTCGAGGCGTAGTAGGAGTGTCTCTCTCCTTTCCTCAATTTGGAGGTCTTCTTCTAGTACTATTCTTAAGGATGGGACAAGGATTTCGTAGGGTACTACTGCTTCGGCTCCAAACGTGAGTGAATAGGGGGTTTGACCAGTGGGTGTCCTAATGGAGGTTCGGTATGCCCAGAGGGCATCTACCAATTTATCAGGCCAATCTGTTGCCTTATGGGTTTCTACCGTTTTCTTTATAATTTTGAGCAAGGTTTTATTGGTGGCCTCTGCCTGTCCATTCCCCTGTGGATAATATGGCATGGAATGATGAAGTTCTATATGATGTTTATTGCATAGGTCTTGAAATTCTTGGGAGATGAACTGGGGACCATTGTCAGTTATAATTGCTTTGGGGTACCGAACCGTGCAAGGATGTGGGTGCGGACAAAACGAGCCAGGGTAGAGCTTTTAATTACTACATAGGACTCGGCTTCAGCCCATTTGGTAAAGTATTCAGTAGCGGTGAGGATGAAAGCTTTTTGGGTAGTGTTTTCTATAGTGTCCCGGAATGGTCCTATCACATCTAATGCCCATATAGAGAAGGGCCATGGTGAAGTCATGGGATGTAAAGAAGATGCTGGTGCGTGTATTTTGTTGGCATGAGTTTGACACTGGATACAACGCTTAACGTATTTGTTGCAGTCCCTTCAAGCGTGGGCCAATAGTAGCCCATTCTTAATACCTTTTTCGCTAGCATCTGGGCGTTGACGTGTCCTCCGCATACTCCGGAGTGAGCTTCTTCTACAATGGGTATGCCTCTTCGTCGTCCAAGCACCTAAGTAGTTCCCCATTGAAGGAGGCTCGAAAGAGTATCCCCCCTCGGAGGCAGTATTTGACTGCTATCCTTTTGACTATTTTCTGGTCGTTGCTGGTAGCGTAGCTTGGGAATGAACTGTTTTTAAGGTAGTTTCTAATATCAAAGTACCAGGGGTTTCCGTCGTCCATATCTCCTAGTTCAAGGGCTCGGATTTCCGTGGTACTAGCATTTTTGTTGGCCCGGTTCATTTTTAGGAGATTTTGAGTTTTATAGTCACCGAGTTCGGTGGCAGGTGTTTCTAGTCTGTGGATAGTGACTGTTTCTGATGTCCTAGATAAGGGAAAGGTGAGCGATGAGGCTAAAGAGGCTAGAGAATCTGCAAGAATATTGCCGGTCCGGGGTATGAAAATGTGAGTAACCTTACGGAATTGTTTTAGCAGGACTATGGCTAGTTCTCTGTACGGCTTCAGTTTTGGGTCTCTAGTCTGATATTTTTTAAGAGTTTGGCGGATTACTAAGAGGGAGTCCCCAACGATGTCTAAATTTTTAGCTCCTAGGGCTAGGGCCGCCTTCAAACCTGCTATCAGGGCCTCGTATTCGGCAATATTGTTGTGGCTTTAAACGTAAGCTGAAACGCTTGTGGGATAATGACGCCTTCGGGGGAGATTAGTGCTATTCCTATTCCCTTTCCCTTTTGGTTGACCGCTCCGTCGAAGTATAGCGTCCATGTCTCTCTATCCTTTTCTTCAATAAGCGCAAATATTTCTTCGTCCGGGAAGTCAGTTTTTACTGGTTCGTAATCAGGAGGGGTAGTTGAGCGAGGTGGTCAGCGATGGCTTGCCCTTTGATGGATTTTTGAGTGGCATACGTGATGTCAAACTCGTTTAACTGTACTTGCCATCGGGCTAAGCGTCCAGTTAATACGGCTTTCTCGAATAGGAACCTTACTGGGTCCATTTTGGCAAAGTATTTGACTTTGTGGGCAAGAAAATAATGTCGCAATTTTGAGAAGCCCATACTAATGCTAGACAAGTCTTTTCTGTAGGAGGGTAGGCTTTTTCGTACTCAATCAGGGTTTTACTCAGGTAGTAAATGGCCTTTTCCTTTCTTCCCATGTCGTCGTGTTGTGCAAGCACCGCACCAATGGCTTCCTTAGTTGCAGCTATGTAGAGGAGCAGGGGTCGTCCGGGTACTGGAGCCGAAAGGACTGGGGGATTAAGAAGGTACACTTTTAAATTATCAAAGGCCTTTTGGCATTCACTATCCCAATTAAACTTGACTCCTCCTTTCAACAGTTTGTAAAAGGGGCGACATCTTTCAGCGTGTTGCGAAATAAATCTCCTAATAAATTGCAACCTTCCTACGAGCCCTCTCAATTCTTTTAGGTTCTTAGGTGGGGGCATTTGGGCGATGGCTTTTGCCTTGGTCGGATCTATTTCTATTCCCTGCTTACTTACCATGAATCCTAAAAGTTTCCCAGAGGAGACCCCAAAGCGACATTTCTTTGGATTCATTTTGAGTGAATATTCCCTGCATCTCTGTAATACTTGTCTAAGTATGTCTGCGTGTCCTATTCGAGTCCTAGATTTGACTAAGATATCATCCACATATACTTCTACTAGCTTGTGCATCATATCATGGAATATTGAGGTCATAGCCCTTTGATATGTTGCACCCGCATTTTTGAGCCCGAAAGGCATCACTATGTAGCAGTAAGTTCCCCAGGGTGTGGTAAAGGAAGTCTTTTCTTGGTCTTTTTCTGCCAGCCGGATCTGGTTGTATCCAGAAAAGCCATCCATGAACGAGAGCATCTCATATCCTGCCGTGTTGTCGACAAGGAGGTCAATATGTGGGAGTGGGAAGTCATCTTTTGGGCACGCTCGATTGAGGTCCCTGAAGTCGATGCATATCCGGATCTTTCCATCCTTTTTGGACACTGGAACAATATTTGCCACCCATTTTGGGTATAAAACTACCCGGATAAATTTAGCCTGGTGGAGTTTGTCTACCTCCTCTTTGATTTTTAAAGCTACCTCGGGTGAAGGCATCTCAGTTTTTGTTTTATTGGTTTTGCGTTTGGTTCTAAAATTAACTGATGTTCGACTAACGAGGTATCGAGCCCGGGCATGTCTTTGTAAGACCGTGCAAAGACATCTTTATACTCGAGTAATATTTTAACTAGGCCCTCCCTCTCATTGTGATTTAGTCCTGCGCTAATTGAAATGATTTTGGGGTCAGCTTTTGTCCCTAGGTTTAGCTCCTCTATCTTCTCATCTGCTTCTTCCGTCTTTTCATCGAACCTTTGAAGGCTCTGCTTGAATTCTTCAGATAGGTCCCCTTTTTCTTCATCGTCCTCATCACATATCTCGAAGACTCCTAGACCATCGTCTAGGTTTTCTAGGTTATCTAGGTCTGGTTCTTCTATAACTGCTATTGTTTCAAATTTTTCTAAACCTAACATGGTCCTGCTATGCCCTTCTAAGTTGCTAATGGTCTGGTCAGGAATTTGACCCCTAGTAGGTTTGACCATTTTGTACGAGGTACTAGGGTTGGGATTTTTGGCCTGACTGGCTAGACGTTGTAGTTTATTCAGGAGATTGGAGTCATCGCTGAAGGGGTGCCATGCTGGGGTGAAATCATCCTTGTCGAACAGGGATCCTAGGGTTTTGGTTTCCATTTTTTTTATTATTATTATTTTTGAACAGAAGAGACACTTATTATTTACAATCTACTGGATTAATGGAAGCATTTCAACCGACTTTTCTCCAGCAGCTGGCGCTCCTTTGTTGCGATGCTTGAGCACTGCGAGAAAAGGAGGCTGGGTCAGCTGGAGTTTTATCGTCGGGTGGTGAGTGTGTGTTTAGGTGTTTATCAGGGTGTGGGAATAGCCATTCTAGGGAGCCAGAGAGATAGTCTGGTTCTGTTTCCGGGATAGGGTCCAGGGGGTAGGGGCATACGATTTCTTTGGCGGGTTCTACGATTATTCCTCGCAAAATGTTTGTACAACCTCCAATCGCATTTTTCCTTTATTTTAGGGCGATGTTTGGATGAGCCAATGCCTTTCTTATCTAGCCATGCTGGGAGTTCGATGGGGTCCAAGATCCCATTTTTGTGTCCCAGGGTTTCCCCGGGAAGGTAACCCATGATTCCCATGATACGCCAGCCAGGGTTCTCAAGCCTAGGGTGGCTTGCTTTTGAGGTAGCGGGGAGAGCATTCCGGGGATTTAGCCAATCGGCTGGAAAATCTAAGATGTGGATGGTGGCTTCTATGGGTTTTGGGCTGCTGGTTTTTACAGTGATGGCTTCATTATCGGCGAACCTTGATTTAGGTCCTTTGATCGCATCCCCTTGTATTTTGATTATTCGACCTCCCAAGGGGAATTTCAAACATTGGTGTAGGGGAGAGGAGACCCCCTTTATGGATGCTAGCCATTTACGTCCTAGGATCATATCATAATCTGAATCCATTTCTAGGACATATGCCTTAGCGCTGGTTTCTAGCGGCCCTACCTTTAATCGGAAGTCTTTAAAGCCTAGAACCGGACGAGCCGTTTTGTCATAGGCAAATATACGGGTGTCTGTTTCGAAGAGTGTAGTTATACGTCCGTCAATGTGCTCGAAGGTTTGTAGTGATATGAGGTTTACTCCCGCCCCGGTGTCAATTAGAACTTTATCCACCGAGTATCCTTCGAGGTTAATCGTTATGCATAGGGTTGAGGTGCTAACGACTTTATCGTGAATCTCTTCTTTAGGTCTAAAGGTTATGATGGGCCCTAGTCCTGCGGTGACTAGAGCTATTGGTACACCTAGGGTAGAGATTTGAGGGTCGACTTGGATTCTTTCTAGGAACATTTTTAGAGCGTGCTGGTGGTGTTATGAGGTTTCGATTAGCTCTAAAATGGAAATTTTCACGGGGATTTTTTGGAGTTGGTCTAGGATGTCGATCTTATCTCCGGTGTGGGGCTCCTCAGTCTCTGTTTCAGGCAGGGGGTGTCTGTAAGAGGGTACAGTGTTGAAAATTCTGCCTGCTCTTGTAGTATGATGGTTCAGTGCGTCAATGGTGGTTCGGGGGTTTTGTTTTAATGGGTATAGGCTTTCGTTAATTGGTGAAGGGGATAATGGTTGGAGTTTTTTAGGGAGAGAGGGCTTTGTGGGTTTGGGGAGAATGGGGGAGGGGACTGGTAGGACGGGAGAAAAGGCTGGTAAGATTAAGCCACCTGGGATGATCCTGGGTGACTCTTCGTGCTCAGCGTCTTTTATGGTGTAGACGCTTTCATAGCTTAGGCTCTCTGGTTCTTCCAAGGGAGCCTCCGTGGCTGGCCTCGGGTCTTGGGTTGTGGTTTCTACAGGGTTGGGGGTTTCCGGAGTTGGTTTGACTTCTAGGGCTTTTGTAGCTAGGCTGTTTTTGAGTCCCCTGATGGTGGCCCAGTCTAAGCGCCTTTCTTCATCAAGGTTGTAGACAATGTCTCAAAACGAGGAGCATTGTTCGATGGTGTGGCCGTGATGTCGATGATATTGACAAAAACGGGTGGGGTCGGCACCGATAGGCGAAGATCTAGCCATGGGTAAGGAAATGCCCTTGACTTTTATTAAGGCTCTAAAGATGTTCCCTAGGGTTTCTGGAAGGGGAGGGTAGCTATCTCTTCTGTTTGACCATCTTGGGCCGTAGAAGGAGGGAGGTGCAGCCTCATCACGGAGGCTGCGCGTGGGTTCTCTAGGGGTTATGCCTTACGTTCTTAGGGGGGTAGGATAGAAGGGTCTCCTGTTTTGGTCATGGTTTCGGATTGAGGGGGCCTGAATTGGGGAATCATGGGTTGCGGAGTTTTGTCGTATTGGCACGGAGACGGGTACTGATCGAGTAGTGAAGTTTTGGTTGATTGGCCGAGGCGGTGCATACCCGGATGAACTGGACGTGTACTGTCTCGGAGCCGTTTCTCGATCAGGAACTCGTGCTCCGTTCGGGTAGAGTGCCGATACCTGGGTGATAATCCCCTCTACCATGGGGGTTTGTGCCTTACGAGGCGGTTGTCCAACCCTATGGCTGATAGGTGGGGACTGGGTTTGTACTACTGGGGCTGCACAACGGGAAATCCTGTTGTGGCGGTCAATCAGAAGCTGATACGTGGTACAGTCTCCGTACGAAAAGGCTCGTACGAAGTTCTGGACCCAGGCTCTGTAACATCATGTCAATTTCTTGACATTCTGTGAGTTGCAGGCCGGTCCGGTGGATAAGTGTGCGCCACCTAGACACGTATTGTTCGAATTCCTCCCTAGGCCTCATTCTCTCTACGGTTAAATCCGAAATAGAGGGGGTTCTAATCCTCTGATAACCGTAGCGGCCCAAGAATTTCTCGCTTACAGCCGAGAAATTTGACAAGTGATCTACAGGGAGGGTGGAGAACCATTGTAGTGCTTCTCCTTCAAATGATTTTTGGAAGAGGAAGACTAGCAGATGTTGATTATCTAGAAACGGGCGTGCATCTAGATAAAAGGCAGTTAAATGAATGTCTGGGTCTCCACGACCGTTGTACCGGTGAAATTTGGGGATTTTGAACCCCTCCGGTTGGTGGACTGACGGGATTTGTCTCAGGTTATGTAGAGACATGTGTTTGGGGGCTGAGGGACCAGTCTCGGAGAGGATCCTCCGGATGGTTTCATCCAGCGTTTCTCCCCTGGGAGGGCTGCCTAGCGGTCCCGGGTTTGGGGTGGCCTGGTAAGGGCCTGGGGTGGAAACGGTTGGGAATTTTGGATTCGCGGGGGAAAGGGGGGTGAACGAAAAGACTCTCGGGTTGACCGAGTGACTGGGTGTGAATGGGGTTTTGGGAATGGCCTTAGGGGTTTCGACAGGGACCTCCTGTCTTTGGGTTTTGACTTGGCGGTAGTCGGCGAGGTCATGAAACATGTCCTCTACAGATTGGTATCCTAGACTGGCCATCCTTTCCTCTAGATGGTTCAGGAATTGCGTGGCCTGACCCTCTTGGTGGGTTCTTTCCTCTAGTATCTCCTCCGCTAGGTGGGATTCCATGATGCGTGTGAAATGATTTAAGGGAACGAATGCAGATATAAAGCAGTAAATAAAGCGGTAAAGGATTGCGCAGCGGTGTGCGGCTTACAAAGCAGTAAATGATTGCGCAACGGTGTGCGGCTTACAAAGCAGTAAAGGATTGCGCAGCTGTGTGCGGCTTACAAAGCAGTAAAGGATTGCGTAGCTGTGTGCGGCTTACAAAGTGGTAAATGATGTTGTGATGTGAATTAGAGGAGGAACTGATTCGAGGGGTCGGAAACTCTAACCTTCTTAGAGGGTGGATAGCATTCTAGTCAAGCTTGTAAAAGGGGGCAGAAGAGGATTACCTTTTGTTGTTTTTCACGAGGGAGGTCCCACCGTGATCGCCAGATTTGTCGGTATCGTCGGGAAGGCCTCCCGGCGGTGCGCGGGTGAGCGCGCGTGCGTGTGTGGGGGTTCTTCGGGGATTCGGATTGGATGCGTACCCTGGCGGGCTCGATCGGATCGTCTTCTCGGAAGGGTGAGGGATGTCGTTCCTGGTTGAGGCGCCCGATAGCATCTCAAGAGGATTCAGGGGTTTGTGTGATCGCCACCTGCTTTTTTAAAAGCAGGAAAAGGTTGGGTCGGATTTGATCGCCTACGTGGGGGAGTTTGTGGGGTCTCCGCTCTGAGACACGGATATACCGTACACAGAGGTGAGAAACAGGTATCCTATTCTGCTTCCGGGGCTTGACTAAAGGAGTTATGGGACGTAGGGGGGTGTAAGTGGGGTGTGTATAGGGGGGGTGGCTAGTTGTGTTTAGCCGTCGGCCAGGGGGCGGCTAGCTAGGGTTAGCCGTCCAGGGTCTGGGTTGGTTTGGGCAGAACTTCGGTAGGAAATGGGTTTGGTTTTGGACAGAGGCTAAGCTAGGTTTAGCCCGGGTTTCTGGAGGGTGGGATGAGAGGGTATTTTATGTAGGGAATGAGTGTTTCTCTCACAAAAGGGGCTCTCTCTCTCTCTCTCTCTCTCTTGGGATTTCTAGTGGTGGAAGGGTTTGATCAAGTGAGGATGGTGGATTGGTGATTAAAGATGTTGTATTTGGGCTTGGGACCCCTCTATTTATAGTAAAAGAGAGGCAGGGAAATATCCCAGGGGTAATGGAGTGGGTTGGCTTCGATTAGACCCCTCATTAATTCTCTGATTCTGCTGTCAGAGACCAGGTGAAGGGCGGTTAGTTCTAACTGGCCGCCTGGGATGGGGCGGCTACTTCCTGGTAGCCGCCCCACTCATGACCTGTCAAACGTCTCATCTCTGACAAGCGGTGGCTTGGGTCGGCTACTCAGTTTGATCCGGCCAAGAGAGGGCGGCTAAAGGTCATGACCAGCCGCAATGATCAGCATTTAATGCTGCTTTATGTCTCATCCAGGGGACTGGTCCATAGTCGGCTAGGGGGCGGTTAGGGGGGGGGGGCGGCTAGTGTAAACTAGCCGCCCAGTTTGGGGCGGCTAGTTAGGGCTAGCCTCCCCTTTCCAGGGACTTCAGTTTTTATGGTTTTGGGTGGTAGATTTAGGTTTAGGTCCGGGCTAGGGTTTGGTTTAGGGTTAGGGTTTGGGCTAGGGTTTAGGTTTTGGCTTAGGGTTAGGGTTTAGGTTTAGGGTTTGGGCTAGGGTTTAGGTTTTGGCTTAGGGTTAGGGTTTAGGTTTATGGTTTAGGGTCAAGGCTAGGGTTAGGGTTTCCGGTTTTGGCTTAGGGTTAGGGTTTAGGGTTAGGGTTTTGGTTTAGGTTTATGGTTTAGGGTCAAGGCTAGGGTTAGGGTTTCTGGTTTCCAAGGCATCCGGTTTCCCGAACTTTGGTTCTCTACTGGATGTCCAAATGTGGGATATTTCCGTGTGTTACTTGAAGTATTTCTGTCTCTCTGGACGGTCAAAATTGGGGTATCTACAAGGGGGGGCTCTTCTGTTTTTCACCCCGATTCTTTTCATGCTTCCCCTCTAGAAGTGTTTGTATAGTGCCATAGCCAGTTTTGGGACATATGCTATGTCCAGGTAATTCCTCATTTTGACCTTGGGTTAATACAAGTGGGGCGGAAATAAGGGAGGTTTGCTTTGGGGTTTTAAAATTGTCCAGTCTACGGGATAGGCAATTTCTCTTCTATTAGGTAAATCATTTATCAAGTCATACATGCGTGAAGGAAGCGGCATGATTGGTGGATATGTGTTCAAATAAATACAAGTTTATCTTCGAGAGTCTTATAATTCTATCATCAGGTACTAAACGCTGGAAATTGTAGGAAGAAAGAATAATAGTTCTCAAGTATTGAAATCTATTCATGCATGGAATTTCTTTAGATAAAGTGCATTCCACGTACCTGAAACCTTGACTCCTTTGGCATGTACCAAGTGATAGGCATTCCCGGAATAGGCATGGGTGATCACATAGGGTCCCTCCCATGTGGGTTGTAGTTTCCCTCTTGGGTGAGGTTGTCTTGATGGCATGATTTGCTTAAGTACTAACTCCCTGATTTTAAATTTTCTTTCTATTACCTTTTTTTCAAATGCCCTTGCCACCCTTCTTTGGTAGGCCTGGGCATGGTCTGCCGCTCTTAATCTTTTCTCGTCTAGTAGTTCGAGGCGTAGCAGAAGTGCCTCCCTCCCTTCCTCAATTTGGAGGTCTTCTTCTAGTACTATTCTTAAGGATGGAATGAGAATTTCATAAGGTACTACTGCTTCCGCCTCAAATGTAAGTGAATAGGGAGTTTGATCAGTGGGTGTTCTAATGGAGGTTCGGTATGCCTAGAGGGCGTCTACCAATTTATCAGGCCAATCGGTGGCCTTGTGGGTTTCTACCGTCCTTTTTATGATTTTGAGCAAGGTTTTGTTGGTAGCCTCCGCTTGTCCGTTTCCCTGGGGATAATATGGCGTGAAATGATGAAGTTCTATATGATGCTTATTGCATTGGTCTTGGAATTCTTGGGAGATGAATTGGGGGCCATTATCAGTTATAATCACTTTGGGGGTACCGAATCGTGCAAGGATGTGAGTGCGGACAAAATGAGCCAGGGTAGAGCTTTAAATTATTATATAGGATTCGGCTTTAACCCATTTGGTAAAGTATTCCGTAGCGGTGAGGATGAAGGCTTTTTGGGTGGTGTTTTCTATAGTGTCCTGGAACGGTCCTATCACATCTAATGCCCACATAGAGAAGGGCCATGGTGAAGTCATGGGGTGTAAGGAAGATGCTAGTGCAAGTATTTTATTGGCATGGGTTTGACATCGGATACACCGCTTAACGTATTTGTTGTAGTCCCCTTCAAGTGTGGGCCAATAGTAGCCCATTCTTAGTACCTTTTTTGCTAGCATCTGGGCGTTGACATGCCCTCCACATACTCCAAAGTGGGCTTCTTCTATGATGGTATACGCTTCTTCGTCATCCAAGCATCTGAGTAGTTCTCCATTGAATGACGCTCGAAAAGTATCCCTCCTCGGAGACAGTATTTGACTGCTATCCTTTAACTATCTTTGGTCATTGCTAGTAGCGTAGCCTGGGAATGAACCGTCTTCAAGGTAATTTTTAATGTTAAAGTACCACAGATTTCCGTCGTCCATATCTCCTAGCTCAAGGGCTAGGATTTTCATGGTACTAGCATTTTTGTCTGTTTGGTCCCTTTTCAGGAGATCTCGAGTTTTACAGTCTCGAAGTTCGGTGGCAGGTGTTTCTAGTCTTTAGATAGTGACTGTTTCAGACGTCCTAGATATGGGAAAGGTGAGTGACGAAGCTAAAGAGGCTAGAGAATCCGCAAGAATATTGCCGGTCTGTGGTATGAAAATGTGAGTAACCTTATGGAATTGTTTTAGCAGGACTATGGCTAGTTCTCTATATGGCTTCAGCTTTGGGTCTCTAGTCTGGTATTTTTAAGAGTTTAGTGGATCACTAAGAGAGAATCCCCAATAATGTCTAAACTTTTAACTCCTAGGGTTAGGGCTGCTCTTAAACCTGCTATGAGGGCTTCGTATTCAGTGATATTGTTGGTGACATTGAACGTCAGCTGAAATGCTCGTGGGATAATGACGCCTTCGGGGGAGACTAGTACTATTCCTATTCCCTTGCCTTGTCGATTGACTGCTACGTCGAAATATAACGTCCAGGTTTTCCGATCTTCTTCTTTGACAAGCGCAAATATTTCTTCGTCCGGGAAGTCAGTTTTCACTGGTTCGTAATTAGGGAGCAGTAATTGAGCGAGATGATCAGTGATGGTTTGACCCTTGATAGACTTATGAGTAGCATAGATGATGTCAAACTCGTTTAGCTAGACTTGCCATCGGGCTAAGCGTCCAGTTAAGACAGCTTTCTCGAATAAGAACCTTACTGGGTCCATTTTGGCAAAGTACTTGACTTTGTGGGCAAGAAAGTAATGATGTAATTTTTGGGAAGCCCATACTAACGCTAGGCAAGTTTTTTCTGTGGGAGGGTATGCTTTTTCATACTCAATTAGTGTTTTACTTAAGTAGTAGATAGCCTTTTCTTTCCTCCCTACATCATCGTGTTGTGCGAGTACCGCACCGATGGCTTCCTTAGTTGCGGCTATATAGAAAAGCAGAGGTCGTCCGGGTACTAGGGCTGAGAGGACTGGGGGATTAAGAAGGTATTCCTTTAAATTATTGAAGGCCTTTTGGCATTTGCTATCCCAGTTAAACCTAACTCCCCCTTTTAGCAATTTGTAAAAGGGGTGACATTTTTCAGCATGTTGTGAAATAAATCTCCTGATGAATTGCAACCATCCTATGAGTCCTCTCAATTCCTTTAGGTTCTTAGGTGGGGGCATTCGGGCGATGGCTTTCGCTTTGGTCGGATCTACTTCGATCCCCCTTTTGCTTACCATGAATCCCAAGAGTTTTTTGGAGGAGACACCAAAGCGACACTTCTTTGGATTTATTTTGAGCGAAAACTCTTTGCATCTCTGTAATACTTGCCTAAGTATGTCTGTGTGTCCTATTCAAGTCCTAGATTTAACTAAGATGTCATCCACATGTACTTCTACTAGTTTGTGCATCATATCATGAAATATTGAGGTCATAGCTCTTTCATATGTTGCACCCGCAGTTTTAAGCCCGAAAGGCATCACTATATAGCAGTAAGTCCCCCAGGGTGTGGTAAAGGAAGTCTTTTCTTGGTCTTTTTCTATCAACCGGATCTGGTTGTATCTGGAAAAGCCATCCATGAAAGAGAGCATCTCATATCCTGCCGTGTTGTCGACAAGGAGGTCAATATGTGGGAGTGGGAAGTCATCTTTTCGGCACGCTCGATTGAGGTCCCTGAAGTCGATGCATACCCAGATCTTATCATCTTTCTTGGATACCGGAATGATATTAGCTACCCATTTTGGGTATAAGACTACCCAGATAAATTTAGTGGAGCTTGTTCACCTCGTCTTTGATTTTTAAAGCCACCACAGGATGAAGGCGCCTCCGTTTTTGTTTTACTAGCTTTGCATTGGGTTCTAGGATTAACCGATGCTCGACTAAAGAGGTGTCGAGTCCGGGCATATCTTTGTAAGACCATACAAATACGTCTTTATACTCATGTTATATCTTTGTAAGACCCTTTTTTGTTTTCTTTTTTGTTTTATTTTTTTGTTTTTGTTTGTTTTTTTGTTTTTTTTATTTTTTTGTAACAGAAAGGACACTTATTATTCACAACCTACTGGATTGGTGGGAGTGTTTCAACCGACTTTCCTCCAGCAGCTGGCGCTCCTTTGTTGCGATGCTTGAGCACTGCGAGAAAAGGAGGCTGGGTCAGCTGGAGTTTTATCATCTGGTGGCAAATGTGTGTTTAAGTGCTTATCAGGGTGCAGAAATAGCGAATCAAGGGAGCCAGAGAGATAGTCTGGCTCTCTTTCTTGGATAGGGTCTGGAGGGTGGGGGTATATGGTCTCCTTGGCTGGTCCCATGATCACTCCCTTTATGAAATGTTTGTATAACTTCCAATTATATTTTTCTTTTAATTTAGTGTGACGTTTGGATTAGCCAAGGCCTCTTTTATCTAGCCATGTTGGGAGTTCGATGGGTTCCAAGATCCCATTTTTTAGTCCCAAGGTCCCTCCGGGGAGATGACCCATGATCCCCATTATGTGCCAGCTAGGATTCTCAAGTCTAGGGTGGCTTGTTCCTGTGGTACCGGAAGGAGTGTTCCGAGGATTTAGCCAATCGGCTTGGAAATCTAAGATGTGGATGGTGGCTTCTATGGGTTTTGGTTCACTGGTTTTTACAGCAATGGTTTCATTATCGGTGAACCTTAATTTAGGTCCCTTGACCGCGTCTCCCTGTATTTTGATTATCCGATCTCCCAAAGGGAACTTCAAGCACTGGTGTAGGGGAGAGGAGACTCCTTTTATGGACGCTAGCCATTTACGTCCTAGGATCATATTATAGTCTGAATCCATTTCTAGGACGTAAGCTTTAGCGCTAGTTTCCAGCGGCCCTACTCTTAACTGGAAGTCTTTAAAGCCGAGAACCGGACGAGCCGTTTTGTCATAAGCAAATATACGGGTGTTCGTCTCGAGGAGTGTGGTTATGTGTCCGTCAATGTGCTCGAAGGTTTGTAATGACATGAGGTTTACCCCGCGCCGGTGTCAATTAGAACTTTATCCATTGAATACCCTTCAAGGTCAACTGTTATGCATAAGGTCGAGGTGTTAACGACCTTATCACGAATCTCTTCTTTGGGTCTAAAGGTTATGATTGGCCCTAGCCCCGCGGAGGCTAAAGCTATTGGCACACCTAAGGTAGAGATTTGTGGGTCAACATGGATTCTTTCTTTGAACATTCTTAGGGCTTGCTGGTGATGTTCTAAGGTTTCAATCAGCCTAAAATGGAAATTTTTGCGGGAATTTTTCAGAGTTGGTATAGGATGTCGATTTTATCTCCGGCGCAGGGCTCCTCGGTTTATGTTTCAGGGAGGGGGTGTCTATAAGAGGGGACAACGTTGAAAATTCTGCCTGCCCTAGTAGTATGATGGTTCAGAGTGTCAATGGTGATTTGGGGGCCTTGTTTTGATAGGTATAAACTTTCATTAATTGGTGAGAGGGGTAATGGTTGGTGGTTTTTAGGGAAGGGGGACTTTGCGGGCTTGGGAGAATGGAGGAGGGGGCTGGTAGGATGGGGGAAGAGGCTGGTAGGATTAAGCCACCCGGGATGATTCTGGGTGACTCTTCGTGGTCAGTGGCCTTTATGGTGTAGACACTTTCAAAGCTTAGGCTCTCCGGTTCTTCTAAGAGTGCCTTCGTGGCCGGCTTTGGGTTTTGAGTTTTGGCTCCTACAGGGCTGGGATTTTCGGGGGTTTGCTTGAAGAATGGGCTTATCTGGACTTCTAGTGACTTCGTAGCTGGGTTGTTTTTGAGTCCCCTGATGGTGGCCCAGTCTAAGCGCCTTTCTTCATCGAGGTCGTAGACGATGTCTCAAAACGAGGAGCATTGTTCGATGGTGTGACCGTGATGTCGGTGATACTGACAAAAACGGGTGGGGTCGGCACCGATAGGCAAAGGTCTAACCATGGGTAAGGAAATGCCATCGACTTTTACTAAGGCCCTAAAGATGTTTCCTAGGGTTTCCGGAAGGGGTGGATAGCTATCCCTTCTGTTTGACCATCTCAGGCCGTAGAAGGAGGAAGGTGTAGCCTTATCACGGGGGCTTTGCGCGGGTTGTTTATGGGCTATGCTTTGCGTTCTTGGGAGAGTAGAATAAACGGGGGTCCTAATTTGATTCCAGTCTTGGACTATGGGGACCTGAATTGGGGAATTATGGGCTATGGGGCTTTGTTGTATCGGCACGGGGACGGGTACTGATCGAGTAGCAAAATTTTGATTGGTTGGCCGAGGCGGCGCATACCCGGATGAACCAGACGTGTACTGTCTCGGAGCCGTTCCTCGATCAGGAACCCATGCTCCATTTGGGTAGAGTATCGATACTTGTGTAATCCCCTCTACCGTGGGGGTTTGTGCCTTGCGAGGCGGTTGTCCAACCCTATGGCTAATAGGTGGGGAATGGGTTTGGACTACTGGGGCTGCACAACGGGAAATCCTGTTGTGGCGGTCAATTAGAAGCTGATACGTAGTACAGTCTCCGTACGAAAGGCTCGTGCGAAGCTCTGGACTCAGGCTCTGTAACATCATGTCAATTTCTTGACATTGTGTGAGTTGCAGGCCGATTCGGTGGACAAGTGTGCGCCACCGAGACACGTATTGTTCAAATTCTTCCCTAGCCTCAGTCTCTCTATGGTCAAGTCTGAAATAGAGGGGGTTCTGATCCTCTGGTAACCGTAGCGGCCCAAGAACTTCTTGCTTACAGCTAAAAAGTTGGACAAGTGATCTATAGGAAGGGTGGAGAACCATTGCAACGCTTCTCCTTCCAATGATTTCTGGAAGAGGAAGACTGGCAGAGGTTGATTATCTAGGAACGGTTGGGCGTCTAGATAAAAGGCAGTTAAATGTATGTCTGGGTCTCCACGACCGTTATACCGGCGGAACTTGGGGATTTTGAATCCCTCCGGCAGATGGACTGACGAGATCTGTCTCAGGTTATGTAGAGACATGTGCTTGGGGGCTGAGGGACCAGTCTCGGAGAGGATTCTCCGGATGGTTTCATCTAGTGTTTCTCCCCTGGGAGGGCTGCCTAGCGGTCCTGGGTTTGGGGAGGCTTGGTTAGGGCCTGGGGTGGAAATGGTTGGGAATATTGGATTCGCGGGGGAGAGGAGGGTGAATGAAAAAATGCTCGGATTGACCGAGCAACTGGGTGCGGACGGGGTTTTGGGAATGGCCTTGGGGGTTTCGATAGGGGCTTCCTGCCTCAAGGTCTTGGCATGACGGTAGTCGGTGAGGTCATGAAATATGTCCTCTATGGATTGGTACCGTAGACTTTTTCCTCTAGATGGGTCAGGAATTGTGTGGCCTGACCCTCTTGGTGGGTTCTTTCCCTCTAGTATCTCCTCCTCTAGGTGGGATTCCATGATGTGTGTGGAATGATTCAAGGGAATGGATGCAGGTATAAAACAGTAAATAAAGCGGTAAAGGATTGCACAGTGATGTGCGGCTTACAAAGCAGTAAAGGATTGCGCAGCGGTGTGCGGCTTACAAAGCAGTAAATGATGTTGTGATGCAAAGTAGAGGAGGATCTGATTCGAGGGGTGGGAAACTCTAACCTTCCTAGAGGGTTGATAGCATTCTAGTCAAGCTTGTAAAAGGGAGGCAGAAGAGGATTACCTTTTATTATTTTTCACGTGGGATGTCCCACCGTGATCGCCAGATTTGTCGGTGTGGGAAAAATCCGCATGGGGCGTGTGTGGGGGTTCTTCGGGTATTCGGATCTGATGCGTGCCCTGGCGGGCTTGGTCGGATCGTCTTCTCGGAAGGGTGGTGTCGTTCCCGGTCGAGGCGCCCGACAGCGGCTCAAGAGGATTCAAGGGTGTGTGTGATCACCACCTGCTTTTTTGAAAAGCAGGAAAAATGTTGGGTCGGATTTGATCGCCTACGTGGGGAGTTTGTGGGGTCTCCACTCTGAGACACGGATATACCGTACACAGAGGTGAAAAACAGGTAATTCTATTATGCTTCTAGGGCTTGACTAAAGGAGTCTTGGGATAAAGGGGTGCAGGTGGGGTGTGGAAATGGGGCGGCTAGTCTGTTTGTGCCGTCGGGTATGGGGTGACTACTACGGTTTAGCCGTCTGGAGCTTGGGTTGGTTTGGGCAGAACTTTGGTGGGAAATGAGTTTGGTTTTGGACAGAGGTTAAGCTAGGTTTAACCCGGGTTTGTGGAGGGTGGAATGAGAGGGTGTTTTATGTGTAGGGAATGGATTTTTCTCTCACAAAAGGGAGGCTCTGTTTCTCTCTCTATGGTTTTCTAGTGGGGGAAGGGAATGATCAAGTGAGGATTGTGGATTGAAGATTGGTTTCTTTTTAAAGGCTTGGGACCTCCTCTATTTATAGTAAAAAAGAGGTAGAAGAATGTCCAGGGGGTAATAGAATGGCTTGATTAATAGTGTGTTTGATTAGACCCCTCATTTAATTCTCTGGTTCTTCTGTCAGGACCAGGTGAAGGGCGGCTAATCCTATCTAGCCGCCCAGAATGGGGCGGCTACTTTTTGGTAGCCGCCCCCATCATGACCTGCCAAACGTCCCATCTCTGACAAGCGGTGGCTTGGGTCGGTTACTTGGATTGATCCGGCCATGATAGGGCGGCTAAAGGTCACCACCCACCGCAATGATCAGCATTTAATACTGCTTTATGTCCCATCCAGGGAAGCGGTTCAGGGTCGGCCAGGGGGCAGCTAGTGGAAATTAGCCGTGATAAGCATATTATTTTCACATTTAAACCCTTCAATTTAGTTTTCTATTCCTAATTTTATGTGTAATAATGACTAATATTCCAAATTTATATGTTATTACAGGTAATTGAGATAAATGATGATTATCAATGCAAGATACTCTATGAAGCATTTAAAGATATGAATGAGAATCAAGAGGACTCTAGAAGATCCAAAATTATGCTAGAAAAAGATTTGGTGAAGAGAGAATCAAAAATCAAATTCCAATCAAATATTCTTCAAATCAATGTTGAAACCGTCCTACTGTTTTGACCATAACTTTTGCCTCAAATATCGTATTTTGGCCCACAATATGGCGTTGGAAAGATATTTTCAGGATCTACAAATCAATGTTTCATGAATATTTTGCAATTCCACCATATTAGGGGTCAAAAATTCATCCGAAGATTCTGCAAAAAATCAATGACGGGAATGAAAGCTTTTACCTGCTAAATCTGTCAAAGATGCATATTAGGAAGGTTAATGGTTAATCTTGACCATCCAATTTATTACAAATCAGCGGTTGAAATTCAAGGCTGAAGGCTATAAAAGGAACACATATGAAGCCAAGAAAAAGCATCAAAACAAGGAGGCAAAAGGACAACCAGAGGAGAAAGATTCAAGAGTTTTCTTTTTGTTTTTCTTTTCATATGCTTGTAGTCATTTAGATCTGAATTTTTATATTAGTTTTTTTGGTTTTCAGAATATTTTTTTTATATAATATGGTTTCTTTTATTTTTCTTTTATTTCGTTTGATCATGACTAGCTAAATCTTCAACTAGGGTTGAAGATGAAACCATGCAATGCTAGTTTAGGATTTTATATTTAGATATGAATTCTTCATATTGTTTGCTTTATTGAGCATCAATCTCTCCTTCAATTCTCTTTTGAAACCTTTTATGTGAATTTCTTGTTACTTTCTTCAAAAATCTCTTGTATTTGATTTGATAAAATATGCTTTGATTGAGTTCTCTGATATTTTATGCTCTTCTTAACAAGTTGAATATTGAGTTGGTAGATTTTATAAAGGGAAGGGAGATAGGTCATTATATTGGGTTTTCATAAATCAAGGTTTTTTTTAATCGTAGAATCATCTTCAAGGATCTCTTGTTTAGGGTTTGATAGGGTATGCTTGATTAATTATTTTGATATCTTATTCTCTTCCTAATGTGTGAATGTTGAGATAATTGCTTTGATTTTAAATCTGATTTTATGAAATAATATGATTTTAAATATTTATTTTCCGATTAATATTTGATTAACGTCAGTATTGATTGAGTTATATGATGGAGTTTCATATTTGAATATAATCCCTACATTGGTATTGTATGGTGGATTCTAAAACCCTAGTTATCTTCTTATATTCATATTAGCTTTAAAAAAAAAACATAATAAAAAAAAACTTCATCAATCTTTCTTTCTAGTTCGATTAGTTAAATCAATTAATAATCTGATTTGAACAATTCTCTGTGGGTTCGACCCGTATTTGCTAGATCTATACTACTGTAACGATCCGTGCACTTGCGGTAATTAATATAAATTAAAATATTCAATCAAGCCGCCTGGGATGGGGCGGCTAGCTAGGGTTAGCCGCCCCCTTCCAGGGCCTTAGGGGATTTCTAGGGCTTTGGGGTTTCTCTAGGTGGGTTTAGAGTTGGGGCCAGGTTTTTAGGTTTTTGGACCAAGGGTTTAGTTTAGGGTGAGGGTTTCCGGTTTAGGGTTTAGGGTTAGGGTTTGGGCCAGGGTTTGGTTTAGGGTTAGGGTTTGCATTTAGGTCACGGTTTAAGTCAGGGTTAGGGTTTCCGATTTTCTGTTTCCTGAAGTTTTTGGTTTTCTATTAGATGCCCATATGTGGGTTATTTTCGGGTGTTACTTGAAGTATTTCTGTCTTTGTGGATGGTCAAAATTGGGGTATCTACAGTAGGGAGAGCCCAAGGAGGCGAGAGAGGGAGACAGAGAGAGTGCAATGGGAGAGGGTTTTTTTTGGGTTGATTTTTACTTTTGATTTTGATTGGTCACCGGTGGACCTAGTTCATTGTTTTTGAAAACATTTAATTCCCACCACTCGATGCGTTGGACCAAGATCGGACGGCTGATATTCCCGTCGCACCTGCCTCACAGCCTCACACAATCACTTATATATATATATATATATATATATATAGTGAAACCCGATTATGTGCGGCGAACGGCGGGTGCGGCCGCGACACGGGCCGTCCGATCACGGGTCCATCACATCCGACGGTCGATGTGAATCGCATCCGACCGTCGGATGCGATAGACCCGTGATTGACGGCCCGTGATCGCTGCCGCACCCGTCGTTTGCCGCATGTAATCGGTCCTCTCTATATATATATCTCACTTATATGGCACTGGATGAATGAAGGTGTACAGACTATCCATGACCACGAGACGTGTCACCATTGTTCATTCCTCTCCATTAATCAATCAGGACCGTTCAACACATGAGCTCCATAGTGAAGAAGAGGATCACGACCATCCAAAAATAAGCCCCCCCCCCCACGATCTGATCTGCGCTGACGCAAGCAAGCCACTTCAAAAAAATAAAAAAAGAGTTGAAGATATTGGAGAATTAAAGAGGACCATCACTTCATCGTTCTTTGTTTGCTGTCATGGCTTTGTTGCAGCTCCCAACCATCTTCAATGGCGGATTTCGAAGGAACGATTTTCCCAATCTGGGCAACTCGAAACCACGAAATCACGGCATACCCACAACTCAGATAACTCAGACGAGGTCGAAATCTTTTTCACTATCTTTTGAATCCTGTATATTTGATTTTGTTGGTAGTCTTTGTGTTTCTATAGTAATGAATGAAGAAATTTTGGATCTTGAAATTAGTGTGCAAGTAATGAAGCTATTTGATAAGAAATATTTCAATGACAAATATTTTACCATTTCTACCCAAACCATTGCCGAGCAACTCACCGTTCCTCGTGTGCCTAATGCCATAGATTATAAGAAATTATCTGCTATGGAAACCACCATCTCTGAAGAAATGTGTGACGGGACTAGAATATTACACCGTCATTCAACAATCTCAACTCAAACCCTTCTACCGCTTCCTGAATACCATTATTGCTTATAATATTGTTCCTTTGGGCCACAAGAGTGATGTTACTGAGGATTGAGCAAAACTTCTTTACATGATTGGAACCAACGCCCCGATTGATCTTCCTAACATCATTTTTGATGTCATCACTGATGCATCCCTATCCCAATTTTTTATGGACTCTCTTCCTTTTAGTGTGTTTGTCAGAAACATGATCAAATCCTTTGGGATTGAAATCTACCCAAATGAGCCCAAAGCATACTCCAAATCTCCGATCGATGACATTACTGTGAAGGGGAGTGAGGGGCAATTAAGGAAGACATTGGATGTCGGTGAATCGACCTCGTAGCGTCGAATTGGAGTTCAAACGGCATTCGAACGGTGAGGGACCGTTCGACGCGGCGTTCGAACCCCAATTCGAAGTCAGTGAGGGTTTTTGACATTCGAATACCGTTCGAACGGTGTTCGAACGGCCTTGTAGCATTCGAATTGGCGTTCGAACGGCATTTGAACGGTGACTGACCGTTCGAACCCCAATTCGAAGTCAGTGGGGGTTTTTGATGTTTGAATACCATTCCCACGGTGTTTGAACGACCCCTTGTCGCGCGAAATATCGTTCGAACGATATTCGAATGAGCACTCACCGTTTGATTACCGTTCGAACGGTATTTGAACGATCCTTTTTGTGGTGGGTTTTTTGTGGGAAGTTGGATGGATTACATAGTTTTTGATGTTTTAACTTTGAATTCCTTTTAAAAAACTGAAAAATCCCTTTTAAAAAATAGACATGTTTGAACTTTGAATTACATATAGGCATTAACAACTGAAAAAACAGAGATGTTTGAATTACATAGGGTTCTTTGAAATTTGAATTACATAACACTAAGGCATCATTGATAATAATAGCCTAGTAAAGAGGAGGCAAACTCTACATTTCCCTCTTGGACCCACTGGGGAAATTCTGCTTCATTCTCATTTGGATCGTCCTCATCGATGTAGACACCAGGTAGTTTCTCTGCATTGTTGTGGAACTTCTTCATCTTCATCCTCATCTTCCACATTTTCTTCCACCACCGCCTCCTCGTGGATATCTTCGGTTGATCTTCTTCTCGTTGATCCACTCCCGCTTCCTCTTCGAACGTATGTTCTTGTTGGTGGTGAATCATCCGGATCGTCATCACTAAACGCTTGTCTTTCGACATCATTCCATGTCAAGCATTCTCCCTCATCATCATCTTCATCCTCTTCTTCAGTGTTTGGTCTTAAGTAGGGATCTTGGTACCTAGCATTGGTTCTAGAAGCCTTAGATTGGGAATCATAATAATCACGAATTTCTTTTTTGATTTCAGTGGTGGCATTCATGCATTGACGAGCATTTGAATTGGACATCCTAATCAAATGCATTCTAAACCGAGCTAAACCACCGGTGGCAACAAAATTATTACACAAGATGCATTTAATCCTACTTTTGTCATTCGTACTAGCATATTGGTTATACTTCCAACAAAGGTCATTGGAAACGGGTCTAAGGGGAAATTCGGAAGGGGTAGATGCAGCTGATGACATGTTCAGTGTTGTGTACTGAGTCTAGTGACTGGTGAAACAAATAATCACAAGAGATTGAGATACGAAGATGCAAACAAATGATGAACTTCTCAAGAGTCTCCTCCAAATGCCTTCAAGATCTTTTTAAGCCTTCTTCATCAATCCCTACAATAAAAAAACCAAATGAATCACACACTAGAATAATAAGTGGAAGTGGTAAATTTCAAAGAACATCAAGAGTTTTGAGAATTGAGAGTTTTGGAAAATTTGAGAGTTTTGAGAATTTGAGAGTTTGGAGAGATGTTAGAGTTGTTTTAGGTGCATTTAGGTGCACTTGGCCAAGTGCGGCCGCACTTACCGGTACGTGTGGCCGCACTTTAAACTATGGCCTTAACTCATAAACATTCTTATGTGACTGTGTTTCATTGCAAACAGTAGCAACCATGACCATTGCCTTGGGAATCTAAAATTCAATTTTAATAGCCCAACCAATGGGGATGACAAGATGTATATATGTTTAGGTGCCATTGGTTCCACCAACACTTGGAACTCCGTAAAGTTTCTGTAACTCTGGAATCCCTGGGAGAGGGCAAGGTTTTTCTAGATGTTGGTTGTTGGCATGGAGGCCATAGATAAATGCTTGTCTCCATTACAATAATCAAATGTGAGAGTATGTTCTACTCAACAGAACCGGAGGTCCTACTGCTAGACTATCTAGCCATGGCATGGCCTTTATTTTCTGAGCAAATCCTGAATATTTGTGCACCATCCGTTGCCTGTTGTTGTTGAACATTGTTTGGCATTTTTCAATTTTGTCCAATTGTGCTATCTGAGGATTGTTCCTTCAAAGAGGCTGTAGATGGACGGGGATCCTAGATGCATAGCCTTAGACTGCATGCTGTGTCAGCTGCTCTCTTAAAGAGTTTATTGTGTGGAGTATGACAATATTGTCAAAATGTGCAAAGCTGAATTTGTTTTTTCTTTTTCTTTTTCTTTTTTCAGCTTGGAGTTGTCATCTTCAAGAAACTCAAATATCTTTTTATGAATTCGAAAATTAGACTGTAGTGATCCTTATAAATTAAGTTTAGTTTGGTTCTGAAGTGATATTAAGATCTTTATAAGTGAAAGTTAGTTTGGTTCATGGGTGATATTAAGATCCTAGATGCATGGCCTTGGGAAATCTTTTTCCAATGGTACAAGACACTTTTGGCAACTGAAGGCCTGGTTGATCTACTCTCTAAAAGGTACAAATACATCAATATTTAACAATAAATGGGTAACTCATTTTAAGAGTCTATAAATACCTTCAGCTGATAAGGGCTAATTCATTCCCTTCAGTCAGAAAACCATGATTCGTTGGACTTTATGGATTTTTTTTTAATCCTTGATAATTGTAAATAGGCCGGATTTTGATAAGGTAGTAATCAACCATATTGTCTTATACAACCATAGACAATGTTGAAATCCTATGATATGGCTTCCCAATATTCCTGCAACTTTGTCAAGCAACGTCAGCTTTGTAATGAAATTGCCTGATGGAGCTTGTTAGACAATAAAAATGCCTCTGTTTAATGGAAAAAGGCATACCTATGCCAAAATGCAGTTCTCCTGTACTTCCCAGTACTGCTTGTATACATGACATATGTCAAATGTCATTTTGTCTTCTTATTTCCTACATGGTGCTGTCTGGAACATGCAGTCACAGTAATACATAAAATGTTTTTTTTTTTTTTTAACTAAAATAGTAAATAATGAGCAAACTATTATAGGGTTTGTTTGAATTTATGGATAAGATTGTCTTGTTGAAAACAATATTGATGCCCGTGGGAACTACTAGGATTTTGAACTTTTCCTAAACTGGTATATTGAAGTGGTTGGTTGGATTATCTATGCATTTTTTAAACTAGATTATTTATTACTATTTGCCTAACAAGGATCTTCAATCAGAGTTAAAATGCTTCTACCCATAGAAGGTGTGAAGGGAGAGCTATTGTAGCTTTTATTTGTCTGAAACACTCTGATTATTTGGATATGATGGCAGACACTTTCCTATCAGTATGACAAGACTAAATAAAACTACTCTCTTCAGAGAAATTCCTATGGTTATCTCATGGGTATAACAAATCATTTGTATGAGATTCCAGTAAGTGTCATCATGTGTTTATCTTTTGTTGTTATATTAAAAGTTTCAAAAATTTAAGGATAAATGTCATAGTGAAAATTGATCACATAATACCTTTAGGCTTCCTTTGGACAAATGCTGTTAAATAGTCTAACATAGTGGACAAAAACCAAAAATGAACTTTCAATGTCTAATATTTTTTCTGTGTTTTTTCCCATGATTGTTGCAGTTATTGCTCCTGGGTTTCATTCTCTCTTTCTTGAAGCCATGGTCAAAGTTTTCACTGATTGTACAGAAAGAACAGTGTTAAAGTTTGAAAATCTTCTTGAAGTAAATCATTCGGGTGAAGAAAATGCAATTGAGTTGGACCTTGAGGCGGAGTTCTCAAGTTTGGCACTTGATATAATAGGGTTGGGTGTATTTAACTATGATTTTGGTTCTGTCACTAAGGAATCTCCTGTTATCAAGGTTTGTGATTTAATCATATATCTGAATTTGTATCTCTTCATGGTTTCACACAGAAATTTATTGGATTTTGTCTCAGAAAATTCACGTTCCACAGAAGTGCTGGTACACAGCTATATAGTGAATCACATCCGTTTCTTGAAACGTTTACAGTCAGCTGCTGAAGTCTACTTTAATCATATATTATGCTAATCGCTTTGTGTAGGATGCATAGTTCAAAACCATGTGCGGACCGCATGTGCGGTGGGGTCCGCACATGGCATATGCGGCCGCATGTACCGAACATGCGGTCGCACATAGGGTAAGGTAACCATTCGAACCCCCGTTCGAACGGAATTCGAACGGTCTCTTACCGTTCGAATTGCGTTCGAATGGATTTCGAACGGTAAGAGACCGTTCGAATTCCGTTCGAACGGAAGTTCGAACTCAGAGGTAGGTTTTACCGTTCGAAGTCCGTTCGAACTGAACTTCGAACGCCCTCTTACCGTTCGAAGTCCGTTCAAACGGAATTCGAAAGGTAAGAGACTGTTTGAATTCCGTTCGAACGTGCGCCGCATATTGGGTATAATGTGCGCCCGGGGGCGCACATCAGCATGTGCGGCCGCACGTACCGGTACGTGCGGCCGCATTTCAAACTATGGTAGGATGTGTCTTCTTTTCCTTTATTAGTTTATTATGTGCATTTCTATCCTACCCCCATTTCCTTAAATGGATATTTTGGAACATCCCATTGATTTTTTGTATAATTTAATTTACTTCTCCCACAATAAAAAAGGGGAAACAATTGATGCTTGGGCATGGGGATCTATCTGGAAACTCAAGTCTACCGTTCATCTTGATTTTATATAGAACCATTGGAAATAAATTTATATATATTTTCGTTGTAGAAATCTGATGGATATGGTCACTATAATCATGCAATTAAATGAACAAAGAAGGTGGGTGTGATTATGAGGGTTTTTCTATCATATAAATAACTGGGGAATAGAGCTCCCTTTTTATCTATTGCAAGTCACCAAATAAGTTCAGCAGCCTTGGGATTCAAGATATCTTCTTTTCAAGTGAGATATTTGGATTCCTAGTCTCCAGATAACACTGCTTGATTAAGTTTTCGATTTTCACTGTGTATACTAACTCTAGGGACTGCATATGTTGCTGATGGAATGTGAGATCATTTTGCCTAGTGATAATTGTCTTGTAGTCATCCCTTGAAATACATTGACTTCTTTGCAGGATGCAAGTCCTATATTATTCCATGATCAAATGAAAGCTAAAGAAATCTGAAGATTAGATAGTCCCTCTTTAGGGCATCTTAGGCTTATTTTACGACAATGGGACTCCATTATGTATCTTCATCTAACTTAACAGAAAGGGTACTATTTGTGTGAAAAGCATAAATCTCAAAAAACATGCCGCCCTTTCCTCCAAAAAAACATTGCTCAAGGATAAATAGGTAAATTTCTACCATTTTTTTGTACCTCATACTCCACTAAATCCACACATGAAAAAGGGTGAGGCCAGATTTGGTAATCTATATCAAGGCCTTGGGATATATTTCCTATCAATAATTTATATTTAGATTTTTCACTTCCTGTAAAGATTTGGATTGTGAATCTGTACGCATATTATAAGGCTTCTTCTCAACTGATAATTCTAGTAAAAAAAGCTCATCTGCCTTAAGAATCCTTAAGAAGAATCATCAACTGACAATCTTACATAAATTCAATTACTCTTAAGCCTTTATTTTATCACAGATTACTTCTTACTTATTATTTTTGTTATTTTGCAAAAGCTTATATTATTGTTGGACATTTTCTGGAAACTATTCCTTAGACATCAATCATATATTATGTTGAACTGCTTCCCGCTGACACTGTATTATGCTTGTGCTTACTCTCTAGTTAGATACCTGCATTGCTTAATGTATATAAAAAATCTTTAACAGAAAAATCATACAGGCAGTGTATGGCACTCTTTTTGAAGCAGAACACCGGTCTACTTTCTATATTCCTTACTGGAAAGTTCCTTTTGCACGATGGATAGTTCCAAGGCAGCGCAAGTTTCACAAGGATCTCAAAGTCATAAACAATTGCCTTGATGGACTAATTAGAAATGCAAAAGAGACAAGGCAGGTAAGAAGTTGGATGAATATAATGTAGAAGTATGATGGGGATTCAATTAGAGATATCATTGTAGTACCATTATGTTCTTTTGTAAATTTCGCTACATGACCAACACATAAAGTTTTTTTTATAAGTAGTGAGAATAACCTAGCTTATCCAAATTGTGCACGTTATGATTCAAATTTTTGTCCTATTCATGTTTCTATATATCCCTCCTTTCTCACAGATATTAAACATTAGAATTCTACAAGATGTTATATATAAGTTTACATTAATAAATTCATCTTCCATGTTGAATGTTGAATCAATTTTTTGGGAAACACTGGCAAATTTTGTACATGATCATATGCTAGATTTAGCTATTCAATGACTATGGTGAGTGTTGATGTTTCTTGATACACATGAGAATTGAATATTTTATTACTTCATTTCTAGCCTGGCACTGGTCATTTATATACATTAATAAATTCTGCTTCGATATGAAAGTTGACTTCTGACATGGGATATAATTGTAATGAGGAAAATTCATTCACATTTTCGCTGTAACCAACCCCCTCCCCCCAATAAAATTTAGCCTATTTACTTTAGTATGGACAAGATGTATAACGGCCAACAACTCCTTACTTCGCTGTTGGACTTACTATCACATGTATCAGTATGTTCATTAATGTTATAGTTCCAACAATTTTTAAATGAGATTTGCTTGCGTCCTGTTTCTTACATGGCTATTGGCATGATGGCCTCACCAAATATTATTGATGATGCATATGTTAGGCCGGGATAAATTCAGTAGTATGAAGTATGAATTCAAGTTATATCCAACGGATGTGGCATATTAAGTTAGTTTGATTTTCATATTAGTTGTAGTATAGTTTTCTCAGGAGCGGTTGAGTAAGATTTTCGTTTCAATTATTTTCTCCACCTTAACTCCATTATTTAAGCTATCATTTTAGATTTATTACCTTGGTGATCTTTATTGGAGTCATTGTATAGGCCTGTTGTTGGGCCTATTGTCATGGGTATTTTGGTCATTTTTCTATTCTAGGGCTTGTACATCTTGTAACTATAAAAGGGACCCTTCGGTCACCATTACATAATACAATATTATTCTATCTATTTCTTCTTGGTATCAGAGCCGCAAAGAAACCCTAGGGTTTCACAAAAATTTTTTTCATCACGGGTCGTGGTGATAATTATCGTTTCCTCTCTTGGATCGAGATTTGAGTTTTTCTTCTTCCAATGGATCCAACGCCGAAGGACCCCACGCCACTGTCGGGTGGGGAGATCAAGGACGACGCCTCGTTAGGGCAGATCCAGGACACCTCAGTCGGTATCACCGCTATTCCGTTAGGGCATAACTCTCATGCTCAACGGATTACCAACGTGCTTCTTGATGGATGAAATTATCCATCATGGTCGCGTTCCGTTCGATTGTATTTGGGTAGTCGAGGCATGTCAGGCCTTTTTCTTGGCACCATTAAAAAGCCGGCTGAAACCGATGCAACCTTCAATCAGTGGGAGATCAACAACTGCATGGTTCTCGAGTGGCTTTACAACTCCATGGAGACCCGGATCTATAATATGTTCATGTATCATGATACGGTCGACTCTCTATGGGCTGCGTTGAAGAAGACCTATGGTCATGCCAGGAATGACTCACAGATCTATGAGTTGTACAAGGATATTGCTCAGGCCACCCAAGGTATCCAATCTGTTATAGATTATTTTGGATTTCTTCAGGCTCGTTGGGAGGAACTTGCCCATTATGAGCCTCTCTCAGAGTTGTCTAAGGAGGCTGCCACGATTGTGGTTGGCCGACTACAACACCAACAGACGTATGCGTTTCTTTCAACCGGAGTTCGAATCTTTTCGTGTTCAGATCTTGAATACCACACCACTTCCTTCTCTATTTGAAGCATTTGCTATTATTGAGGGTGATGAGCATCGCCGTCAGATCTCTGCCTCAGCACCCACTCGAACCCTCGGTGATCAGATGGCATTGGCGGTCACCTCTAGATATGACTCTCGCGGCCACGGGGATAGTAATCGCGGTCGCGGTCGTGGTCGTGGTTGTGGACATGGACGTGGCAATATTGTGACTTGTGGCCACTGTGGAAAAACATGGCATGAGAAAGTCAGATGCTTTCTTCTGTACCCACAATTGATGCGATCTCGCAATGTTGGAGCTCCTTCGTCTGCCCCTCGTGCTGCTGTTGCTGATGCCTCGGGTGATGCCCTCACTGCTCCATCTGGGTCCTTTGATATGCGTACTATTCAGAACCATATTGATGTCATGGTTTGGGAGAGCCTTGCCTCTCATGTTGGTCTCTCTCATGCTAGTCCAACATCCTCTCATGCTGGTCTCTCTCATGCTGGTCCAACATCCTCTGTTGCTACCTCAGGTATCCCCTCCGCCTACCATGTTAACCAATCAGGGTCTCCTACTTGGGTCATTGATTCTGGCTGGTGAGTCTCGATTGTTTGCCCTCTTGACATCACCTTCTATGCACAGAGAGGTACGTCTTGCTGATGGCTCACTTACCCCTGTCATCAGTAAGGGTACCGTTCCTTTATCTTCCTCATTATCATTACACTCTGTGTTACATGTTCCCAACCTTGCTCTTAACCTTCTTTTTGTTAGCCAATTGACAAAGGTTTTGAATTGTTTAGTGACTTTTTTACCCTGATCATTGTGTTTTTCAGGACCTGAGTACACGGAGGATTTTTGGCAAGGGGTATGAGAGAGATGGTCTTTACGTCTTCGGAGAACCACCCACCACGGCCCATGCTTCCATTTTGCCCACTGATCATTCGCATAGTTTTTCTTTACAATCTTTAGATTTATGGCATGCTCATTTAGGACATGCCAATTTTCAGCATCTATGTTCTTTATTTCCTATTTTTCGTTCTTCATGTAAGACTCATAAGTTTCAATGTGCTGTGTGTGAGCTTTCTAAACATACATGTACTACTTATATTTCTCGTATGAATCAAGCTTCTGGATTGTTTGATTTGATTCATTCTGATGTGTGGGGTCCCTCTCCTGTTACTGCTTTTGGTGGTCATAGATATTACTTGACATTCATTGATAAGTTTTCTAGATATACTTGGGTTTATCTTCTTAAATCTCGGTCTGAGGTATCCTCTCAGTGTGTTAATTTTTTGCGCATGATTAAAACACAGTTTAACATTACTGTAAAGAGTATCAGGTCTGATAATGGGGGGGAGTATGTCTCGGATTCTTTTCGGTCTCATCTGAATGAGTTGGGGATTCTTCAACAGTTGTCTTGTCCATATACACCTGAGCAGAATGGGGTGGCGGAACGTAAGAATCGTCATCTCATGAATGTGGTTCGTTGTCTCCTTAGAGGAATTAATGTTCCAAAGTCCTATTGGAGTATGACAGTCCTTACTGCTGCCTTTTTGATTAATAGGACTCTCAGTCGTACTTTAGGAGGTCAAGTTCCTTTCCATGTTTTGTATCCTGATCGTACTCTTTTCCCCATCACTCCTCGAGTCTTCGGGTGTACTTGTTTTGTTCAGGATAGGGGGCCCTCACGCACCAAGCTTGATGATAAATCCATACGTTGTGTTTTCCTTGGCTATTATACCATGTCTAAAGGATATAGATGCTATGATCCTATTTCTTGGAGATTGTTTCATTCCCTTGATGTCACATTTTTTGAAGATGTGCCATATTTTTCCGACACGGTTTTGCCACATTCGTCTTCACCGGTTCGACCGACTTCATTTTTCCCATTATTGCCTTTGCCACAGCTACAGTCACAGTCGCTGCAGCCACCGTCATCAGGACCACCGTGGTCACCACCGCAGTCATCTCCACCACAATCTCCTCTCATTGTATACACTCGTAGACCTCGGCCACCTCTCTCTCCTGCTCACTTGTCGACATCCTCCTCGGACTCAGGTATACCTTCTTCCGTGATCACTTCACATTCTGTTCCTGATTTGCCTCCATCTGACTCTGATGTGCCTATTGCTCTTCGCAAAGGTCGTCGGAGTTGTGTCACTGCTCATCCTCTTACCCAGTTTGTTTCTTATCAAGGACTTTCCGATTCCTATAGAGCTTACCTGGCTGCTACATCGTCTATTCGTATTCCTCGTACTGTTACCGAGACATTACAAGATTCTCTATGGACCGCCGCTATGACCGCCGAGATGGATGCCCTGCAGAAAAATCATACGTGGGAGTTGGTTGATCTTCCACCAGGGGAGAGGACCGTTGGTTGTCGATGGGTCTTCACGATAAAATACAAGGCTGATGGGGCTGTTGAGCGATATAAGGCGCGCCTTGTTGCAAAAGGCTTTACTCAGACTCCATGGAAGGATTTTCATGCTACATTTGCTCCTGTTGCCAAGCTGACTACTGTTTGGCTTCTTGTCTCTCTTGCTGCTTGCCACAACTAGCCTCTTCATCAGATGGATGTGAAGAATGCTTTTCTTCACGGCGACTTGATAGAGAAAATTTATATGGATCCGCCGCCTGGTTTTCGTATTCAGGGGGAGTATTCCGGAAAGGTGTGCCTTCTTCTTAAATCTCTATATGGACTGAAGCAGTCACTGAGAGCATGGTTTCAGAGATTCAGCGTAATCATTCTCTCTCTTGGATTTACTCGTCGTCATGCTGATCGTACTTGCTTCATTCGTCGAAGTAATGGACGGTGCACCATTGTTCTAGTTTACGTGGATGATATTATTATCACAGGAGATGATGCTGATTACATTGTCAGAGTGAAGACTGAGCTTGTGAAGGATCTAGGTCCTCTTCGGTATTTTTTGAGAATTGAGATTGCTCGCTCACGCCATGGTATTTCGCTCTCTCAACAAAAATACACTCTTGACCTACTTGAGGACACCAGTATGCTTGGATGTCGCCCTGCCACTTCTCCCATGGACTAGAACCATCGCCTTCATGTTGAATCAGGCGACCTTCTGCCAGATCCTTCTTTGTATCAGCGTCTCGTGGGTCGTTTGATCTATTTGACAAACACTAGACCTGATTTGACTTTCGCTGTCAGCGTAGTGAGTCAATTCATGCATGCCCCCACGGACTTCTCACCTAGATGCCGTTTACATAATTCTTCAATACTTTAAGTCATGCCCAGGTCTTGGCTTATTCTATGCTACTAGTGCTCAACCTACTATTTCTTGCTACACTGATGCAGATTATGCTCGTTCACTCACTGATCGTCGATCCACTTCTGGTTTCTGTACTTTCCATGGGGCAACCTCATTTCCTAGAAAAATAAGAAACAGAGTGTTGTCTCTCGTTCTTCTGCTGAGGCAGAATATCGTGCCATGGCCCAAGGCACATGTGAGATCATTTGGTTGCGCTCTCTTCTGAGAGAGTTGGGATTCCCTGTAGCTGGTTCATCTACTTTGTTTTGTGATAACCGATCTGCCATTATGCTTGCCTCGGACTCAGTTCTTCATGAGCGGACCAAACACATTGAGGTTGATGTTCACTTTCTTCGAGAGAAAGTACAGTCGGGCGCCATTGACATAGTTGTTGTCTCTTCCAATGAGTAGCTTGCTGATATGTTCACAAAGTCTGTTGGTCCCTCTATTCTTCTTTTAGCTTGACCAAGTTGGGCTTGATTGATATCTTCGCTCCAACTTGAGGGGGAGTATTGGAGTCATTGTATAGGCCTGTTGTTGGGCCTATTGTCATGGGCATTTTGGTCATTTTCCTATTCTAGGGCTTGTACATCTTGTAACTATAAAAGGGACCCTTTCGGTCACCATTACATAATACAATATTATTTCATCTATTTCTTCTATCTTTAACTATCATTGACATTTATGCAATTTATTTTTAGTACATTTGCCTTGTTATTTATATTTATTAAATCATTGATCCCTATTCATTGGATATTTAGTTGGTGACCCAGATAGTGTTTCATTTATGATTGGGCAACTTCAAGGGGTGCCAAACCTATAATGGGTGGAGTAGATTGATCCAATAGGTGTGGGTGGTGCAGATGATTAATAAGGTCATAAAAGATTCACTTAAAATCAATGAGAACAATCCTAAAAGAGTTAAGTGTAAGAATAAGATCATTTAAAGGGTAGATTTGTCATTTAAAGGTTTATGAAATAGATGCACAGGTGTATCTTTGGGAGGTTTTACCAGTCATTTTTCCTCTTTTATAAACCTTGTTTTCTTTTATTCTGATACCTTCAACAAAATTTATAAATAAAGTATATCGTAACAATTGCTTCAAGACCATGGATTTGAGCTTGAGCAAGGACAGATTTAATGCTCGACATCTTAAAGTCAATACAGCCCAGAAAGATGGAACTTCTCTATACCAACATATTTGGAACTATACTTGTCTTCTAACATCAGATAACTAATTAGCACAAGCGATACAACAATTTATGTCATATTATTCAGAAGATAGACGACTTAACCCTCATCCGGGCATAAAAAAATATTTTTCATGCTTAAGAGTAACTACAGGTTCACTATACTTGTTAAAATTATAATTATTCACCTTTTCAGAGGTGGAGGGAAAAAGTATATATAATTAATCTATAGCTTGATTTTTTATATACAATATAAAAGATATGGTTAAGTAGGCATGCATATTATTATTTGTGAAGGAGATGATTGGATGTCTACTCACCAAATGAGCACAAAGGCCTAGGAATATTTCTGTCCCAGCCCATGTGCTGGCCCAATCTGGTCCCCATGAAAAATGACATGTCTAGCCCTGTGTGTAGTCCCATCAATAGCCCTCACCACTTTTCTTTTCTTTTCTTTTTTTTAAAATATACACCTGCCCATTGAAGTACATACTATTATAAAAAGTGAAGTATACGTTGAGATGCACAAGGGTATTTTTTTCTTTGAAAAAATGATTTAAATTTCAGACATTGTGGTAGTGCATTATAGCAGTGTATAGAGATGGCTGGGGGAACGCCTCCAGGCTGCAGACATGGCTACTAAATGGGAATGTGTCAACCCTCGGTCTCCATTGCTCCTGCTAGGTTTACCCAATGGTCTCCTAGGCCCGATTTCCCATATGAGATCCACCCACCACTCTAGTTCCATGATACATGCATGAATCAGGATGTTTGTTTCAGCAAGGCAAACAGTCAAACATCCATCAACATGCAAGATATATGGATTCAATCATAAAATTATCATCATACCACCAAAAACATAATGTGCTCAATGATTCACATGTACAATCAAACTATACAAGTTGAAATATGTATGCATATGTAAAAAGACAAATCATATGTGGCCTCCATTATGCATTGGATTCAATTTAATTTTTATTTCAGTGGACACTGTCAATTTGTCAAATATTAAATTTGGGAATGCCAAGATATGTGTTCAAGTTCCCTTCTAATATATCTGGTCATCACGTGGAGGAAGAGAACATGCTCCCGTTTCCAGATAGTTAAGAAGAAGCACCGAACTAAGAACATGTTTCTATGCCCTTTCCATTGTCATGAATTTTATTTTGTTACCAAGGTAACTTGTAAAATTGCAGACCTTGTTATGAAGTTAAAACGAGATTATCCTTCGAGATGTGTTTGAGATGTTTTAGTGGCTGAAGTTATGTGGATTGAAAAATAAATTCTGGATTTGCTAGAGAATCTTATTCTATTTTCATAATCTGATTTTCCTTTCAATCAGGAAACTGAAGTTGAGAAACTTCAACAAAGAGATTACTCAACTTTGAAGGTACAGTTGGGGACTCTTTTTCTTCTTCTTTTTCATACAATTATATAAGTTGTATAAATATTTTTTTGAGGGAAGTTGTATAAATATTTTTTTTGAGGGAAGTTGTATAAATATTTAATTAATAAATTCTAAAATTTCTAACAATCTATGTTTGAACTGTTGGCAGGATGCAAGTTTGCTGCATTTTCTTGTTGATATGCGAGGAGCTGATGTTGATGATCGTCAAGTAAATGATATTCTTAAATTTTCTTCTATTTGTGAGCTTGGTGATCTTTTCAGAACTCTGAAATTCCTGTGCTTGCTCCCTCTTTTCCATAAATTGTATACTTATAACAAGATTATTTTGATGTCTTGACAGCTTCGTGATGACCTGATGACTATGCTTATTGCTGGACATGAAACAACAGCTGCTGTTCTTACATGGGCTGTTTTTTTACTTGCCCAAGTATATACTTTATTAAATGTTGAAGGCCTGCACTTATTTCCCGTTAGGATTATGAATACTTGCATTATCTGCCTTGCATAAAATGCTTTTTAAAAATTTGATGCATTTCATATCATTTTAAGTTGTAATATTCTGATTTCATTTTACAGTTTCCTTCCAAAATGAAAAAAGCTCAAGCAGAAGTTGATTCTGTACTTGGTCAAGGGAGAATAACCTTTGAAAGCTTGATGAGATTGGAGTATGTTACTTAGACCACAACATTGGGAAAACTCTCTTATGGACTTGTATTGCAGTTATTTGAATATCTATCTCTTGACAAAGTCATATTAAATGCTAGATTGTATTTAATGAGTTTTCTTATATATTTTGCAATGCTTAGCACCCAATTGTAGTTTATGAAGTTCTGAAGAATGTTATTTGTGTTTACACTTAAAATCATCTGTTCTTTTCTAGTCATGATTTCTCAAATAATGTAGAAATCATATATCATTTTTTTGTATTTAGACTGGCTTATGGAAACCAGGAAAGTTTTAACCGATGATGAGATAAAATTCCACAGATTGAGCCCACTTTCATTTAATTACTTCCATTCACTGTATTAGATGCAATTTGAAGATGATCTAGATTCAGTAAAAAAGATTATTTCGATTATGAGCAATCAGGAAAAAGAGCAATCCTCCTTTTTCCTTCTATAGTTCTCTGAAAGACAGTCCTCAAATAACAGATCATCATGGACAAAACACACGGACTAATTGCCCAACTGTAATGGAATTACCACTTGGCTTTGGAAACTCCTCCAAATGAGCTTTTCAGACTTGTTCCTCTCTCTGCTAGAGGGTTATAATACTACACTGTAGCTTATAACATCATACACTTGGTGATTAATCGTAGAGGAATTGGACACTAAACATTGAACGCAATCAAACATCATGAACTGGGAATAAAAAATAAAACTGTAGGTCCTGATCAATTTAGACTTTATGAAGGAGAAAAAAAAAAAACTTGAGAAATTAAATCCATAGTCTATACCATAAAAATATCATGCCTATGGACAATAAAGAAGAGAGCGAGGAGAGACTTGAGGACTGGGGTAGGAGAGACAAAAGAGCCACAACATCCTCACATCCCACAATACATTCACACACACATGTAGTTTAAAACATAAAAGAAAAATGAAAGACATGTATGATGCTGCTATACAAGTAATATCTGTACATCCTTTACACCCAGAAAATGGCACATAAAGTCATTGTTTGCTTTGTCATGATATGGATTCATTTTTCCAGTTGATTAAATCCCTACCAATGGAAGCCCAGCCCCTCCAAACCCAAGGCCAGCAGAGACTAGGGCTTCAATCAACACTTCTTTCCCCCCTAGTGCCGCCATAAATGATTATGGCCATACATGAACAAATTTAGTTGGAATCTGCAGTGTCATATTATGTGGATTTCCTTATTCCCAAAGGAGAAAAAAGCACTGTATTTTCCACACATTTCCAATGATGCATCTCACGACCAAACAACCACATTGCCTGAGGAACTTATGCCACAGTAGCTATGAAATATTATTCATCTTTGCAAAAGGTCCTCTTCTCAATATGAATTTGAATAACGAAGTTGTTTCTACACTTTCCTTGCACTTTAAAATGCGGGTTAGAGTAGTATCAATAAAGTTATTTCCTGATGCTTTCTTCAAACCCAATGCATAAACTATACCATAAATTAATTAGTTTGATAAAAATAATAAATTAATTTGAACAATTTCCCTAGATTTTAGCAAAATTGAGTCATATTTGGCAAGTTTTGCATCTTGCTAATCACAATTCCTAGTCAAATCTTATGCATCATGCTAAAACAATAACTTTAATGATTCTATGGATAGTCTAACTATCTGTCGGGGATGATCTCCCCTTCCATGCGTAACTTGTTATCCGAGCCGTTTTCTTCCTCCGAATGCTTTGTCGAGGTTGGTCTGCATCATCCTCTTCGGGTTTGAGGTGAGTATATGCCTCTTGGTGCACCTTGGGTCGGAGAAGGAGAATTGTGTGGTGGTCGTTTATTGAAGACCCATTTACATTAAATAACCAACAAGATTTCCTTTTCAAATATTTTTGTTGTCTGGTCTGCTAGCATGTCAATACTGATTACCAGTGAGCCTAACAAAACTGTCTTACTGAAATCTATTACTTATTTACATGGGTTGTATACTACCACAGAGTGGAGGTTCACTTTCACTGACGATATCTGATGTGTGAGTAGGTCAAATCCTAAGTTCTGGATTACATAATGTCTCACATCTATGTGTTATAAAAGCAATAGTTAGATGTAGCAGAGCTGTGAGTGTTGAAGACTATTATTCACTGTTGGTTGGCATGTGAGTTTTCCATATACTGGAACACCAAACCTGATCTTCAGGAGATGTAGAATCAGCGAGATATGATAAAGCATGGCCCACTTTTCATCTGGTTTGAAGCTTGGGTTGGATGACTTGGATCCCATTGTTTCTTAGATTCTTGGGAGCCCTGAATTACCTTTACTTGCAGAGGTATTTGCTTCTGTTCGAAGGGTCACTTTGTTTTTATAGAAATGTTTCTGCACCCTTAAAATCTGCATTAGTTACTTATGGTAGTGGAAGTGGTGGTTGTGAAGGATGAATTATTCAGGGTGAAGCCGTGGTCATGGCTGTGGATCAGGGTTCACACACACTATTGTTTTTTGTTGGGATCTACATGGTAAACTGCTGATTATGTTGCTTTTGTCTACGGTGACCTTTCTTTTATTCCTACTGCTTACTGCTTAGGCATCCTCAGCCTTCTTCATCCATTGCTGTTATAGTTTTTTTAAATTCTCTTGTTGCTTGCGTTGCTCCTATTACTTCGCCTTGAGTCATTGAATCTGGGCAGCCGATAACATGATCGGTGTTTCACGTGTCCGCTAGTTTTATTCACTCAACATCAGCTCGACATGTTACTCTAGCCGATTGTACAGTATCTTCTGTTTTTAGTTTTGATATCACAACTCCTCATTCCAACTTTATCATCTGATTGTTTAGTACATAAGTTTCCTTTAAATATGTGTTTGTCAATAAATTGAGTAAAATATTGTAATGTTCAGTGACATTATATCCTTCATTTTAAATAAGAAGAAGCTGATTGGTGTAGGGTATGAAGCTGGTGGTTTTTACTTCTTCGATGGAGGATGATGGGGTGACTCGACATTACAATCATCTTTCCCTTCTTCAGTTGCATTCTCATCTTGAACATTTGTCATTATGGAGTTTGAAGCATTTAGTTCCTGCTTTGAGTCAATTGTCTGTTATAGAATATGAAGTGTGTGAATGTATTGTGGGACATGAGGATGTTATGGCTTTTCCATCTCTCCATCCTAAGTCCACAGTTCACTCCTTTCTCTTTTCTTTCTTTATCCATATGCTACTGGTCAATTTGAGGAGAGAACGAAAAATGGCTCCATATGCTAAATAATTCCAGTTGAAGGACATTTCTGTAAATTGGGTCATTAGAATACGGATTTGTTTGTAAAAATGATATGTGCAGAGGATAAGGAAAATGGAAGGTCATTTTAATTGGCATTGATTAGGAAACCCAGAGTCCACAAGAATGGGTGGAGCATGGGACAATGTTTTGTAATGGTTTAATGGACAATTCTGTTGGGTATAATGGGTTTAATGAAAGCTAATATGGGAGTTCTTGTACATGGTGCAAGATGGATCATTCTCAGAGTGGAAACTTAAAGTTGGGTCCATTTGATAAAAAAGCATCTTCCCACCCAGACCATGGTGACTAAGGGATCCTATGGGAACTATTAGACTTATCCGTCACGTATTTAATTCTCTTCCACCACCAAAGCTGGAAACAGAATCAAACGAGGAGCACATATTTGCTGTCAAAACCTAGTCAATGTTTCTCCTTATTTTATTGTAAATTTTTTCTTTCCTAAATTTTGTAAGATGATGTATTAGTTATGTTATTTAATCATTATAGCACCAATTTGAATACAAAAGTGAAATAGTGAAAAATTATGCTTATAAGAAGTAGCCAAACAAAATTTCTGTGTTGTGACAGAAAACATGGATAAGGAGTTGGCCTTCTTAAAATGTCCAAGTAAGTGTTTTATATATGCCAACAGGGCAAATTTAATTGAAATTTCTGATCTTTTCTTGTTATTTTTTTGGGTTATCATGTGGTACCTTGTCTTTGGAGATTACGACATTTTTCATGTACACCGGATTGAGTAGGTAACCAGTCTTTGGGCAATTAACAAAATAGCATTGTTTAAACTAATATTAGCAAAAATAGCAATGGATGGGGAATATTTGCAAAACTAGCATTGGTCAGCGCTAACCTTTTTTTTTTTTTTGTACACTGGAGTCGCCATATCCAGTGATTTTGCATTTTAAAGGGAGGCACCGTATGTATATGGCGCAACCTTTGTTTTTTTGTTGAGAGATCACTACTTCTTCTTCTTTGATTAAATATTAACGATTGAGATTCTATCTGATTAAATTTTAATGGCTCAGATTTTTTTAACATATATTTAGTTGAGAAGAGAGAAAATCATGGAAGATCATGGACTGAGTTTTTTTTTTGTTTAAAATATATTTAGTTGATAGAGAAAATCATGGAAGATTTGCTTATTTAATTAAATTTTAAAGGCTCAGATTGAAGGAGAAAATCATAGAAGATTTTTAAGGATAGGGCTTTTAATTTGGAGGAGAAATATATGGAAAGATGTTATTTTTTTGGCCACTCAAATTTAATTAAAAAATTTAATCGATCAAAAGAAAAAAAATTTCCATGATTTTCTCTCATAACAAAGAAATCTCAGCCATTAAAATTTAATTAAATAGTTGATAAAAAAATCTCAGCCATTAATATTTAATTAAAGGAAAAAAAGTAGTGACCTCAACAAAAAAAAAACAACTCCAGTGTAAAAAAAAAAAAAAAAAATGGTCAGCGTTGATCAGCGTTAGTTTTTGCAAATATTCCTCATTTGGTGCTATTTTTGTTAATATTGATTTAAACGATGCTATTTTTGCTAGTTGCCCCCAGTTTTTTAATAATGAAATGATGCTGATACTCTCACCTATTTCGGGGAAAAAATCCAACAAAAAAATGCGAAAATAATGGAGCTTGAGCTCTCAAAGTGTGCAAAGCCTATTCTTTTATGGTTTCAAAAACAAAACAAATAAGAAATTGACTTGTATATGTCTCCTTGCTCATAGGTCTAACCCTTTTGAAAGAAGTCCCCAATGCTCATGTGCACAATCATTCTCACACTGATTACATTAAATTGAATCTACAACTATGAAACTATGGAAAACCATAACTATGATATTTGGAACTCTGTAACACGTTGGGAAAATACAGAATGTTCTCTGTCAATACTTTTATGTGTTATCAGATTTATTATTTTAATTTCTTACTTCTTAAATTTTATGAAGCTATTGTCAGTTTTCCTATGCTTTATGATGGTTAATTCTTTAAGCATATGGAAATTTAACATACTGCTTTATTTTCAATTATGTATACAACATCTCCATTAATAATAAGCCATGTTTTAGTTTTAAAACTGTATGACTTATCATGATTTCAGGTACATACGTCTAATTGTTGTAGAAGCTCTTCGTCTATACCCTCAACCTCCACTACTCATTAGACGTGCTCTGAAGCTAGATGTATTGCCTGGTATCCTTCTTCCTATACTCAATTCTCTTGTTACAATATTCCTAAAACTGTAGGTTTGTGGAGAAACATGGGGTATCATGATGTGGATGTTTACTGTATATTTGGAAAAACATTGTGTGGATATCTACTTTATCTCATGATTGTGTTTACATGTTCCTTTTGGTATTCTGAAGCCTAGTATTGTAAATTATCTTGAAACCTCTGTTTAAGAACTTGCCAAAGATAAACATCACATAGATTTATTAAGATATAGTCTACTTCTTTACTTCAATGTATTCTGAATTACATGTAATGGAAGTTATTTTATGAGTATATCTAATCCACATCCAATCTGCTAATTAACCAAAGAAATAAATTGTTATCTAATTATACTTTTGGAATAGTTAGGTTGACACTGAATCATGAAACTTATGAATTTAATTATAGACTTGACTATCTTGATACTTGGTAATCACTTGTCCTTATGTAACTCAGTGAAATGAAGCTTGAACTGTGAATGATTCTTACTGATGCTGCATATGTTTTTTAGCATTTTTCTATATGGTGGTGTGAAAAGGGTAGTGGCAACAGCAGCAGAGATGGTGGTGGTAGTAGTAATGCTAGAGGTTTTAATAGGTGTTGTTGGTATATGAATTCTTATTGGAACACAATATGGGCATAGTTTATAAATACTTTGGGAAGGTTTCATCTAACACCCATTAAGAAAACTTTATTGGTAATCCATTTCCCCACAATTTCTTTTGCAATATGCCCACTTTATTTTCTCAACATTTCCAAACTGTTCCTCATTTGGATTACTGTTTTGTGTCACTTTTCTATCTACCAGAAATACCTTAGAGAGAGAGATAACCGGTTCTCTTAAAAAATGATTGTCATGTCGGCAGCTCTATGAAGGCAGGAGTGTCGGGAGCGCGGAGAGAAGGATGCGAGCGGGCAGTATCCAATGTTCCGTATAGTTTACTCCATGAGACGAGACAGGGATGGAGCATCCTTTTCCCAAACTCCTTCAACTCCTAATCTTGTTGACAACTATAAATTACATATCTTACTAACTGGAGCTAAGCAAGCATTTCACTTGTTGATTTTGGTAATTGTTTATATCTTTTGCCAACCTCATCTCTTTTTTATAATGTGTTTTTCTATCTTGGTCACCCGATAGTCATCTCTTTTTGATAATGTATGTTTCTATCTTTTTCAAGGATTACATTGTTTTTCAATACCAAAATGTTCTGTGCTATGTCTAAGTCCCAAGGGTTATGACTATTCTTACGGCTACCTCTCAATCTAACAATCATTCCTACATACGCCCCATTTACTCACTACTAATTAATTGCACATAAAAGTATAATGCTTATTGCTCTTTGTTTACTGATGAAAAGTGGGAACAAACACATTTCTCACTGAGGGGCAAAATGGATAATCTTGTTCTGTAAGCCCGGGTATTGTTAAATTGATACCAGAGTCTGTCCAGTGTGCGGTGGTGGGTATGATCCTACATGAAGACATGTGGCTCATTAAGTGGTGATTGTCACGCCCTGGCCCGTTGAAGGGGAGCTGGCGCGGGATAGCCAAGAGTCCCTAGAGTCCCAAAAGGCCCATGGATATAGTGATAGTGAGGGTGAGATGAATTCCTGCACCATGGTTTAGTCCCACATTGCCTAGTGGAAAAGATAGTTTGTGTTTATATGAGAGCACAACTTTTACACATTAAAATGAGTTTTAAAGCTATGAGCCCACTAAATGACAACACAAAAAATATCTTATTGTATAAGCCGTGGGCATGTATTTTTATTAGAACAGTAGGAAACTTCTTAAAGAAGGCAGACCTAGGTGCCTAACCTCCTGAACCAAAGGGTAACTCCTTATATCATGAAGTCACGAGGATGGGGATTTATCATAATTCTCGAGATAAAGATAGACTGGAACTTCTTGTTCCATCTTTTTTGAATGATTCGAGACTACATATCATTGTGGCTTCGGTGTTGGTTAATGACTATGCTTGTGGTTTCTTTCCCATCTGCAAGGGGCTTCGTTAGGAAGTTCTTCTTTCGCCTTTGTTGTTACTTCATTGTGGTGAATGCTCTAAGTCACATGTCTCAATAACTGAAGAGGAGGGTTGGGTTTCTTGGTTGCTGTGTAGAGTTTTTGGCCTTTCATCTCCCATATCCTTACATGAATGTCACATTATTCTGACAAAGGCGAATGTATTCTCGGTTCAAGGGCATTAACCAAAGAGGAGGGTTGGGTTTGTGGTTATATATTTTGGTTTCATCTTGAGCCTTCATATCAATTTAAGTAAAATCTCATTGCTGGGCATTAACCTTGATGAAGAGGAGACGGTTGAGTCTTGTCAGGCGAGATACCTGTGTTTGCATCTAAGTTCTAGCGCCATGTCTTCCTTGAATTGGGCTCCGGTCCAGAGTAAATTATTTGGCAGACTTGAAGGGTGGGTTGACATGCTTCTAATAATCGGGGGCAGACTGGTCCTTTAGTTGGTGATGCTGTCCAACTTCCTGCTCTTCTTTCTCTCATTTTAAAGCTCCCAAAGGTGTTCTTGACAAAATTGACTCTTATCTTGTGGATTGAGCTTGATACATGAGAGGCATGGTGGGATGGGCATCATGAATCATGATGACATGAATTCAACTTTACTATCTAAGTGGCTTTGGATATGATTTGTCAATTGTAGTCTCCTTTGGTGCAGCCGTGCAGGGTCCTCGAGGCAAGGTATTTCTTGTACCGTCCCTCTGGTTTCATCTTCCCCATCATTTGATACAGCTCGTCTAAGCTATGGAGAGGGATTGGCAATCTGGTTGGGGAGTTTCAGAGACGATTGCATGAAATATCGGGTGTGGGATCAGATTTGGTTCTGTCCTCTTTTTGATGTGAGTCTAGGCCGCATAGGGTGTATTTCCCTATAATTTTTTCAATAGCGGTGAATAAGCTGATCCGTCGCGGCTGGCATCCGCTGCCAGATTTCCTTCGTCATTGCACACTTGATGAAGAAGTGCTCCGTGGTTTCATCCTTGGTATTACATAGGCTGCATGACTTGATCTTCATTCAACGCCCATTTATTTGATTTGATTTTTATGGATCTTAGTTAAGAAGCTTGTTCTGGTACATAAGCCACGTCAAAAGTCTTGACCTTGATTAGTTTTGGGGAATTTGTAATGGCCCCATATCCCTTTCGACTTTGCTGTAATTTTCCTCGATGCTTGGACATCCAAGTGTTTTTTACTAAATGAACTCAGAGTACGTTTCTGGGAAAGCAATGTATTTGACAAACAGAGAATAGGTCCATTTACGTGTAAAAGAGCTTCATCTAACGAATCATTCCATCGTCCTTCAAATTTCGGAGTTATACGGATGAGTGCTAAATCAGGGTTTTTGTTCTCATGAAAACTTCATTATGAAATGTTATTTTTTTGACAATGTGCAGTTTATTGAAATCCTCAAATATTTAGCTTTTGATGACCAAGTTCTGATGAATGTATAAAAAAATTTAGATGATCCCAAATTTGATGTTTACATGAAGTCACATATCTGACCTCAATTGTGCAGGTGGATACAAAGGGAATGTGATGGTTACGCAGTTCCTGCAGGGACTGATTTTATTGATCTCGTTTAGAGAACTTATTATTGATTGTGTATTTTAATGACTTAAGCATCAATAATTTGGTTTAGTGGGATCAACATGAATATTGATGGTGTCAATATTGTTACAGTCATATTTGGATGAAACAATAAAAACCACCTTGATTGGATCCATAGTCTGACTTGGAGATTACTCGATCATGAAAAGACATTTCAGCTGTAGTTGAGCCTTATTGGATTTGTCCAAATAAAATTTTTATTCAACACAAGGTGGATTGATCGATCATATGGGTCTTATGGAATAAATGGATATTGACATTACACGGATCGCATCTAACTATATTTGGTCTAATTCTATGAGTATTCTAATATTTATTCGAAGTTGGGATTTTCATTAGGACTTTGAAGTGAGTGTGTTGATTGTAGGTCTAATCTTAATGGTATCTGTAACACTTTTGACATGATTATTGGGCATAGTGCTGTTATAAGTTGGTCACTGTATTCAGAGCTTGTTTGGGTCGTGATGGGAAGATTGTTCGTCTGATCTAGTTGTATAATCAGTGTTATGCTAGGTTAACAAAATGCGAGTGTGTATCGTTGAGTCTGCTTGCGTGGTCCGAAGGTAGTAGGCCTATCGATTTATTTCGTGTGAGCTTTTGACTCTATAACAATTGTCAATTGGACATAGAGCCAAGCAGAAACATATAGGAACAAATGCTTGTTTGCATGCAGAGATATGATATGCGCTGTCAGTAGCCATGCATTTCCTATCTATTTTGATAAATTTGCATGATTTGGATATTTTCTTCATATTGATCAAATTTAGCATTTAATCTGTCATAAATAATGAAGTTGCTCTATGAATTTTTTTTCATTCATGAATATGTCATTAAAATAGCATGAATTATCCTATTTATGTTTCAAGAATTAACATATCACATCTTCCACTTTTTTTCCTGCATTCATGTATGCTTTCGAAATCAATATTTGGATTAAAGACTCATTCATCTTCATTTCGATGTTGCCATGTTGGAAAAATTCTAGGACTAGTGGAGACCCAACCTAGTCCTAGGATATTTTATCAAGATGCATATCATGACACCTTGATTCTGGAATAAACATCCCCCCGTATGTATTTCGCCTTTGGAGACACTTACGGTGCTATCCGGAGTCGAATGAGGACCCAAAAAGATCGGTGAGGGGTGTGGTAAAAAAAATTCCTTGCAGCGACGGATATATACCTATATGTTTGGAGTCTGTAGCAATTAACCGGGGCATCCTGTGCTGGTGTTCTCGTAGCTTGTATGGCAGCGGTGACCCATCAGCGTCTTCTTAGATCCGACGTCTCCTCAAGGGAGCTATATTATACCTTGATTTAGTCACTTGGGGCTTAGCACACCTTGATCTTTTGGGGAAACGGTTCTTTCCAGGTCTACAGAACCTCTACATGGTCACCATATCATTTTGGGATCGAGCCTGCATGAATTTGAGCTATGAACGATTTTTGGTATCTAAGAAGATTGGGCCACGAAATTGATGGATGGGCAGGCTTTGAACCAAGCCGAAGTCCTGGAGCAATGTAAGCTCCCAATGAGGTCCCCATCTCATCCACCACAAATTTGAGCTTCTTTTTTAAGAAAATTCTTATTTTTTTGGGATATATAACCATATATATATATATATATATATATATATATATATATATATATATATCAATGATATTTTTTAACCATCTCATGATTTCGCCTTCCTACCATTTGATGGTGGGCCACGTAGGTGCATCGGTGATCAGTTTGCGTTGACGGAATCAACTGTGGCTCTCGCAATGTTGTTACAAATATATTTGATGTGGAGTTGAAAGGAGTTCACCTGATTCCGTGGAACTAGTTACGGGCGCAACAATTGACTTACGATAAAATGGTCTGATGTGCAAGCTAAAGAAGAGGATTTCATTAAATGAATTTGATAGGTTCTTATGAACTTTAAATTTTGGATATATACTATCACGGGGGGTATGAAAAGATAATTTGTCAGTGGGCTTAATTCACTGAGTTAACCTTGACACTCGCCCTATTCCATGAATTCGATTTTGCTAAGGTTGCATTAATGTTATGCTAACCAGGTAGCTCATCTTCTGGGGATCAAGACAAAGTTTGAACCTTTCATACACTCCAAGGAATCTTGAGGTAAAATGTTCATGCCCTACTGAGAATAACTATAAATAGGGTTTTACAGCCGACTATTCTCCATTGCAAGATCTAATTTGTGAATAGTTTAGATGGGACTCCCACAGGGGTGGTTTAGTGTGTCTAAATTCCATTCTAGTAATTTTATTTATGTCAGTACTAAAACTGATATTCTGTAAGACCGTTAGTGGTTGTATAAATGCCCTGTTTGGATCAATTGTTTTCAAATGGATTTTATCACTTTCAGTTTTTATTATATTAGTATTGTTTAAAAAAAAAATTACAATGGATTAATGTGGAGGGCTCGTAGTTTGGATTAAGTTTAGTAGGCGAGCCCATTTACCGTCCTGATGAAGCGGTGCAGGTAAATGTCCCTACAAGGCTGCTAGGCGTTACCACTGCATTTAGGCCGTATTACCACAGGTGGACTGGGCTCCTCTTATGCTTCCTAGTCTGGTTCGAGAGACGTAATTGTGGGGTGGTATCTGGCCGGTTCCTTCAGAAGCTTTTGGGGCCCAAACGATCTCATCCTCTTGCAGGCTGTTCCCATAATCCAACTTGTCCATTTTTATCCTCCTGTAGCAACTCTTTAAGCTGCCAGTGGGGATAACTATCGATCATCGGTTGGAGGTCATCCGCAGAAGGTTTTTATGGAATTGGGCCTGACTCAAAGAAGTGCCTCCCAAAATAGAGTGCATTTGGCCCTCAGATAGAATGTAGTGTGCACCAGTAAGAAAGCTGGGAAGGTGCAAAGCCATCATGGGCCACCGAAATATGGAAGGATCATAGGGAATTCAGCTCTGTTGATGAAATGAGTGGCGTATCCCCAAGCCAGAATTGTGAAGGAACAGTATGCCATTGTGATAACTCTCTTGCTCACCCCGAGGTTTCCTCAAGGACCATCGGGGGAGTTGTCTGCTGCCATTTGGAAGGTGATTGTGGGTGGGATCGATCCCACCCACAATCACCTTCCAAATGGCACCAGACAACTCCCCCGATGGTCCTTGAGGAAACCTCGGGGTCGAGCAAGAGAGTTATCACAATCATACTGTTCCTTCACAATTCTGCACCACTGGATCTTTGGTTTGGGGATAAACAAGCCAACGCCACAGCCATTTCATCAACACGAGCTGAATTCCCTATGATCTTCCATGTTTCGGTGGCCCATGATGCCTTTGCTTCCCAGTTTCTTACTGCTGCACACTACATTCTATCTGAGGGCCAACATGCACTCTATTTTGGGAGGTTCTTTAGTCAGGCCCAATTCCATAAAAACCTTCTGCGGATGACCTCCAACCGATGACGATAGTTATCTTTCACTGGCAGCTTAAAGAGTTGCTAGAGGATAAAAATGGGCAAGTAGTGGATTATGGGAACAGCCTGCAAGAGGATGAGATCGTTTGGGCCCCAAGAAGCTTCTGAAGGAACCGGCCAGATATTCCACCCCACAAGACGTCTCTCGAACCGACTAATAAGCTAGGAGCCTAGTCCACCTTGGTAATACGGCCTAGGTGTGTGGAAGGCCTAGCAGCCTTGTAGGGAATTTACCTGCAACCGCTTATCGGACAGGAAAATAGGCTCGCCACTAAACTTAATCCAATCTAGGGCCCTCCACATTAATCCAAAATTGTACTTTTTTTTTTACTAACAATACTAATATAATAAAAACCATTTGACAAGTGATAAAATATGAAAACAAATCAGGGCAAAATTAATACAAGCCACTAACGGTCTTACAGAATATCAGTTTTAGTACTGACATAAATAAAATACTAAGTGATTTAGACTACTTAGGTACCATAGACTATTCACAAATTATCTTGCAATGGAGAAAGGCTTAAAACCCATTATATAGTTACAGTAGGGCATGAACATTTTACCTGAAATTCTGAGGTCCATTTGTTTCAATGATTTAGCATAACATTAATGCAACCTTACCAAAATCGAATTCATGTACATGTGGTGTCAAGGTTACATGAATTAGAGTATCTTTTCATACCCCCCGTGATAATGCGAATATCCAAAATTTCAAAGTTCATGAAAATCATTCATTGAAATCCTCTTCTTTAGCTTGCACATCAGACCATTTTTCGTGTGAATTGTTGCGCCCGTAACTAGTTCCACGGAATCAGGTGATCCTTTCAACTCCACATCAAATTTTTGTAACAACATTGCGAGAGCCACAGTTGATTCCGTCAACGCAAACTGATCGCCGATGCACCTACGTGGACCACCACCAAATGGTAGGAAGGCGAAATCTGAGATGGTCTGATGGAAATATATATATATATATATATTTCTCTGGTTAATATCCCAAATGACAATAAGAATATTTCTTAAAAGAGAAGCTCAAATTTGTGGTGGATGAGATGGGGACCTCATTGGGAGCTACATTGCTCCAGGACTTCGGCTTAATGGTTCAATCAGCGTGGCCCATCCATCAATTTCGCTCTTCTTAGATACCAAAAATCGTTCTGGCTCAAATTCATGAGGTCGATCCCAAAAATATGGTGATCTGTGGAGGTTGTAGACTCAATCGGAAAGAACCGTCCCCAAAAGATCAATGTCTAAGCACAAGTGACAGATCACTCAGGTATAATATCCCTTAACTGTCGGATAAAAGACGCTGATGGGTCGCCGCTGCCATACAAGCTGAGAACACCAGCACAGGATGCCCCGGTTAATTTACATGACTGCACACATATATGTATATATACGTCCTGCAAGGAATTTTTTTTACCACACCCCTCACCGATCTTTTTGGGTCCTCATTCGATCCGGATAGCACCGTAAGTGTTCCTCTCCAAAGGCGAAATACATACGGGGGGATGTTTATTCCAGAAAAGGTATGTCATGATATGCATCTTGATAAAATATCCTAGGACTAGGTTGTCTCCACTAGTCAGAACTAACATTTTTGTAAATGAAGATGAATGAGTCTTTAATCCAAACATTGATTTCGAAAGCATAAGCATGAATGCAGGAAAAAAAGTGGAAGATGTGATTATGTTAATTCTTGAAACATAGATAGGATAATTCATGCTAAATCTTTAATGACATGATTCACTGAATGAATTAAAAAATTCATAGCAACTTCATTCATTTATGACAGATTAAATGCTAAATTTGATCTAATATGCAAGAAAATATCCAAATCATGCAAATTTATCAAAATAGATAGGAATGCATGGCTACTGACACATAGCGCATTATCATATCTCTGCATGCAAACAAGCATTTGTTCCTATGATGTTTCTGCTTGGCTCTTGTCCAATATGACAATTCAATGTTATAAAGTCAAAAGTTCACACGAAATAAATCGATAGGCCTACTCACCTTCGGTCCACGCAAGCAGACTCAACGATACACACTCGCACGTTTTGTAACCTAGCATAACACTGATTATACAATAATAGATCAGACGAACAATCTTCCCAATCATGAAGCTCCAATACAACTGACAACCAACTTATAACGGACTATGCCCAATAATTTCATGTCAAAGTGTTACAGATACCATTAAGATTAGACATACAATCAACACTCACTTCAAAGTCCTAATGAAAATCCCACATTTTTCTCATAGAATAAAAAATAGACCAACTCATATAGTTAGCTATGCATCCGTCCGTAATGTGCAATATCCTTTTATTCCAAAGACCCATTGATCTCACATCCACCTTGTGTGTGATTAAAAAAATTTTTGAAAATGCAATAAGGTTAACTACAGCTGAAGATGTCTTTTCTGATCCAATCAATCTCCAAGTCCAGACTATGGATACCATATACAGAGGTGGTTTTTATTGTTTCTAATCATATGACTGTAGACATAGTGACACCAGTAAACCATAATTCATGTTATGCCATACATAAGGATGCTTAAAAGTCATTAAAATACAAAACAATCAATAATACATTCTACTAAACGAGATAAAAATTTGGGATCAGTCCCTGCAGGAACTGCGTAACCATCAGCATTCCCTTTGTATCCACCTGCACAATTGAGGTCATCAAGATATGTGACTTCATAAACTGTCAACAGAAATCTTTCAAAAAGCATAAATTTTTTCCGTTATACTCCGATTGGACGATAGAAGGTGATCAAAAGTTAGAATATATCAGGATTTTCAAAACATATTCACATTGTCAAAAAAATAACATTTATAATCCCAGAAGACTTTTCATGAGAACAAAAACCCTGATTTAGCACTCATCAGTATAAGAAATTTGAACCCGAATGGAATGGCCATGAATGAAACACGTATAATGGAATCTAATTCTTGATCTTAAGACATGCTTCTGGTACTTGAGATTCATTTAAGAAAAAATCTTGGACCAAGATCGAGGAAAATTACAGCAAAGTCGAAAGGGATATGGGGTTACAAATTCCCTCTCAAGGTCAAGACTTTTACGTGGCTTATGTACCAGAACAAGCTTTTAACTAAGACCTTCAGAAATAAATGGGCGTTGAATGAAGACAAGTCATGCAGCCTATGTAATACCAAGGATGAAACCACGGAGCACTTCTTCATCAAGTGTGCAATGACGAAACTGGCAGCGGATGCCAGCCGCGACGGATCAGCTTATTCACCGCTAGAAAAAATTATAGGAATGATATCTCACCCTATGCGGCCTAGACTCACATCAAAAAGAGGACAGAACCAAATCTGATCCCACACCCGATATTTCATGCAATCGTCTCTGAAACTCCCCAACCAGCTTGCCATAACTTCTGAGATTTGGATGAAAAACCCTAACCCAAACATGTTATTTAAAGGGGTTTACCGAAATTACAAAACGACCCCTGAAGTGTTTCCAGTTTACAATGACGTCTCTATCCGATTTACAAACAGATCCCTATCTGATTTACAGAAAGATCCTAGAAGGCTATAAAAATGTATTCTGGATTCGCAACTAGATCCCTAGGCCCAATAACTTGACACTAAGCCTAAAAATCAAATTTTTCCGAACTCCGAATCTCACCAAATTTCAACCAAAGTATCTTAACACTATAAAGATATACAGAAAAATATAAAATAATTATTTTAACATCAATTTATAATTATCATAATTATAAATCAAATTGGACCCATTTGGGCCCACCGCCAAATCTGAAAAATTAAATATAAAAATCGAATTTTAAAATTTCCATTATATATTTAAAATAAATATATAAGACCAAAAAATACCGAAACGTTACAGGTTGTCATATCCCTTTGAAGGTAAAGACCTTTACATGGACTTTGTATCTAGACAAAATACTCACGAAGAAGCGCATAGCTACATGGAACCCGGGGATTAATACCACATGTGTTCTATGTTCAGAGGACGAAGAATCTGTGGAGCATTTGTTCGTAAGGTGCTCGGTGGTGAGGAGAGTTTGGGGATAGTTGGAAGAGGCATATGGGGTGAATGCCAACTTCTCATCTACAGAGGAGCTATGGGCTACTAGAAAGGCCTTACGAGTGGCAGGCGATCGGAGCGTCAGAGTAAAAGTATCGCAAATTCTGATTCCAGTGGTGTTGTGGTCCATTTGGCGCACAAGGAACAATGTTATATTTAAGGGTGAGAACCCTTACGCTGAAAATGTGTGGGGGGCGGCGATTAGAAACATAAAGGATTGGGGATGCTCTTCTGTAGGAGCGTCATCCATTGCTTTGGTGGGGAGACGTTTATTGATTCATGCGTAGTCGACTCTATATGTAATGGGTCTTTATAAAGGGTCTCTTTTACAGGGGACCCCTTTTTACTTTTTACTTTGGGCTTTCTTATCATGTATTCCCATTTGAGCACTCTTCTTCTTATCTAATACGAAGGTGAAGGCCTACCGATAAATTTCAAAAAAAATGTTAGTAAAATCGATATTAAGATAATCAATTCCAAATGGTTATTTTTCAAATTCAGCTTATATGTGGTTTCAAATTTTGTTTTTATGTTTTAAAACTTGACAACTTCTATAAGAAATTTGGTTGAAGTATCTTTTTCCAAATCAGTTATTTTAATAAATTTAGAGCATAAGCTGTTGTTGAAAATTGGTTCTAAACAAGGCCTTAGACCTAATTGATTTGTTATCTGTTTCTAACTGATTTTAACTATAGTTGTGTTTGGAGCTAATTGATTTGGTGTCTGATTATTTTTAAACTCGACTTTTGGAGTGGTTGAACTTGTCTAGTAAGAACTCAAATCAGCATTGACAGACTTCCATTGACTGGGAAATTATGTTTGGACTCATATGTGCTAAGGATTCTAGAGAGAATAATATTAGGGAAAACTTCTTTTAGAGTCCCCATGTTGATTTTTTTTTTAAAATGTGTATTTCACATAATGAAGCAGGTCTCTGTGCTCCCCGAATAGTATTTATCCTCATATATGGAAAAAAACAAACATGTATAAAAGCTCCTCCAAGTTGAAACTTTATGTGTATGGGAAAAGTTTTCAGTATCAGTTATTGATGTATATACTTTATTTCATAGAAACAGTTTTGAGGTTTGAATCAGTGGTGTGGTTGAACTTGTCTTATTAGTATTAATAGACTTGGCATGGACTATCTCCACCAATTAGTTATTTGAGCCCGTTACCCTAAAAAATTTAAAACTTGGTTTTTTTTTCTTTTGGTAAACTATCAATCCCACCGCTCTCATTTTCCCCTTAATCCTTTCTACTAGCGACGGCGATGAGATGGTGGAGGAGAGCGGAGGAGGAGAGGAAGAGAGAAGGGATGGGAGGAGGGGGGAGGCGAAGAGCCAAGGGTGGCAGGTGACAGGAAGGGAGAGGGGAGGGGAAAAGAGAGAGAACATTTGGGTATGTACTTGGGGACCGGATATATCATTCTTCATATAAAAAATGGGGTAAATCAATCAATGGTACAAAATTAACTGGACTTGATTGCGTTCTAGAACATTCGTGAAACCGAACAAGGCCTTTAACCTTGTAATTTAATGCGTTGAAGAGTGGGTGATGAGGGGACCCGTATTCATACAATAAAATATTCCCTATACTTGGTTTTTATCTGTTACATCCAACTCTACTTTCTTTTTTTTATTGGTACCAACTCTACTTTTAGCCATACTTAACCCCTCACAGTTATATAATATTCCCTATACTTGGTTTATCTGTTACATCCAACTCTACTTTTAGCCATACTTGGACCCTCACATAGTTATATATCTTCTATCCATGCATTTAAGGGATTTTTATTTTTAAATACTTGTAAACTATGTTATTTAGTGATCGATCCCTCCATTTTCATATTTCTTTTTAAGTCCCCAACTTCAAACATTATTTCATTATTAGTTCATCCGTCAAATGTATGTTTGTTTGGGCTGACGGATAGTGAAATTCTTAAACTATAATTTGAAATTTTTTATTTTTAAGTCTATGTAAACTATGTTATTTAGTTTTAAGTCCTTATAAACTATAGTATTCTTTTGCTTATGTAATTAATTCTAATTAGTCAGCTAAGGCTATAAGAGAATGCAATTTCAGGTTGGGGTATTTAGATTTTCTAAAATCCAAAAGAATCCTAATTAATCCAAAAGATTTTATATAGTTTAAAAATTTCTAAAAAATTATTTTTTAACAAATTTTTTTAATTGTTTACAATTTAAATCTTAATGTTGTATTTAGATATACAAAAAATAATAATAAACTTCATGCACAGATAAAAAATATTTTATTATTTATTAATGTTATTTAATTGGAGTGTTGAACAATTAAATATGTATGATGATGTTTAAATGATAGATAAAATAAGAGTAGTTAATTCATTTTTCTTTTTAAATTGTGAAAAACTTTTTTAAGTATAATTTTTAAAAATAACTGATTTAAGTATTTTCAATACTTAGATTTTTTTTATTTATATTTTTTCTTAAAAATGAGACTAAATATGTCTGGGTGTACCTTTCACTGGTGCTTTTTTTTAACAAGATTTTTTGACATATATAAAAGTCAAAAGTCAAGAATACATTCCAACTAACCCCATTTGGGATCAATTAATCTAGAAGCACCGCAGTTGGAATATCTTTCCAATGAATATTCTGTTACAAAACGAGTATGGTTTGACGAATACACTAGAAAAACACGGCGAAGAAGCGTGGGGATGGCAATGGGACTGTCCCAATAGGGTACTCGATCCGACCCGATCCTATTGGGTTGGGTCGGGTTTAGGTTTGGAACGAGTTTGGAATACATAATATAAAACCCGGCGGATTTGGGACGGGAAATGGGTTTACTTAGCAAAACCCGTCCCGAAGCGGTTGCTATTAATAATAGAATTAAATATTTATTATAATAATTACATAATTCATATTTGGTATTTCAAAAAAAATATCAAAAAAATAAGAATGAATAAATTGAAACGCTAATTGAAATTTAAAATTATATAAACATACATGGTTTTTTTTTTGGTATTCCAAAAAAAAAATTATGTTTATCACTTGTTATGGAAATTGAAAGTTTATATTTATTATTTTGTAGAATTTATAATAATAAATATTTATTTTTATTTAAAATTCTAACTTAGATTAAATATTACATAAACCCGACCTAAATGAGACAAGTCGGGGTGGGTTCAGGTTTTTTACATAATTGTTGGGACGGGTTTGGGATGAAAAAACTAAACCCGTCACGGGTTTGGGACGGGTTTGGGACAAGATTTTGGGAGCGGGTTTGGGATTGGGATTCATAAAACCCGTCTCAACCTGCCCCGTTGCCATCCCTACCTAAGCGGACTGGGATTGATGAATCTGTTTTGTTCTGATGAAGACCGAAGCTAGAGTTTTGGCGGCGAGCCAACTCTGTTTTGCACATTCTCTCTGTTTACCGAACCGAATCGGGCTGGGCGAGCGCATGTGTTTTGGGGCCAAGCTCACCATGATGCATGTCTCCCTCCTTACACAAAAGTGGGGTGCCTCTTGGGGCCCAACTTAGTATTCCAACCTCCCATATATATACACACAAAACTTTTTCAAACAATCGATGTGAGACTATTACTTTTTCCCTCAACCACTAACCACTTTCAACATATTTTTTTGGACAACTTTGAATCCAATTTTCTCATTCATTCGAAAACGATTTTGAAAATCTAAATATACTACGTTTCAATAATATATATTAACTCAAATATGGAATGTACAATACTAAACTATTAATCCAAAAATTATGTTTGTATATTAGACAATTTTTGGAACATGATAAAAAATGAATGGGAAGCTCCTTCTGGAACAAATAATCATATAACAATATATATGGAAAAAAGAAGTAATAAGACAGAGCAACCTAAATTTTAGAGTATTAAATTATATTATTTTATTGAAAAATATTTGACTTAGTCGTTTTTATAATCCAAAACTCAGACTACACACATTTTCAAACCAAACAATAAATGAAAACAAAAACCCTAAGTAATCAAATCAAACAACAAATGAAAACAAAAACCCTAAGTAATCAAGCCAAACAATGAATGAAAACAAAAACCCTAACAAATCAAATCAAACAACAAATAAAACAAAAACCTAAGTAATCAAACCAAACAATAAATGAAAGCAAAACCCCTAACAAATAACATACAGTTCTTCAAGAAATACTAACATTGAGTGGAAGGGGTGACGGGGTTCGATTTCGTGCCACGAGAGGTGATGGAGTCGGGACGGGGACGTGGATCAAAGGATTTCAGTTGTGAAATATGAGGAGGAAGAACAATGAGAATGGTTTTCACCTGCGACGGGGACGTGGATCAGGGGTTTCACTTGTGAAATTTGAGTGAAATTTGAGAGAGGAGGAGGGAGAAGGAGATGAGAGAGTTTGGGAAATCAAAACCCGGATTTGATTTTTGGGTCTTCGAAAGAAGGGAGAAGGAGATGAGAGAGAGGAAAAACAATGCTTTAAGTATTGGAACCGGTGAACCTCAACAACTGGTTTCACTTTAATTTTTTTTTGTTTCACCAAATCCACACGATGGGTGGAAAACAAAATCAACTGCCGTGATCAATTCCCACACCAAAGGTCTATTCCCACACCGACTGCACCTAATCAAATCTCTATTTAACATTATATTTTCATTGTAAATTTTAATTATGTTAAAACAAATTTTAGTTATATATTTTTTTATTTTTTATATTAAATAATATATTTATTTTAAATTTGTAAATGGGTAATTAAGGCTTTGGATCTTAAATAGAATAAAGGACTGTGGGAGCGGAGCAAATATGTAAAGCTAGCCTTGTCAGCTTGACTATAAGGTTAGCCACGGAGGTCCCTCTAATATAAAAAAATTAAAATAAAATAGAAAATAAAATTAAACATAAGAAAGAATAATGTTGGAGATAGTCTTACAGACAATCTCACATATTGTCCGCATATATTTTGATTTTTAAAAAAGAGTAAACCTCGTATGTTTTGATGAAAGGTGCATATCACTCAATTTCGAATTGAATGAATTCATTTTTAGCAAATAAAAAAATTAATGTGGGTGTGCGCGCGCGCGCGTGTGTATGGTGAAATGATAATATGCGGTTCGTACAAACCACGTATATACATCCCTTATCAAGGTACATGTATCGATAAAAAAAGCAAATAGCCCAGTGATGCATATGCTTCAATAAACTCATATGTTCTTATTGACGCATATACCTCGATAAGTAATATGTATTTGCGATTCGCACGGACCACACAGATCCTGTGCGCGTGCGCACACACGCACACCCCTCACCTAAGGAGATATTTATGTTACCAGACAACTAAAAATAAAGATTATCTGTCAGAATATCTGTGTGAATTGCGTGTAACGCCCCCGTACCTATTATCCTCTATTAAGGCATGCGATACGGTGCGTCACGTCAACCACAATCTTTTTCATTAACATAATAGTTCAAAACACATGAGTTTTAAAACATAAATCAATCCAGGATCTCAATAATTTATTCTTAGATGAATGATTACACACGAGTACTTTATTTGCTCAAAATAAAACATCTCCTGCTTTTGCTGCTATAGCTAAGGACGTCCACTACATGCCAAGAAGAAGGCTAATTCAACACCTACGATGCAATGGAAAGGAAAGAACTAATTCTTCAACGTCCTCCACGAACAACGCTCGCCCACGACTACTCTGAAAGGATGGAAAAAAGAGGGATGAGCTACCACACGCTTAGTGAATGGACCTTAGTGTCCCAATAATAATAATAATAATAGTAGTAATAATAATAATAAAACCTTCAGAGAAATTTCCAAAATATCCGAACCAACAGAATATAAATTTTAACAAACATTTCAATAAAACGGAATGCATCTCTTTAGAGGAATTAACCACCATCTCATGCTATCTTATCTACATGATGTGCATGATGCAACGAACACGATGCCCGTATGGCACGCAGGCGAAAGTGCTCCAACTAGAGCTTGATCACGCAGACCAATCGTCACGCAGACGGGTGTCATGCAGACACGGTCCCACTGGACTGAGTCACGCAGACCCTCGTCACACAGACGATGTCACGCAGACGAATGATATGCACGCATGATGTCCTCCACAATCCACATATTTGCATGCAAGAATAACATAGTCTCCAATATAAGTTATACGTAAAATAATACCTTAAAAATTATGGTGTCATGCTATGTATTCCATAATCAAGATAGCAGTTGTATTCATAAAATAGACATGATGCGTTCATGATATAAATATAAATAGTTTTGAAATCTACATAGAGACTAGACCACTCACCTTTGGTCCAACGACTCGCAACTCAAACCTGAGCCTTACTGTAACCTAATCTAGTAAGAACGATAGAAGCCGATCAAAATACACACAACCCTTACGGAACCCGACGTACATCAAAAACCGACGGCTCCAACAGGGGCCATCACTGACCTATCTGACGGATCCCGCAGGGACCGTCAGATGTACGCCTGACGGTTCCTACTGGAACAGTCGCTTGTCTGCCCGACGGCTCCTCTAGGAGCCGTCCCACATCTGCCCGACGGCTCCTCTGGGAGCCGTCCCGAGACAGAACACAAAAACCTTAATTACATTCTTATGAAACTCTTTAAAACCTTTATCATTTAAAACAGAATACAAGCCCTTTCAAAACGTATGGAAACAGCGAGGAAAAACTTATTGAAATCAGATTGTATACCTCAAAAATCCAATTGAAGTGACAAGCAAAACTCATCAAAATTTCTTTGAAAACCCTAGATCTATAATGGAGACAAAACATCATGGATTTCTGTCCAAATCCTTTAGAATCATGAAAATATATTATTGGTTTGGATCTAAATGTTCAACGTTTTCAAAACAATGTATTTAAAGGATCAAAAACACGGTTCTATCGGAAGCGATCTAAACCTTAAACATGATATATTCTAAAACGTATTTGTATTAAATCATGAAAGCTTATAAATGACCCGAAATCTCATGGTATGCTAACTATAACATCAGATCCAAACATCGTAAGAATCTCATTGAGTTTGACAAGAAAATTCCATTAAGAAAACTTCAAGAATCAAGATCATCAAAGAATTTCAATAGCACCCTTAAAACTTACGAAAACCTCACAAAATGCTAGCATTACATTGATATAACACTAGACCCGAAATTAAATCAAGATCTAAAGAGACACAAGAGAAAACTTGTTTCTGTTTGAAAAACCTTGAAAACTAGCTCAAAATCAAAGAACAACCCAAGGGACTCATTATCATTCAAAAACTCTTCATAAACTAAAGGAAATACTCACACAAACATGTTGGTTGAAGCCTTAGATCAACCCTTCCCGAGCTCCTCAACAAGATGGCCGAAAATAAGAGAAGAAGAAAATACTTTTTGGTTTGAAAAGTTTTAGGGTTGCAATGCCAAAGGGAGAGAGAGATTAATATTCTCGCATGCACGTGGGGACAAATTTCGCGACAACATTAAAGCTAATAAACGCTAATAAATGCGTTTGTTCCTTCAAAAAATGGACCAAATTCGAATTCAGTTTCCCCCCAGATTGATGGCTCTGATCGAGCCCGTCGCATGCATACCTGACGGCTCCATGAAGAGCCGTCGCCCAGTATGACCGTCGGATCCTCATGGATCCGTCACCCACCAAACCGACGGATCCTCATGGATCCGTCGCCGAAGTGCCCGTTGGCACTTACATAATCCTTCAGGTACTGCCTGACCCGATTAAAAATCACAGTTGTTATATCATTTCCCCCTTAAAGGGATTTTGTCCTCAAAATTTAAGACATACCTGAGGAAGATGCAAACAATACCGGATACTTCTCTCGCAATTCTTCTTCGCGTTACTAAGTCATTTCGGGCGCTCCATGATGATACTACCACTGCACTTTGACCAATGGAATGGTCTTGTTATGCAAGACTTGCTCTTTTCGATCTAAGATCTTCACTGGCTGCTCGATGATAGATAGGTCTTCTTGTACTTGAACCAAGTCTGGTTCAATGACATGAGAAGGATCATGCACGTATTTCCTTAGCATCGACACATGAAATACATTGTGCACCTGGTCTAATTGCGGTGGCAATGCCAAGCGATATGCCACTGGTCCAACCCTCTCCAGAACTTCGAATGGTCCGATGAAACGTGGATTCAACTATTCCTGTTGTCCGAATCGAACTATGCCCTTGGATGGAGATATCTTCAAGAACACGTGATCTCCCACCGCAACTCCAACTCCCGCCTTCGATTGTCGGCATAACTTTTCTGTCTACTCTGCGCTGTCCGAAATCGATCTTGAACGAATTTGACCTTGTCGATCCTATCCTATACGAGTTCTGGCCCAATAAGACTTCTCTCGCCAACTTCATTCCAGCACAGAGGTGTGCGACAATTTCTTCCATTCAGTGCTTCGAAAGGTGACATCTGAACGCTTGCTTGAAAACTATTATTGTATGCAAACTCTGCCAAGGCTAAGTGTAACGCCCCACATTTACCTAACTGCTTATCGGACGGTAAATGAGTCGCTACTAAACTTAATCCAAATACAAGACCAAAATTTGCAGCTCTTTTTTTTTAAAACAATAATAATATAATAAAAACTGAAAGTGATAAAACATAAAAACAATATTCAAAAGTTACAAACCACTAACAGTCTTACAAAATATCAGAGTCTGACATAAACAAAATACTAGAATGAAAAGACATATTAAACCACCCCTGTGGGAGTCATCTAAACAAAAGTAAACATAAATAGTCGATCACAACTATAATTTACTCTCGAACCGCTACCTCGGAGCAATTTATGAAAGATGCAAAAAGTCTAAACTTTATCTTAATCATCAGAATATGCAATACCTGGTTATGAAACAACCAACCCATATCGAATAGGGTGAGCAATTAACTCAGTGAATAAGCCCATTGACAAATTACCTCATATGACAGTTACATATAAAAATAAGGTTTTATCAAAAACAATTTAATTTAATAAATCTTTTATTTTATTAAATCAACTTAAAATCATGAACTTTTAAAAAAAATATTTTAATGTACATGTGGCCCAATCCTTGGCCCACATCAGAGAAATCATGAGTCAATTGATAAAATCATATATATATATAATAATAATAAAAACAAGAATTTTCTTTAATAAATCAATTTAAATTCATGAGCTTAATAAAAAATATATTTTAATGCAATCACGTGGCCCAATCCTTTGTCCACGTCATAGAAATCATGCAGCTTAAATGATATGATCGGGTAGGGTTCTCAATCGGAAGAACCGTTCCCCAAAACAGGTGTGCCAAACCCTAAGCGACTAAATCACTCAAAAAGCTCTCTCGAGGAGACGTCGGATCTAGAAGACGCTGATGGGTCACCGCTGCTATCACTACGAGAACACCAGCACAGGATGCCCCGGTTGCTACAGACTCCAAACAAAGGAATCCGCCGCTGTAAGGAATGCTTTACCACACCCCTCACCGATCTTGGGACTCCTTGAGTCTTAGACCTTCCTCCCCAAAGGCGAAATACTACGGGGGGGGGGGGGATTTATTCCAGAAAATAAGTCATGATATGCATCTTGATAATCTCCCAGGACTATGTTGTCTCCACTAGTCCTAAATTTTTCCAAAAGTCTCGAAATAAAAATCTTTAATTCAAATGTTATTTCGAAAACATAAGCATAAAAAATGTATTATGTTAATTCTTGAAACATGAATAGCAGAATTCATGTTATTTTAAATGACAAGACGAAAGAATTAAATCATGCAACTTTATTCAGTAAAAAATGCAATTTGATCAATATGTAAAATATCAAAATCATGAAAAATAATCCTAATATAAATGCATGGATATCACATAATATCATATAAATATAATGAACACGTGAAATTCAACGATGTAGAAAAAAACTTACATAAAATAAATCAATAGGTCTACTCACCTCGAATGGACCCTAGGTCCAGAGAATGAAGCCCGCACCAAAAATTACAACCTAGATGAACCAAATAAATTATTAATTAAAACCAATAATTTAAACATAATCCCAAGACCTAATAACCTATCAATAATGATTAGGCATAAATTTTTATACCCAATAATCTAAACCCATCTCCATATATACTACAACCTAAGAATATGATGTAGACCTATTTACCATATAACCAGACACTAAATGACAAAAATCAGAAAAGACAAAGCAGAAAAGACAAAACAAAAAAGACAAAAATCTAGAAATTCAAAATAATAATAAAATAAAAAAATTCATAAAATAATATGAAAACATTTTTTTTTCTATAAAAACAAACTATTAATTAGTAAAAATTGAAAATAAATAAAGTTTATTAAGTATATGCATAAATCATAACTCTAGTATTATTAAAAACTTATATTTTACAAATCTGAACATAAATCTAATCTTTAGAATAAATAGTAAATCAAAATCCTAAGTTTATGAAGACTCAAAAATCTAAATATCTAATATAGATCTAATAAAAATAATAATAGATCAAAACCCTTTTTTTTATAAAATCATAAGAATCTAACAATAGAAACATATACATATTAAAACTCAAACTTGATCAAAACTAAAAATCTCATAACATAAAAATATATTTAATCTTTGAAAAAAATAATAAATCAAAACTCTATTTTTATTAAAATCTTAAATATCAAAGCACCTAAACATGGATATAATTAGTAATAAGAAAATCAAAGGATAAAAAGAAAAGATTAAATACCTATTTTTTTCTTCTCTCTCTCTCTCTCGGTTTCTGCCGATCCGAACTCACCCGCCGCACACCCCTATATATATATATATATATATATATATATATATATATATATATATATATATATATATATATATATATATGGAACCGATTACATGCGGCGTGCGGCGGGTGCGGCGTCGATCACGGATCCATCGCATCGGACGGTCGGGTGCGATTCACGTCGACCGTTGGATACGATGGACCCGCGATCGAACGGCCCACGTCGACGCCGCACCTGCCGCACGCCGCACGTAATCGCCCCCGTATATATATATATATATATGCATATATATATATATATATATATATATATATATATATATATATATATATATATGCCTAAACCTAACAAAAATTATAAAACGAGCACCGATTTGTTTGATATTTACAAATAGGTCCCTAAATGAATTACATATAGGTTTCTGGAGCATATTATAAGAAATTCACAAATTCAAAACTGGGTCCCTCAAAATCAATAACAATGAAAACTCAAAATTTAATCTTTTGAGCTCCAATATTTATGAGATTGCAACCATTTAAGATTTCAAAGACCTTCAAAAGAAAATGGAAAAAGTTTTTAATATAAAAAAATATATATTTAAAATTGAAAAGGACCCATAAAGATGAACTAAATGGGTTCAAACATAAAAACACACAAAACAGATTAATTTTAATTCAAATATCGTATTTATATATTTAATTCAAATATATAAATAAGAGAAAAATGCACAGGTGTTACATACTTCCCCCCTTTAGGAATTTAGTCTAAATTCAGGGGATAACATGTAACGTTTCAATATTTTTTGGCCTTTATAGATTTGGCGGTGGGCCCAAATAGGTCCAATTTGATTTATAATTATGATAATTATAAATTGATATTCAAATAATTATTTTATATTTTTCTGTAGATCTTTATAGTGTTAAGATACTTTGGTTGAAATTTGGTGAGATTCGGAGTTCGGAAAATTTGATTTTTAGGCTTAGTGTCAAGTTATTGGGCCTAGGGATCTAGTTGCGAATCCAGAATACATTTTTATAGCCTTCTGGGACTTTTCTGTAAATCGGATAGGGATCTGTTTGTAAATCGGATAGGGACGTCATTGTAAACTGGAAACACTTCAAGGGTCGTTTTGTAATTTCGGTAAACCCCTTTAACATGTTTGGGTTAGGGTTTTTTTATCCAAATCTCAGAAGTTATGAAGGGTTGTGATGACCTAACCCTAGATGGAGATGGTGGGTGGTGTAACCGGATCTAAGGTGAGATATCATTCCCTATTGATTTTGTTAGTTTTAATTTATTTTTGTTAGGATATGATTACGTCAAGTAATTGTTTGGGGAAGAAGTTTGACGGATTAGGGTTAGGGTTTGATTGATTTAATTTAATGATTATTTGATTTGATTTTTATGGATCTCAAAGGAATTCTTAAGATCAAATTAGATTTATTAGTTTTGGGGATTTAATGTCCATTTTCGGGTTGATTTTATGCTTGGACGTAAATCGTATTTTTTACTATGATAGAGTCGTTTCTGGGAAAAATGTATTTGACAAACAGAAATAGGTTTTGAAATGAGCTTTCCAACGAATCATGAATCGTCCAATTCGGAGTTATGGATAGAAAGTTATGGTTTTTGAAAGATTTCTGTGCAGTTTATTGAAATTCAAATATTTAGCTTGATGACCAAGTTTGATGAATGTTAGAGATTTAGATGATCCCAAATTTGATGTTTAATGAAGTATAGTTTGTTTTGCGGGTTTTGATGATTTTATTGATCTTGAGAACTTAAATAGAATCTTAAATCGATAATTTGGTTTAGTGGGATCAATGAATATTGATTGGATATTTTTGTTATTTGGATGTAAATTGATTGGATTTGAGTTACTCGATCATGGAATTATAGTTGAGCCTTATTGGATTTGTCCAAATATTTATTCGAGGATTGATCGATCATATGGGTCTTATGGAATAAATGGATATTGATTATCGGATCGGATCATTGTGAGTATATGAGTATTCTAATATTTATTCGAAGTTGGGATTTTCATTAGGATTTTGAAGTGAGTTGTTGATTGTAGGTCTATAAGATATCGGCTTTTGGGATTATTGGGCATAGTGCTGTTATAAGTTGGTTGTCAGTTGTTTGGGTCGTGATTGATTGTTTCTGATCTATTATTGTATAATTGTTATGCTAGGTTATCAACGTGCGAGTGTGTATCGTTGATGCTTGCGTGGACCGAAGGTGAGTAGGCCTATCGATTTATTTCGTGTGAGCTTTTGCTCTATAACATTGAATTTCATATGCCAATCATATTTGTGTGATATTATGTGTCATCCATGCATTTATATTTTGATAAATTTGCATGATTTGGATATTTTCTTCATATTGATCAAATTGCATTTTCGATGAATGAAGTTGCATGATTTAATTCATTCATCATGTCATTAAAATAGCATGAATTATGCTATTTATGTTTCAAGAATTAACATAATATATTTTCTGATGCTTATGCTTTCGAAATAATATTTGGATTAAAGATTTTCATATCGAGAGTTTTGGAAAAATTTAGGACTAGTGGAGACAACCTAGTCCTAGGATATTTTATCAAGATGCATATCATGACATATTTTTTGGAATAAATCCCCCCGTTGTATTTCGCCTTTGGGGAGGAAGGTCTAAGACTCAAAGAGTCCCAAGCGGTGAGGGGTGTGGTAAAGCATTCCTTGCAGGAGCGGATTGCTTTGTTTGGAGTCTGCAGCAACCGGGGCATCTGTGCTAGTGTTCTCGTAGTGATGGCAGCGGCGACCCATCAGCGTCTTCTAGATCTGACGTCTCCTCGAGGGAGCATTTTGAGCGATTTAGTCGCTTGGGGCTTGGCACACCTGTTTTGGGGAACGGTTCTTCCGATTGAGAACCCTACCCGGTCATATCATTTAAGCTGCATGATTTCTATGACGTGGACCAAGGATTGGGCCACGTGATTGCATTAAAACTATATTTTATTAAGCTCATGAATTTAATTTGATTTTTTTTAAAGAAAATTCTTATATATATATATATATATATATATATATAATGATATTTTTTTTAACTCTCATGATTTCTCTTATGTGGGTCAATGATTTGGGTCACGTGTGCATTAAAATATTTTTTTTAAAGTTTATGATTTTAAATTGATTTAATAAAATAAAATATTTATTAAATGAAATTCTGATTTTCATAAAACCTTATTTTTATATGTAACTATCATATGAAGTAATTTGTCAGTGGGCTTATTCACTGAGTTATTTGCTCACCCTATTCGATATGGGCTGGTTGTTTCATAACCAGGTATTGCGTATTCTAAGGATTAAGATAAAGTTCAGAATTTTCGCATCTTTCAGAAATTTCTTCGACGTAGCGGTTCGAGGATAAATTATAGTTGCGATCAACTATTTAGGTTTGTTTAGTTTAGATGGCTCCCACAGGGGTGGTTTAGTATGTCTTTTCATTCTAGTATTTTGTTTATGTCAGACTCTGATATTTTGTAAGACCGTTAGTGGTTTGTAACTTTTGGATATTGTTTTTATGTTTTATCACTTTCAATTTTTATTATATTAGTATTGTTTTTTTTCAAGTAAAAAAAAAAGGCTGTAAATTTTGGTCTTGTATTTGGATTAAGCTTAGTAGCGACACATTTACCGTCCGATAAGCGGTTAGGTAAATGTGGGGCGTTACATAACACAAAATAAAAGATATATGGCATCCAATGATAACAATCATCCAACCAACAGTTGTAAGAGTAGTCTTACAATTCTAACTCATAACAACATCAATACAATCATTTTACTAGTAGGGTTACACGTCCGTGTAATACTTAACAAGCACAATAATATGGAAAATAGTATAAGAATTCAACTTATACCCCACAAACAATCAAACAAATGTACATCCATACAATAATTGTATAAGTCAACTTACAGGTCTGACTCATACCCAACAAGCTCAATAATGTAAAAAATAGTATAAGATTCTAACTTATACCCCACAAACAATATTCAATCGAATGCACAAACAAAACTATCAATGATTTACATTGAAGTTCCAACAAATATCAATACCGACATACAATCATACAACAAAATAACCATATAAATCAGATCCACAATTCTTCCGTTGCGCCACTCTGATAGTGACTCAAATCACCGGTGGATGAACTTTTACATCACCAACAATGACAAAAGTCATTTACAATAATTAAATGTATAGGTCAAATCTACCTATGTTTCACATCATAGGTGTTATAACTCATGCAGCATAAGCAATGTCAAACAATACAATAAAAATATACAAGTCAAGCTCACCTATGTCCCATACCATGGGTGATTCGATTCGATGGGAACAAGCAAAGACATAACAAACAACAAATTGCATAAGTCAGCCCACCTACGTCCCATACCATAGGCGGCCCAACTAATACAATACAAACATAGACAATTTATATAGCAAAAGAATCAACATCAAACAATTTCATACATAATTGTACAAGTTAGGCTCATCTACGTCCCATACCATACATGATCCAACTTGTACCATCAACATAGAGGCAATAATAATGACAACAACATGAAACTAAAGATATTTACAATATTTAGAATTTATATATATAAGAAAATCATCTACTGACATGGACATTCACAGATTGATTAAACCATTCGTGACACTATACAAAACGTGAAAAACATCCTAATAGAATTGTGAATACATGGCCATATTGAACAACTTGAAAAATATCGGTTGTTAAGGTATGCCTCTCATGCGTGCACGCTTCGACGTATATTTAGTATGAGCGATCATCCACCATATAGTGCTCTTACATAGAGTAGCATTTAATAAGAATTCAAATCTTATATGCATCAATCCTAATTGACTCAACTCATCCTAGGCGTCAAAGGAATGACTCTTGTACTGGCTTATCTCAAGCCTCTTACAAAAAAAAATTTATAATGAACCAAAATAACTAAGCTCTCTAAGATAGTGTATTCAAAAAATCAGGTGGGATATCCTAAGATCCAATAATGCAATCGAAACTCTTAAAGATAAAGCTTGATCTATACGCATTCTAAATGCATATGAATCTGAATTTTTAAGATGCAACTGTAATATCGATATCATAGCATAATGTAGAAAAATATTTAACACATTAAAATATTGTATATAAAAAATAAAATCTTCATGATAAACAAGTATCCATAATGTACTAAAAGAATTTAAAGCTCATTCCATTTAATATATAGCATAATAAATTTGTAAGCCATGTAAAATATATATAGAGTTACATTGTAATAAATTAACGTAACAAATATGTAGAGTGTTTAATTAAGAAAGATCTAGTAATATCTTTATTATTGAATTATTAAGATTTGAATGCATCGATACGATTTACTTAAATTTGACTTTGAAAACTTAAAATATAATTACAATTTATATAAATCTGATTTGAAATCTTTCATTTAAATAAATAAACATGAGTAACAGCTAAATTTATGGAAATATAAAAATGTATATATAAAAAAAATATATGGGTGACTTCCCCTTTAATAAGAAATTAATAGATTTAGGCTCTAGTGTAACAAAAATAATCAAATTTTTTATTTTTTATTTTTATATATAGACTAATATAATCACCTTAAGATGATCAAACTTAAGCCCTAAATTTCATAGGCTAACTAAAACTTAAGCTTATAGAAAATCAAGAATGAGATCGATAGAAAACTCAATGTCATGATCAGTGGGGAAGACGAGGCAATTCATCCGGAAATATTTAGGAAATTTAGAAGCAATAAGAGTTACACTAGCTTAGGCCATCAAATTAATAGTAGTATCCACAATAATGGCTAGATATCCTTCACACCCCTTATCTAGTAACTTCTAAGCATGTAGAGAAGAAACGAATATGATCGGATATGATCCACCGAAACCCCCAAAGCGGAACGATTGTCAGCCGAGAATACGAAAGGTCGTAAATTTTGAAAAATAATCAACACGTGCATGGAAGGCTAACAACCAATCCATGCCAAATATAACATTGAAACCAAGCATATCAAGAATGAAGAGATTAGTAGGCATCTAATGCCCATTGAGCTGAACCAAGCAAGAGGGAAAGCAAACCTTGGTGACAACTTGTTCACCAACGACAATGGTTATGTGAAGTGTAAACATCGAGATTGTAAACTTCTTTACTAAGAGTTTCGCAAATCTGATAAAGTGAATGAATGTGTGGAACCCAAAAAAAAAAAACATACGCTGAATGACTAGAATAGAGACAACACTACAATCCCTTACTGCCATAAAAAAAATCCTAAATGATATAATAAACGTCACAAATAATAAAATATTTTTTTTCTAGACACAAGCCCTAACTTAGGCTCCGACAGGACGTGGCTCTGATACCATCTGTAATGCCCCACATTTACCTAACTGCTTATCGGATGGTAAATGAGTCGTTACTAAACTTAATCCAAATACAAGACCAAAATTTGCAGCTCTTTTTTTTTTAAAACAATACTAATATAATAAAAACTGAAAGTAATAAAACATAAAAACAATATCCAAAAGTTACAAACCACTAACAGTCTTACAAAATATCAGAGTCTGACATAAACAAAATACTAAAATAAAAAGACATACTAAACCACCCCTGTGGGAGCCATCTAAACTAAAGTAAACATAAACAGTCGATCGCAACTATAATTTACTCTCGAACCGCTACCTCGGAGCAATTTCTGAAAGATGCGAAAAGTCCAAACTTCATCTTAATCCTCAGAATACGCAATACCTGGTTATGAAACAACCAGCCCATATCGAATAGGGTGAGCAATTAACTCAGTGAATAAGGCCACTGACAAATTACCTCATATGACAGTTACATATACAAATAAGGTTTTATGAAAAACAATTTCATTTAATAAATCTTTTATTTTATTAAATCAATTTAAAATCATGAACTTTAAAAAAAAATATTTTAATGTACACGAGGCCCAATCCTTGAATCATGAGAGTCAAATGATAAAATCATATATATATATATATAATAATATTAAAAACAAGAATTTTCTTTAATAAATCAATTTAAATTCATGAGCTTAATAAAAAAATATATTTTAATGCAATCACGTGGCCCAATCCTTTGTCCACGTCATAGAAATCATGCAGCTTAAATGATATGATCGGGTAGGGTTCTCAATCGGAAGAAACGTTCCCCAAAACAGGTGTGCCAAGCCCCAAGAGACTAAATCGCTCAAAAAGCTCCCTCGAGGAGACGTTGGATCTAGAAGACGCTGATGGGTTGCCGCTGCCATCACTACGAGAACACCAGCACAGGATGCCCCAGTTGCTGCAGACTCCAAACAAAGGAATCCGTCGCTTTAAGGAATGCTTTACCACACCCCTCACCGATCTTGGGACTCTTCGAGTCCTAGACCTTCCTCCCAAAGGTGAAATACTACGGGGGGATTTATTCCATAAAATATGTCATGATATGCATCTTCATAAAATCTCCTAGGACTAGGTTGTCTCCACTAGTCCTAAATTTTTCCAAAAGTCTCGAAATGAAAATCTTTAATCCAAATGTTATTTTGAAAACATAAGCATAAAAAATGTATTATGTTAATTCTTGAAACATGAATAGCATAATTCATGCTATTTTAAATGACAAGACGAAGGAATTAAATCATGCAACTTTATTTAGTAAGAAATGCAATTTGATCAATATGTAAAATATCAAAATCATGTAAAATAATCATAATATAAATGCATGGATATCACATAATATCATACAAATATAATGAACATGTGAAATTTAACGATGTAGAGAAAAACTCACATAAAATAAATCTATAGGCCTACTCACCTCGAATGGATCCTAGGTCCGGAGAATGAAGCCCGCAACAAAAATTACAATCTAGATGAATTAAATAAATTATTAATTAAAACCTATAATTTAAGCCTAATCCCAAGACCTAATAACCTATCAATAATTATCAGGCATAAATTTTTATACCCAATAATTTAAACTCATCTCCATATATACTACAACCTAAGAAGATGATATAAACCTATTTACCATATAACCAGACACTAAATGACAAAAATCAGAAAATACAAAGCAGAAAAGACAAAACAAAAAAGACAAACATCCAGAAATTCAAAATAATAATAAAATAAAAAAAATTCATAAAATAATATGAAAACATTTTTTTTCTATAAAAACAAACTATTAATTAGTAAAAATTGAAAATAAATAAATTTTATTAAGTATATGCATAAATCATAACCCTAGTATTATTAAAAACTTATATTTTAGAAATATGAACATAGATCTAATCTTTAAAAATAAATAGTAAATCAAAATCCTAAGTTTATGAAGACTAAAAAATCTAAATATCTAATATAGATCTAATAAAAATAATAATAGATCAAAACCCTTATTTTTTATAAAATCATAAGAATCTAACAACAAAAACATATACATATTAAAACTCAAACTTGATCAAAACTAAAAATCTCATAACATAAAAATATATTTAATCCTTAAAATAAATAGTAAATCAAAACTCTATTTTTATTAAAATATGAAAAATCAAAACATCTAAACATGGATCTAATTAATAATAAAAAAATCAAAGGACAAAAAGAAAAGATTGAATACCTTTTTTTCTCTTCTCTCTCTCTCTCTCAGTTTCTGTCGAACCGATCACACCCGCTGCACACCCCTATATATATGCCTAAACCTAACGAAAATTACAAAATGAACACCGATTTGTTTCATATTTACAAATAGGTCCCTATACGAATTACATATAGGTCCCTGGAGCATATTATAAGAAATTCACAAATTCAAAACTAGGTACCTCAAAATCAATAATAATGAAATATCAAAACTTAATCTTTTGAGCTCCAATATTTATGAGATTTCAACCATTTAAGATTTTGAAGACTTTCAAAAGAAAATGGAAAATAATTTTAATATAAAAAATATATATATTTAAAATTAAAAATTGAAATGAACCCATAAAGATGAACTAAATGGGTCAAAACTTAAAAACACACAAAACATATTAATTTTAAGTCAAATATCGTATTTATATATTTAATTCAAATATATAAATAAGAGAAAAATGCACAGGTGTTACAAACTTTCCCCTTCAGGAATTTAGTCCTCTAAATTCAGAGGATAACATAAAATAAAAGATATATGGCATCCAATGATAACAATCATCCAACCAACAGTTGTAAGAGTAGTCTTACAATTCTAACTCATAACAACATCAATACAATCACTTTACTAGTAGGGTTACACATCCGTGTAATACCTAACAAGCACAATAATATAGAAAATGGTATAAGAATCCAACTTATACCCCACAAACAATCAAACAAATGTACAACCATACAATAATTGTATAAGTCAACTTACAGGTCTGACTCATACCCAACAAGCTCAATAATGTGAAAAATAGTATAAGATTCTAATTTATACCCCACAAACAATATTCAATCGAATGCACAAACAAAACTATCAATGATTTACATTGAAGTTCTAACAAATAGCAATACCGACATACTTCATACAACAAAATAACCATATAAATCAGATCCACAATTCCTCCGCTGCGCCACTCTGATAGTGACTCAAATCACCGGTGGATGAACTTTTACATCACCAACAATGACAAAAGTCATTTACAATAATTAAATGTATAGGTCAAATCCACCTATGTTTCACATCATAGGTGTTATAACTCATGCAGCATAAGCAATGACAAACAATATAATAAAAATATACAAGTCAAGCTCACCCTTGTCCCATACCATGGGTGATTCGATTCGAACGGAACAAGCAAAGACATAACAAACAACAAATTGCATAAGTTAGCCCACCTACGTCCCATACCATAGGCGGCCCAACTAATACAATACAAACATAGACAATCTATATAGAAAAAGAAATCAAACAATTTCATACATAATTGTACAAGTTAGGCTCATCTACGTCCCATACCATAAATGATCAAACTTGTACCATCAACAGAGGGGCAATAATAATGATAACAACATGAAACTAAGGATATTTACAATCTTTAGAATTTATATATATAAGAAAATCATCTACTGACACGGACATTCACGGATTGATTAAACCATCCATGACACTATACAAAACGTGAAAAACATCCTAATAAAATTGTGAATACATGGCCATATTGAACAACTTGAAAAATATCGGTTGTTAAGGTATGCCTCTCATGCGTGCACGCTTCAATGTATATTTAGTATGAGCGATCATCCACCATATAGTACTCTTACATAAAGTAGCATCTAATAAGAATTCAAATCTTATATGCATCAATCCTAATTGACTCAACTCATCCTAGGCGTCAAAGGAATGACTCTCGTACTGGCTTCATTCAACAGTCTCCACTGACCCACCATCATGGACGATAAAATTCCTGAAAGTTGACGACTTAGTGCATCCGCGACCACATTAGCTTTGTCGGGGTGATACTGGATTTTGCAATTGTAGTCCTTCAGAAATTCAACCCATCGCCTCTGACGATTATTCAATTCTGGTTGAGATTGCAGATACGTCAGACTTTTATGGTCCGTGAAGACTTCAAACTCCTCGCCGTAGAGATAATGCCTCCAAATCTTTAGAGCAAAGATTACTGCCGCCAATTCCAAGTCATGAGTGGGATAATTTACTTCATGTACCTTCAGCTGACGTGATGCATATGCGACTACCTTCCCGTTTTGCATTAACACAGAACCCATGCCTCGATATGAAGCGTCGCAATACACCACATACCCACCAAAACCAGATGGAATGGTTAAAATAGGAGCAGACGTAAGCCTCTGCTTCAGCTCTTGGAAACTCTTCTCACACTGCTCAGACCAGACATACTTTGTGTTCTTCTGAGTAAGAAGGGTTAACGGAACTGCAATCTTCGAGAAATCCTGAACAAATTTTTGATAGTAACTCGCTAAGTCCAGAAAACTCCAAATTTCCGTAGCATTCATTGGTTGCTTCCACTTCATCACTGCCTTGATCTTCGAGGGGTCGACTGATATTCCAGTTTCAGAGATGACATGACCGAGGAATGTCACGTTCTCTAACTAGAACTCACACTACTGAACTTTGCATAGAGTTGATGCTCCTTCAATTTCTGGAGTACCAAACGAAGATGTTCAACATTCTCTTCCTTGCTCTTTGAGTATATCAAGATGTCATAAATGAAGACAACCACACACTCGTCAAGGAAAGGCTTAAAGACCCTATTCATCATGTCCATGAATGCTGCAGTGGTATTTGTCAAATCAAATGGCATGACCAGAAATTCGTAATGCCCATATCGAGTACGAAGGCCGTCTTTTGGATGTTTTCCTTCTTTATCTTCAACTGATAATAACCCGACCTCAAATCGATCTTGGAGAAGACCGTAGCCCCCTGAAGTTGGTCGAATAGGTCATCTATTCTCAGAAGAGGATATCGGTTCTAGATCATCTTCTGATTCAGCTGACGGTAATCGATGCATAGACGTAACGAACCGTCCTTCTTTCTAACAAACAACACCGGTGCACCCCAAGGAGATACACTTGGTCGTGCAAATCCTTTCTCCAACAGTTCCTCCAATTGAACCTTTAACTCTGCCAACTCTGTCGGTGATAAGGAGTTTTTGATATTGGCTCCGTACCGGGAATTAGATTGATAGAAAATTCAATCTCACGATTAGGTGGTAATCCCGGTAGATCGTCTGGAAAGACTTCAGGAAATTCTGCAACCATCGATGTTCCTTCGATACTTGCTTTCACCGTCTTAGTATCCACAATGCTTGCTATGCACCCCATGCAACCGCTCTCCAGAAGATGTGCTTGCAATGCCGAAATAAATCCCAATGGTCCAACACCTCCATCGCCGACAAATCGCAACGTTCGTAGCCCTGGAATCTTGAATGATACCGTCTTTGAGAAACAATCCACGTTAGCATGATAGGCTGAGAGCCAATCCATGCCAAGGATGACGTCAAACTTTTGAATTTCTAAGAGCAAGAAGTTCGCCACCAAACATTGGTCTTCGATCTGAACTAAGCACCCTTGGTAGATTGATCGGATGGCGACTAATTCGCCAGTAGGAGTCACGACAATAACAGGTCTCTCAAGAGAACTCGGCACTAGACCCGCACGATTTAGGAATTCGGCAGACACAAACGAGTGCGAAGCTCCAGAATCAATTAATACGAATGCATCATAACCAGTGACAGAAACGATACCTTCAACGACTTCGTCAGTCGCGCGAACGTCTCCCATAGACAGGGCATGAACCTGTCCATGCGGCTGTGTCTGATTACGAGAACTTGAAGTTCCTGCTCCTCCATGCTTTGCTGCCTTGGCGCTACAATTTGCGCCTTTCTTGGTTCAGTGCAGTCAGCCTAACGATGTCCCAGCTTTCCGCAATTATAGCACGCCCGACTGTCTCTCCGCGGTTGGGGACATGCGATAGACTTGTGTCCCGGTTCTCGACAGTTGTAGCAGATGATTTTTCCGCGCACTTCTCGCCCTCGATTATTGTCAACGAAGTTCCTCTTTCGATTATCCGTCCTCTGGCCACCACCGAAACGTTGATTATTTCAGTTCTTCATACGGGCTTCATTCTCCCTCTTCCACTCTAAGCAGTCATGTTCCGTGACCAGCGCGCAATCCTTCAGCTCATCATAGACCCGGATTCGGAGGTTCCACAGTCTATGACGAATGTCGCTCCTTAGTCCTTCTTGAAAGCGACGACATTTATCACTCTCCACTTGGATGTAATGAGGCGCAAAGTGTGACAGTTCCAGAAATTTTTCCTCGTATTGCGCCACTGCCATGTCCTGGGTTTGGCGAAGATCGAGGAACGCTTGAATAATACGATCACGCTCAACCGGAGGAAAATATTTTTTATAGAACATCTCTACAAACTCTTCCCAAGTGATTTGTTCTATCCCACGATTCAGAGATTGTTGATGGACATTCCACCATTGGATAGCAATCCCTCTCAGTTGATGAGCCGCTAGGAGAATACACCGACTGTCAGTCAACAACATGGTTTTGAAGATTCCTTCGAGCTCAGTGATCCAGTGCTTCGGTGCAAATGGATCGGTGCCAACGCCTTGGAATACTGGCGGATCCATTTTCTTGAATCTCATCAGCAGTTGCTCCGGCTGATTCTGATTCTCTCCGAAATGACGTAACGCCATGTCATTCTGGTGTTGGATTGTCTGCGCCACCAGGTTGGTCAGGGCTTGGAGATCCTTATGCAAAGTGTTGTTGTCCACCATCTCAAATTTTTCTAATAAAACAACACCCAGTTAGAACGTGACCTATATGAATGCAGGCCTAACTATCCTATGTCCTTAGCCCTAACAGGAAAACCTAGGCTCTGATACCACTCTGTAACGCCCCCGTACCAGTTATCCTCTATTAAGGCATGTGATACGGTGCGTCACGTCAACCACAATTTTTTTCATTAACATAATAGTTCAAAACACATGAGTTTTTAAAACAAAAACCAATCCAGGATCTCAATAATTTATTCTTAGATGAATGATTACACACGAGTACTTTATTTGCTCAAAATAAAACATCTCTGGTTTTGATGCTATAGCTAAGGACGTCCACTACATGCCAAGAAGAAGGCTAATTCTACACCTAGGATGCAACGGAAAGGAAAGAACTAATTCTTCAACGTCCTCCACGAACAACGCTCGCCCACGGCTACTCTGAAAGGTTGAAAAAAGGAGGGGTGAGCTACCACACGCTCAGTGAATGTGTCACACCCCAGGGCGGCCGTCCCCGAGACGTGGCAAGTATATATATGATATCAGTAATCTATACACGAGATCAAATAAAGACTTCACAATATAAAAGACAATAAAGCAAACCAAGTAACTAACATCGAATATATACAAATAGCGGAAACTCAAACGACTAAGTATGTAATTCAAAGACATATTTACAGACTAGAGTACACAATCAAACTGTCATGTGAGAGCCAATATACACAACAAAAGATATCAACAATCCACATACTGTGCATAAGCACAAGTAGAATACATACAAGGAAAAAGAGGATGCTGATGGCCTCTCACTCACAAGATATCCAACGCGAATGCTGGTCCTCTACTCGTACCGTGCCTTAGGGAGCTCCTCCTTCGGGTCCGGATTAGCGACAACTGAAGAAAACATATGCGAGGGGTGAGCTACACGCTCAGTGAATGGAACAATTCATGCATCATAACACATATAACTTCAAACAATCATTCAAATCCCTCACCCTCAGCCCGAAGGGTGACATAGGTTGTTGGGAGCAACTGCACTAACCCTCGCCCTCACCCTCCCTAAGGATGACCTAGGCTTTGGAAAGTTGCACAAACTTGCAGATCGAACCAACGCCGACCCATTACATCCTCACCCTCACCCCCTCCTCGGGGTGACATAGGCTCTTGGGGGAGAGGTCGACTGTTCTACACCGCTCATCATCCGGTAGTCTCTCCCGGTGTGGCCTCTACTACCTGGTAGCCTCCCAGGTCCCTATCTCTGCTATATGGGCACACCAACAAGTGTCGTGGACAGTTCCTAGGAGTACCTCACAGGGTTTTGGCCTCTACCGGGTAGCCTCCCATGACCGCTACCTCGGCCGTATGGGCACACCAACACGCGTCATGAGTAGTATTTGGGAGCACCCCACCGGACTTTACTACGCCGGGCAGTCTCTACACGGAGCCGACGAAGGGAAGAATACTCGACACACGCGAATACGATCCCTATGGATCCGTCTTCACTGGTTATCAAATACTGATAAGCGCAACGAATTCTAGCGAATTCCCTCCAGGACGCATAACTCAGATGCGGGGAAGATATTTCATTCTAAGTGTCAGTGCCATAGTATGACCCCATGGTGGTCATACACTTGCCTAATTTCATTAGGCAAGATCCTTGGCCCTAAGCATAATTATTACTTATATACTAAACATACTATCAGACATGGAATATTAATTATAGGCCATCTTGAATAAATAATACAACATGCTCATAATATTGTCTAAGACATGTTTGCCCTATGCATATACATATAAATTAATCAAATTAACTAAGTGAGGACATGCATAGTGGGGGTTATGCTAACATATGACATGATATCTAGCATATATGGCTCCTATATATGATATATGGACATATAATTCCTAACATTCAATATCTAGCATGACATGGTTACATGCTTAGCAAGCTAGGTAACAACAAGCATGCATTCATCAAGTTATATGCAATTATGGTGCCCCAGGGGAGGGCAATGCACTCCAACGTGCATCTTACACCTTCCAACTAGGTTGAATTGCCCCACTCACCGCAATCCGGGTCGTTGCGTGACCGATCGCCAAGATCTGCAAGACAAGGGTATCGAATAGGGTGAGTATAACCACATAAAAACATTCAAAATGAGCTAAAAATGCCAAAGGCTTAGACATGCACGCATATGGGCTCGCACGTGTGTGAGTACGTGCGTACGCATGCGTATCCGAGCACTCCGACACCTACCCGAGCCCCCGGACAGCCACACGCGTGGCCCCTACACACATGTGCACGTGCACGCACGCGTGCACGCGCTCTCGCACTCACTGGTGCACTGCCGCGCCCCCATCCGCGCAACCAAACGCGCTGCCGCGCACGCGCACGCCCGCGCGCACTCACGCACCTGCCAGAGACCTGCCCGCCAGACTGCGCGTGCGCCTGCGCGCGCAAGCGCGCGGACAGACCCGCACGCGCGCCTAGGCTTCCAAAAGCACCCTCCCTCACCCCTCACCCAAACACAAACACCTAGCATGCATGGTCCCCCAACACCCTTAAAAATCCAGAAAATTCAGAAATAAAGAGGGAGGGGGCTTACCAAGAGAGAGGGGGGTGAAAGAGGAAGATCCGAGGCCCTTCACGCACCCGCAACCACCCCAACCTCTACCGCCACTACCACCATTATCTGAGCCTCTCCTCAGCCTCTACTTTGCTGGGGGGGGGGGGGAATAAGAGAGAAAGAGAAACAACAACAACAACAATCATGCACACAAACCTTTTTTGTGTTCCTTCTTCTTCTTCTTCTTCTCCAACAAAACTCACACACACACACATAATCACTCACACACAAAGGGCTGGAGAGGGAGATAAAGAGAGAGGTCGTAAATGAGAGAATATGATTTCAAATGCTTACTTTGGGTGGGGTGAACATAAGGGAAATAAGGGGGGGTGAACCTAAACCTAAACTCACCCACACACAAAGAAATTAACCAAAGCTTTCTTAGCACTTAAGCAAGAGGGGGGTGAGGTTACCTAGGGTCACCATATGCACAAAAATATCCCATCACTATTCCACTTAACGAATCAGTTCCGAAGAAAACTCGGATGCGATTCGGAACTGCATAATTTTTCAAACGTTACCGGAATTCGATGAAATTTTTATGGGTGGTCTAAAATGGTACCAGGACCCATAATATGCAGTCAGATTTTCAATCGGAGTTCTCTAGCTCACACAGATAGCTAAAAACAAAAATTTTAGCGGTTTCGATCGAATTTTTTTTCTTTCAAAAATAGCCAAAATTGACCCAAAGGTTACCAATAGGCCAAAAAGTGACACATATATAAAAGAATGGACCTTAGCGTCCCAATAATAGTAATAATAATAGTAATAATAATAATAAAACCTTCAGAGAAATTTCCAAAATATTCGAACCAACAGAATATAAATTTTCACAAATATTTCAATAAAACGGAATGCATCTCTTTAGAGGAATTAACCACCATCTCATGCTATCTTATCTACATGATGTGCATGATGCAACGAACACGCATACCCGTATGGCACGCAGCTGAAAGTGCTCCAACTAGAGCTTGATCATGCAGACCAATCGTCACGTAGACGGCGTCACGCAGATTGGTGTCACGCAGACACGGTCCCACTAGACTAAGTCACGCAGACCCTCGTAACGCAGACGATGTCAAGCAGACGAATGATATGCATGCATGATGTCCTCCACAATCCACATATTTGCATGCAAGAATAACAGTCTCCAATATAAGTTATACGTAAAATAATACCTTAAAAATCATGGTGTCATGCTAATGTATGCCATAATCAAGATAACAGTTGTATTCATAAAATAGACATGATGCGTTCATGATATAAGTATAAATAGTTTCGAAATCTACATAGAGACTAGACCCACTCACCTTTGGTCCAACGACTCGCAACTCAAACCCGAGCCTTACTGTAACCTAATCTAGTAAGAACGATAGAAGCCGATCAAAATACACACAACCCTTATGGAACCCGACGTATCCGTACATCCAAAAACCGACGGCCCCAATAGGGGCCATCACTGACCTATCCGACGGATCCCGCAGGGACCATCAGATGTACGCCCGACGGTTCCTACTGGAACCGTCGCTTGTCTGCCCTACGGCTCCTCTAGGAGCCGTCCCACATCTGCCCGACGGCTCCTCTGGGAGCCATCCCGAGACAGAACACAAAAGCCTTAATTACATTCTTATGAAACTCTTTAAAACCTTTATCATTTAAAACATAATACAAGCCCTTTCAAAACGTATGGAAACAGCGAGGAAAAACTTATTGAAATCAGATCGTATACCTCAAAAATCCAATTGAAGCGACAAGCAAAACTCATCGAAATTTCTTTGAAAACCCTAGATCTATAATGGAAACAAAACATCATGGATTTCTGTCCAAATCCTTTAGAATCATGAAAACATATTATCGGTTTGGATCTAAACGTTCAACGTTTTCAAAACAATGCTTTTAAAGGATAAAAAACACGGTTCTATCGAAAGCGATCTAAACCTTAAACATGATATATTCTAAAACGTATTCGTATTAAATCATGAAAGCTTATAAATCACCCGAAATCTCATGGTATGCTAACTATAACATCAGATCCAAACATCGTAAGAATGTCATTGAGTTTGACAAGAAAATTCCATCAAGAAAACTTCAAGAATCAAGATCATCAAATATGAGCATTGAATTTCAATAGCACCCTTAAAACTTACGAAAACCTCACAAAACGCTAGCAATACATTGATATAACACTAGACCCCGAAATTAAATCAAGATCTAAAGAGACACAAGAGAAAACTTATTTTTGTTTGGAAAACCTTGAAAACTAGCGCAAAATCAAAGAACAACCCAAGGGACTCATTATCATTCAAAAACTCTTCATAAACTAAAGGAAATACTCACACAAACACGTTGGTTGAACCCTTAGATCAACCCTTCCCGAGCTCCTCAACAAGATGGCCGAAAATAAGAGAAGAAAATACTTTTTGGTTTGAAAAGTTTTAGGGTTGCAATGCCGAAGGGAGAGAGAGAGATTAATATTCTCGCACGCACGTGGGGACAAATTTCGCGACAACATTAAAGCCAATAAACGCTAATCAATGCGTTTGTTCATTCCAAAAATGGACCAAATTTGAATTCAGTTTCCACCCAGATCGACGGCTCTGATCGAGCCCATTGCATGCATACCCGACGGCTCCATGAAGAGCCGTCGCCCAATATAACCGTCGGATCCTCATGGATCCGTCGCTCACCAAACCGATGGATCCTCATGGATCCGTCGCCGAAGTGCCCATCGGCACTTATATGATCCGTCAGGTAATGCCTGACCCGATTAAAAATCACAGTTGTTACAAAGGGCGCTACTACACTCATTTTTTTTACAGATCTATATTCATCATTATAAATCCAATGAACCATATAACTTATTACACGATGTATATACATTGCTAAATTTTTTCTTATACCTACTAAAAATGAGTTCATTCATCTCGAAATTGGTTGATAGACGCTTTTTATTAAAAACATATATTTTAATAGGTGATTTTTACTATTTAACAAATAAAAATATGTATGATCTTAATTTTGATTGATAAAAATGATTGAGTTTGACATTTTCCATAAAATAAATATACATGTCATAATCATCAAACCTGCACCGCTCGTCCCCTTCTACCATTCCCATGTCTCAAGCCGTGATAACACAAACTTCATAAAACCGAGGGTGTTTCTTATAAAAATGCCTAGTTAGGCGTCACTAGATACGACAAGGTGCCGTCACCAAATGCCTTGCTTCCTATAGGGGGTTGGCCCAAATATCATCTGACGTGGCAACTTCAATGAGAATGACCAGTCAAACTTTGACTACTCCCCCACACAACACGATATATACGTGGGCAATGCTTTCCCATCCCCTCTTGAAAACCTCACCAACAACAACAAAAAGAGAGAGAGAGAGAGAGCAGAAACAATTGCCATGAGTGATTCCTCCACCCATACAGAGTGGGCTCAATCACTCCAACGCCAGTGGCAACCATCCACAGCCTTCGACGGCTTCCCCCCGATGTCGGAGGCCACCGTCGTGACCGCAGTTTCATCCCAAGGCACGACATGCGGTGGCAGCGGTGGCACGGGGAACAGCAACGCAATTTCCCACTTGAACATGGAGGGTCGTGTGGGAAAGACTCCTAGGAGGAGGTCCCGGGCATCAAGGAAGCCTCCGACCACGCTTCTCAATACTGATACTACAAATTTTCGCGCGATGGTGCAACAGTTCACTGGGGGGCCATTGGCGGCGTACACGCCAGGGTTCCAGTCTAACTTCCGAGGAACAATGAATCTAGGGTATGGCGGTGGCCAGGGCCACCGCCAGAGTATGACGATGGCGCAATACCATCGGTTACAGCTTCAGCACCAGCACCAGAACCAACAACAATATATAGAAAGGAGGGAGGAGACTACTATTTCACTAGGCAACCCAGGGGACATGTTTCTTGAGGCCTCTGAGGGGTTCCTTCTCGATAATGTGATGCCTAGGCCTCCGAGGGCCACCGGAGAGGACAATAGGAATCATGGTTAATTACTCTTTGTGATGTTTGGGTAGGTATTCCCAACTAACCCGAACAGGTGTCTTGTACACACATCATTTCAATAATAATAATAAAAATATAGATTATATGGTATGATCTTTAGTTTGGTTGCTTTAATTCTGGATGTTTGGTGGAATAGGTTTGTGCGGATGGCGTGGATAAAGTTAAAAAAGTGCGGAGAGTAGGTGCCAAATGAAGCACGCTCTTTCATTTATTCTCTTTTTCTTTATTTGCCTTCACAAGTCAACAATTGTGAACTCATCGTGGTTGATGAAATAAATATGAATATCAGTTTAGTTTATGTCAACTTATGACCAAAGAACTCATTATTAATTAGTTGCAATGTTTTTAAATAAAAAAGTGATTTCCATGTGTAGCATCAGTTTTATATATTTTTTGAGTTAATAAACAGTAGGCATACGTCATTGTATTAGAAGAAATATGTCTAAGTTACATGAAACAAAGAAAACTAGCAAACAAGATACATATGAGGTCTCCCATTGTAGAAGAGAATTCTACTGGACGGGATGTCTCCCCACCCCTCTAATTAACATGGGGCACAACAACTACACCACGCCCTCAAGTCTTATGGCAAGGGAATATTAGACATGTGCCCGTTTATTAACCCAGGCTTAATCATTCTGGATATTACTAATAATAGGGTAGTATTACTAGAAGGGACTACCTAAGTCATGTTATATAAATACACAAGATACATGCAGACATGATAATTCATACATGAATACAATACACAGGTAAATATATGGTAGAATAGGGGGGTTCTACGTAATATACGAGCTATACTAACCTAGTATGCAAATATTTAGCATATTATGGGTTAGACATGACCATACTACTTATCTAAACAAGTAGTATCGTCAGGGTGCCCAACGGATGCGCGACGCACGACTACGTGCATTCAACGCTTCCTAAAGGGTTGGATCGAATCACTCACCGATACCCGGATCGTCGCGCATCCAACCGACGAGATCTGCAAGGCAAGGGTATAAAAAATGGGTTAGTACTTCAAACAAAGACTACCTTACTCCTGATAGTTTTCACAACATACATAACAACTCCTTGACACACAATCAAGCAAAACTGATATATCTGCTACAACTAGCCCTACAATTTGATCTTCATAGCACCAAATACACATCCAAAAATGATAAAATAAATTATACATGTTCTATGATATGTTAGAAACATAATCCATGAAAATCTGATTTAATCTCTAAATGTCCGAAATAAAATATTACCAAACACTGGCCAATTCCTACGCGAATCTAGACAATCCAAGCAATTCAAACAACACAAACAATATTATTGCACTAAATTTCATATGTAGCATCTATACAGATGAATGACCATATCACATGTGGAGGCAATGCTCAGAATATACCTCTAAATACTAGTTCCACAAAGATCTTAAGGAGACAGAAACTCTGCCTTACTTACAACACAAAGCCACACCATTCATGCATAAACACAAACATCTCATGTATAACAGCAATTACACATAACAACACTCTCCCAACAACACCCACATGCATGCCCCAATAACATCCTAGCAAGCACAAAAGAAGGGAAAAAAATTACCAAGAGAGGGGGAGGAGAAGGGAAGGTGTAGAGGCTCACAATCACACCACACACACACCACCATCACTTCACCACCATCTCCTTCACTTCTTCATAGCACACCTTCTTCATAGCTGAAACACAAAGAGATGAGGGTGCAAGAGAGAGGGTATGAGAGCTTACTCAAAACTGAATATCCCATGACAAAATCAGATTTAAACATCTCCATCTTGGATATTAATAAAATTAAATCCGAATACCAATCGGAATGCATAACTTCTAAAAGACGTCAGAATGCAACAAAAATTTACAGGTAGGCCAATGTCAATAACAGGAGAACAATTATGTAGTTAGATTTTCAATCAGAGCACTCCAACTCACGCAGGTAGCTAAAAACTAAAATTTTAGCGACTCTGATTGAAAAAATATGGCTCCAAATGACACAGGCCTAACATTCTACCCCCCTTAGGAAATTTAGTCATTGAAATTTAAGGAAGCCCAAAGAAAAGATTGAATGTAGTAAGCATCACGCATAGTATCCTTTTTGTTCCCAAGTGGCTTCAACATGGACAAATTGGGAGGAAGCATTCCATATTTGCAATACAAACCCAATGGAAAAACAATTACTCTCAGTAATCACCTACCGATGCTATCGAATACACATGAACTCCCACACAGATGCGTTGCTCGTACGCAGGGAGTTACCTCGACTCTCGGACCAAAAATAAGCCCAAGACATAACCCAATGAGTGGTTCATACACGCGTCTAGCACGGGCAAGTGTAGCTTAATGTCATAACCACCGGCTTAACGAAACTGATATGACAATGAATTCTCCTAAATTCCAATCGAGTGCATCACTCGGATGCAAGGGGGCAATTACATCACTAGCGCTCTAACTAATAAGGTACAACTTGATAGTGGGTCATATCCATGCCTATTACAGATAGGCCCAATTAGTCTAACATGCACATAATCATAATAGGAGAATTGTACCGCAGTTATGTACACGAACCACATGCACAATAACATAATAATTAATTATAGGGGTACTCCCTAACCTGGATAAAAAGCCTAAACAAGGTATACCCTAATATGCGTTGGATATCGCCAACTTAAAAGAGAAGGGTCAAGCGCAATCTCGCATACTAACATGTGCATGCCAATATTCTCAAATGAACCTGAGTCAAGTAGGAACCACATCTACTTACTCAGTTCGCTCAAAGAGAGAGGGCGAGAGAGAGCTCATCATATCTAGAAGTTGGTCATAGTTTTGCCCCGTTAGCATGGGCTCAACAACTACACCACGCCCTCAAGTCTTACCGCAAGGGAATATTAAGCATGTGTCCGTTTATTAACCCAGGCTTAATCATGCTGGATATTACTAATAATAGGGTAGTATTACTAGAAGGGACTACCTTAGTCATGTCATATTCTATACACCTATATAAACACACAAGATACATGCAAACATGATCATTTGTACATGAATACAGTAAATACATAGGCAAATATATGGTAGAATAGCCGGGGGGGGGGGCTCTACGCAATATACGAGCTATACTAACCTACAATGCAAATATCTATCATATTATGGGTTAGATATGATCATACTACTGATCTAAATAAGTAGTATAGTTAGGATGCCCCATGGATGCGCGAGGCACAACTACGTGCATCCAACGCTTCCCGAAGGGTTGGATCGAACCACTCACAGATACCTGGATCGCCGTGCGTCCGGCCTACGAGATCTGCATGACAGAACCAATGATGCTCAATTAAAATATGAAGCCTCCTAACACAAATATAAGCCTACATCAGAAGACCCTAACACCTGCTAATTTCCACAACATGCATAAAAACTCCTTGACACATAATCAAGCAAAACTGGTATATCTGCTGCAACTAGTCCCTAATATTTGATCTACACGGTACCCAATACACATCCAATAATTCTGAAATAAATCATGCACATTCTCAGACACGTTGGGATCATAATCCGTGAAGACATCATAATCTGATTTTGTCATGCCCCAGAGCGGCCGTCCCCGAGACGTGGTAAATATATAATATCAGCAATCCATACACGAGATCAATAATAGACTCTACTCAACATCAAAGGTACTACATCAGTTAACAAGGAAGCTGACATAATATATAAACATATGGAGGAAACTTAAAATGACTAAGTCTGTAATTCAAAGACATATTTACAGACTGAAATACATAATCAACTTTCCTGTGAGAGCCAATATACAACAAAAGACATCCAATACCAGTACTGTGCACAAGCACGAGTAGCAATACATACAAGGAAACGGGGGAGGCTGATGACCTCTCACACTCGCAGATCCAAAACACGTGTGCCGCTCTGCTACGGTACTGCGCCTATGGAAGCTCCACCTTCAGGTCCGGCTCAGCGACAATTGGAGGAAAAACATATGCGAGGAGTGAGCCACATGCTCAGTGAATGGTACGATCCATGCATCACAACCCATATTAATCTTTCAAGCAATCAAGTCTCAATAACTGAATCAACAACTTAAGTTGGTGGGTCGGGTGTCAACCCAAACCTACCACACCATATTAAATATTCTGAGTGATTGGGGTTCCAATAGATGGAACAGTCACTTAAGTCACTGGGTCGGGTATCAACCCAACTCACTTACACCCTCACCCTCACCCTTAGGTGACATAGGGCTATTGGGGAAAAGGGGTCAACTGGTCTACACCTTTCGTCATCCGGTAGCCCTCTGCCGAGTAGCCTCTACTTGGTAGCCTCCCATGACCTCTACCTCTACCGTATGGGCGCACCAACTGGCGTCATGAATAGTGTCTGGAAGCACCTCACAGGACAACTAAACCCGGGGAGCTTCGACACGGAGGCAACGAAGGGGAGAGAACTTGACATACGCGGATATGATCCTCATGGATCCGTCGTGTAAGGTTACGAATTCTCATGAATTCCCACCAGGGCGCACAACTCAAATGCGGGGAAGACAGATGATTCGTAATGCCGATGCCATGGTATGACCCCATCAGAGATCATACACTTGCTTAATCTAATTAAGCAAGGTTCATGGCCTCTATATATAAGATATATAGAGATATAGTATATAACATATAGATAATCACATAAGGAATTAAATCAAAGAAGTATACAATTAATGCTACAACAATATTGTAATATTATCTAAGGCATGCTTGGGCTCATATGTATAATACATGGATGTAATACTCTAGTATACAAGTCTAACATGATAGAAATTTATTTAAGGTCATTACCTTAGTCATGGCTTAGTCATGCATACATGTAAACGCTAACACATGGTTAACTGGGTGTAAGACATGCCTGGAATAGGTCTAACCTAGCATGAGTCACGGTGTATGTATAGACATGATTAAACTAATAAGGGACACAATACATAGACAAGTATGGGTCCCTACACATGGTACTAGAGTATATGATCCTAACATATTAAGTCTAATATGGCATGGATGCAACATAACAAGGTAAGCACTAACATGCACACTTAAGGAGACAAATATGAGGTTATGGTACCCCAGGGGAGGGCAATGCACGTCTACATGCATCGGACACCTCCCAACTGGGTTGGATTGACCCACTCACCGCAATCCGGGTCGTCGCGCGACCTCTCGCCAAGATCCGCAAGACAAGGCATCCAATTTGGTGAGTAAAACCACATAATAATACTTAAAAATAACTAGAAATGCCAAAGACTTGGATATGCACGCATACGGGCTCGCATGCATGCGAGTACGCACATACGCGTGCATGTCCGAGTGCCCCGAACCTACCCGAGCCCCCCAGGCAACCACACGCATGGCCCCCGTATGCATATGCACGCGCATGCACGCGCGCACGCACCCCCGCGCTCAATCGCGCACTGACCTGTGCATTCGGACACGCTGCTCGCACATCCAGACCCCTCACCGCGCACCCGGACGCACACTCGCACGCCCAGACGCGCAGCTCGCGCACGTGCGCATGCTCGCGCGCGCCCGCGCTCACTCACGCGCACAGTGCGCGTGCACTGTGCCTCGCACGCTCCCCACGCCCGCCCTCGCACGCGTGTGTCTGCGCGCTCTCCAGGCCGCCTGGGCCACTCCTGCGCGCGCGTCTGCACGCGCATGGGAGCGGATGAATCCGCGCGTGCGCCCAGGGCTGCCAAGCCCCTTTCTTGATCTCCCCACTCACCCCCAACTTACCACCTAACATGCATGACTCCCTACCAGCCCCCAACACAAGAAAAGCCAAGAAAAGAAGGGATAAACTTACCAAGGGAGGGGAATGGGAAAGGGAGGTTTAGGGCCCCCTCGGGTGCACCCACGTCTACCTTCACCACCACCACAACCACCACAACCTCCCACCAGCCCTTCTTGGCTGAAAAACAGGGGCTAAGGGAGCATGAGAGGGAGCCAAATAAGAGGGAAACAACACACAACACATACATACACACACATAGTCACACACACACACCTTGTTTTTGTGCACTTGTGCTTCCTCTTCCACTCCTTCACACACTCACACACTCTCACACACTTAGAACAAATAAAAAGCAAAAGAGAGAGTGAAAAATGAAATGCATGTTGACAAGGAGGAGGGAGAGAGAGGGAGAAAAAAAGAGAGAGAGAGAACACTTAATGCTCAAAAGGTGGGTTGGTGAGGTTTGACCTAGGTCAACCCAACCAAACTAAAAAACAAAACCCTTTGACTATTCAAAAGTCACATTTGACTAGTTAAGGTCTTCTTTGACTTGGTCAAGGTCTTCTCTCTTTGACTTTCCCAAATTTGACCAAAAATCCAGATACGATTCAGAACTACATAATTTTCTAAAACTTAACCGGAATTCGATGAAATAATTATGGGTGGTATAAAATGGTACCAGGACCCATAATACGCAGTTAGATTTTCAATTGGAGTATTCTAGCTCTCGCAGATGGCTAAAAGCCAAAATTTTGAAAATGGCTAGAATTGACCCAAAGGTTACCAAAAGGCTAAAAAGTGACACATATATAACATTCTTCCGCCCTTAGAAATTTTGTCCACAAAATTTAATACAAAAACATCTAAGAAGGAAAAAGATGCGGATATGCGTCACGCATGGCGTCCTCGTGCTCCCAAGTGGCCTCGGCACCAGAACGGTGCTGCCAACGCACCTTAACCAACTGGACGGTCTTGGTGCGGAGCTTCTTCTCGCGCCGGTCCAGGATCTCGATCAGCTGCTCCACGAATGACAAGTCCGGCTCGAAGACAAGCGGCTCAAACGGGATGACGTGGGCAGGATCGTGGACGTAACGTCTCAGCTGCGAGACATGGAAAACGTCATGGGCTTCGGCCAAGTGTGGGGGCAAGGCTAGGCGATAGGCCACCTCCTCAATCCGCTCCAGGATGAGAAACGGGCCAATAAAATTCGGACTCAGCTTGCCCTGCACACCAAAACAGAAGATGCCCTTCGACGGGGATACCTTCAAGAAGACATGGTCACCAACCTCGAAGGTGAGCTCACGACGACGACGGTCAGTGTAGCTCTTCTAACGGCTTTGAGCGGTGCGGATACGCTCACGAATCGTCTTGACCATCTCTGAGGTCTGGCGAACAATCTCTGGTCCCTCCAACTGGCGCTCTCTGACCTTGTCCCGGCACAAGGGAGACCTACAGCAGCGCCCATAGAGTGCCTCATATGGTGCCATCTGAATACTCGAGTGGTAGCTGTTGTTGTAGGTGAACTCTACCAACGGGAGATGCCTCTCCCAACTGCCTCCAAAATCGAGAACGCAGCAGGCACGCAACATGTCCTCTAGGGTTTGAATCGTCCTCTTTGACTGGCCATCGATCTGGGGGTGAAACGCCGTACTAAAGTGGAGGTTCGTACCAAGGGCATGCTGGAGGCTACGCCAGAACCTCGAAGTAATTCTCGCGTCTCTATCAAAAATGATACTGACCGGAGTGCCATGGAGACGAACGATCTCTGAGACAAACAACTGCGCCAAGGTGTCTAGAGAGTCGGTGAGTCGGATGGGGAGGAAATGAGTGGATTTGGTCAGTCAGTCGACGATTACCCGGATGGCATCGCGACCCGAACGTGACTTTGGTAGACCCGAAACAAAGTCCATAGTAATCTGCTCCCACTTCCATTGAGGAATCTCAATGGACTGCAGCTTCCCCGCAGGATGCTAATGCTCCGACTTCACCTGTTGGCATACTAAGCAACGGGCAACGAAATGGCCAACATCTGCCTTCATCCCGTGCCACCAGTAGCCACAACGAAGGCCCCTGTACATTTTTGTGCCACCAGGATGCACCGTGTACTTCGAACAATGGGCCTCATCCAAGATCTTCTGCTTTAGCTCTGCGTCGTCAGGAATACATACCCGGCCTCTGAACCGCCATCCTTGTGAATCTGGTAATCCGGTCGCTCACCCCGGGTGACGCCTTCAGAAAGGACCAGAAAGTGAGGATCCCGCCCCTGTGCCGTGCGGATCTTGTCGAGGAGAACAGGCTGCACCACTAACCTGGCCAGAGAGCCACCAGCAGGCGTCTCCCGAACGCTGATCCAGCAAGCGGCCTCCTCCAGAAGCCTCCAACGACGTACTGCTAAGTGGGCGGCCATGCCCAAAGGCTGCCTACTGAGAGCGTCCGCCACGACATTCGCCTTACCCAGATGGTAAGCGATGTCGCAATCATAGTCCTTCAGGAACTCGACCCAACGTCTCTGACGCATGTTGAGCTCCGGCTGGGACTGCAGATAAGTCAGGCTCTTGTGATCCGTGAAGAGCTCGAACTCCTCGCCGTAGAGGTAGTGCCACCAAATCTTCAGCGCAAAGATGATCGCTGCTAACTCCAAGTCATGGGTGGGGTAATTCTGCTCATGGGGCTTCAATTGACGCGACGCGTAAGCAACAAACTTACTGTTCTGCATCAGGACGCAAACCAAACCCAGCCACGATGCGTTGGAGTAGACTACGAATCCACCACTCCTAGACAGAATGGTAAGAACTGGCACTGAGGTGAGTCTCCGCTTCAACTCCTGGAAGCTCTCCTCGCAAGATGGGGACCACTTGAACCGGACATCCTTCCGGGTGAGACAGGTCAAAGGGACGGCTATCTTCGAGAAACCCTCAACAAACCTTCGATAATAACCCGCCAACCCAAGGAAGCTCCAAATCTCGGTGGGGTTCGACGGTCGCCGCCAATTCGACACGGCAAGCGTCTTGTCCGGGTCCACAGATATACCCTCACCAGAAATCACATGGCCAAGGAAGGCCACATGCTCCAACCAAAACTCGCACTTACTGAACTTGGTGAACAACTGATGTCGGGTCAAAGTCTCCAAGACAATGCTAAGATGGTCAGCGTGCTCCTCAAGACTCCTCGAGTACCCAGAATATCGTCAATGAAGACTACTACAAAAGAGTCGAGGAAGGGCCGAAATACCCGGTTCATCAGATCCGTGAATGCTACCGACGCATTCGTCAACCGAAACGGAAGTACCCGAAACTCGTAGTGCCTGTAACGGGTGCGAAAGGTCGTCTTTGGAATATCCGACTCCCGGATCTTCAGCTGGTAGTAGCCCGAACGAAGATCGATCTTTGAAAACACACGCGCTCCCTGGAGCTGGTAAAACAGATCATCAATCCGCGGTAAGGGGTACTTGTTCTTCATGGTCCGCTTGTTCAGCTGTCTGTAATCAATACAAAGTCGCAGCGAACCGTCCTTCTTCAGAACGAACAGAACAGGGGCTCCCCACGGAGAGACACTCGGACGTGCGAACCCCTTCTCGAGCAACTCCTCCAGCTGCTCCTTAAGCACCTTCAGCTCTACTGGGGCCATCCGGTACGGAGCCCTCAAAATCGACTCGGTCCCCAGAATTAGATTAATCTCAAACTCGATCACGCGATCCGGTGGTAGAGCCGGAAGATCATCGGGAAAGACCTCTGGATATTCCACCACGATTGGAGTCTGACTGATATCTGCCCGCAGTGGTGCATCCTCCTTAGCGATGTACGCCAGAAAACCCTCGTATCCCCCCTGAAGGAGTCTCCACACCTGAATGGACGATACGAATCCCAAAGGAGCCTTGTCTCGATCACCCACGAACTGGAAGGACCTTCGGCCAGGGATGCGGAAGGACACTGACTTAGCGAAACAATCGATACTGGCGTGGCTAGCTAAGAGCCAATCCATCCCCAGGATGGTGTCGAAGTCCGTCATGGCGAGCTCGACCAACTCCACTGGAAACTCATGCTCCGCGATCGCCACGATACACCCCGATACACAAAATGGAGGAGAATACGGTCTTCGATCGGTAATGATATCTCCAGCACCGCATCAAGAAGGGCTGACACCGCACCCATCCGTCTCGCGAAAGCAGGAGACATGAACGAGTGCGTGGCCCCGGAATCAAATAGCACATAAGCAAGAAGCTGGGAGATCAGAACAATACCTTGGACGACGCTACCCGAAGCCTGCGCCTCATCGGCCGTAAGTGCTGCAACACGACCCTGAACGAGCTGCGGCTGAGGAGCAGGGGCACGCCCCGCAGGCTGCGCTGGCTGCCTCCTCTGTTCCACATGGCCACCCTGTGGATGCTACTGCTTGTAGATACCCCAATTTTGACCGTCCAGAGAGACAGAAATACTTCAAGTAACACACGGAAATATCCCACAGTTGGACATCCAATAGAGAACCAAAGGTTCAGTAAACCAGAAACCCTAAACCCTAGCCTTGACCTAAACCTAAAACCGGAAACCCTAACGCTAACCTAAACTTAAACCTAAAACCTAAATCAGAAACCCTAACTCTAAAAACCCAAAACCCTAGAACCCCAAGTCCCTGGAAAGGGGCGGCTAGCCCTAACTAGCTGCCCCATACCAGGCGGCTAGTTTACACTAGCCGCCCCACTGACCGCCCTCTGGCCGACTTTGGACCAGTCCCTGGATGGGACATAAAGCAGCATTAAATGCTGATCATTGCGGCGGGTCATGACCTTTAGCCGCCCCCTCTCGGCCGGATCAATCCAAGTAACCGACCCAAGCCACCGCTTGTCAGAGATGAGACGTTTGACTGGTCATGATAGGGGCGGCTACCAGGAAGTAGCCGCCCCATCTGGGCGGCTAGTTAGCACTAGCCGCTCTTCACCTGGTCTTTGATAGAAGAACCAGAGAATTAATGAGAGGTCCAATCAAAGCCAACCCACTCCATTACCCTCAGGATATTTCCCTGCCTCTCTTTTACTATAAATAGAGGGGTCCCAAGCCAAAATAGAACATCTTCAATCACCAATCCACCATCCTCACTTGTTCAAACCCTTCCACCACTAGAAATCCCAATAGAGAGAGAGAGAGAGAGAGCCCCTTTTGTGAGAGAAATACCCATTTTCCTACATAAAATACCCTCTCATCCCACCCTCCAGAAACCCGGGCTAAACCTAGCTTAGCCTCTGTCCAAAACCAAACCCATTTCCTACCGAAGTTCTGCCCAAACCAACCCAGACCCTGGACGGCTAACCCTAGCTAGCCGCCCCCTGGCCGACGGCTAAACACAACTACTCGCCCCCTATCCACACCCCATATCCACACCCCTTTGTCCCAAGACTCCTTTAGTCAAGCCCCGGAAGCAGAATAGGATACCTGTTTTTCACCTCTGCGTACGGTATATCCGTGTCTCAGAGCGGATACCCCACAAACTCCCCCACGTAGGCGACCAAAACCAAACCCAACCTTTTCCTGCTTTTAGAAAAAGCAGGTGGCGATCACATAAACCCTGGAATCCTCTTGAGCCGCTATCGGGCGCCACAACCAGGACCGACACACCCTCACCCCTTCCGAGAAGACGATCCGACCGAGCCCGCCAGGGCACGCATCCGATCCGAATCCCTGAAGAACCCCCACACACGCACGCGCTCACCGCGCACCCCGCCGAGATCCGCTCTGACACACCGACATCAGAGGCCTTCTCGACGATACCGACACTGTTGACATGGTTGTTGCTGCTGCGGCTGCTGTCGTGGCACAGTAGGTCAGCCAGCATCTGGGCAAGCATTGGCCAGATGCTCGACTCGCTGGCAGTGGTAACATCATCGCGTCTCCACCTCTAGCGAGGATCAGAACGGCAGCAATGGGTGCAGGACCCTGAACTGGCACCACTCCCACTGGTGTAGCGGCGGCCATTGGTCGATCAAAACAGGGCCGCTTGCTCTTGCGACGTCCCTGGTCCTGACTCCTGGGAGCCCTCTGATCTGCCGAAGGGGTTTGAACCAATGAAGGAACCCCAAGGTCTCGCTCGACGGTCCTCGCATGGGACACCAGACCAGTGTACCTCGGGAACGCCTGAGAGGTCACATGCACCCTGATGGTGTTGTTGAGACCCATCTCGAACCGCCTCGTCCATCACCAAGGCAGGGGCGAACCGAGAAAGCCTCATGAAATGTGTGGAGTAGTCCGCGACAGACATGGTGCCCTGCATCAGCTGCTTGAACTCCCGCATCACCGTCTGGCATGTCGAAAAAGGGAAGTACTCCACCAAGAAGTAACTCTGAAAATCGCTCCAGAGAAGTCGCCCCCCACCCTTGGGGATGTCCGCCACTCGGGTAGCCCACCGGTCGGCGACGTTACCCTTCAACATGAATGTGGCCAGGGAGACACGCTGTCGATCGGTGTAGTGCATGGTCGAGAACATCTTGTCTATCTCCATCAACCAACGCTCAGGGGCAAGAGGGTCAGTCGTCATACCGTGGAACTCAGGAGGGGGAAGCTTCAGAAAGGCGGTGAGGCCGGCTTGATGCACACGTGCCGCGGCCTCTAGGTCCTCCTCCCGCTCCTCGGGTCCATGAACTCCCTCCACGGGGATCTCTGCCGGTACTGGGGGTACCACTGGCACTACTGGTGTATCGGCCACTAAAGGTACCTGCGGGACCGCCTCGCGGGCCACCCACAGCTCCTGGATCTCTCGTGCCTGTTCAGCCAACGCCCTCGTCTGGGCCTCTAGAGCCCTAGTCTAAGTCTCTAGAAGGTCTGCTATTCGAGCATAAGCATGCTCCCAAGCAGGAGGCTCCTGCGCAGGTCCTGGCCCGACAGCCGAGGACACCTCAGTAGACTCCTCACCCCGAGTAGGTTCGGAAACCTCCGAGGCCTGAGGGAGACCGCGTCCGTGCATCCGTCCGTGAGGAGGCATATCAGCAACCTATGAAACAGACACTAGGATCAGAATACTCATATTGAAATCCTAGGACTCATCTCTAAGACAACAATAAGACGACAATTGGCTCTGACAGGACCAGGCTCTGATACCAACTTTTGTCACGAACCAGAGTGGCCGTCCCCGAGACGTGGAAAATATATAATATCAGCAATCCATACATGGAAACTTAAAACGACTAAGTCTGTAATTCAAAGGCATATTTACAGACTGGAATACATAATCAACTGTCCTATGAGAGCCAATATACAACAAAAGACATCCAATACCAGTACTGTGCACAAGCACGAGTAGCAATACATACAAGGAAACGGGGGATGCTGATGGCCTCTCACACTCGCAGATCCAAAACACGTGTGCCGCTCTGCTATGGTACTGCGCCTATGGAAGCGACACCTGGAGCAAAAACATATGCGAGGGGTGAGCCACACGCTCAGTGAATGGTACGATCCATGCATCACAACCCATATTAATCTTTCAAGCAATCAAGTCTCGATAACTGAATCAACAACTTAAGTTGGTGGGTCGGGTGTCAACCCAAACCTACCACACCATATTAAATATTCTGAGTGATTGGGGTTCCAACAGATGGAACAGTCACTTAAGTCACTGGGTCAGGTGTCAACCCAACCCACTTACACTCTCACCCTCACCCTTAGGTGACATAGGGCTATTGGGTAAAAGGGGTCAACTGGTCTACACCTTTCGTCATCCGATAGCCCTTTGCCGAGTAGCCTCTACCTGGTAGCCTCCCATGACCTCTACCTCTACCGTATAGGTGCACCAACCGGCGTCATGAATAGTATCTGGGAGCACCTCGCAGGACAACTAAACCCGGGTAGCTTCGACACGAAGGCAACGAAGGGGAGAGCACTTGACATACGCGTATATGATCCTCATGGATCCGTCGTCGGTAAGGTTACGAATTCTCATGAATTCCCACCAGGGCGCATAACTCAGATGCGGGGAAGACAGATGATTCGTAATGCCAATGCCATGGTATGATTCCATCTGAGGTCATACACTTGCTTAAACTTATTAAGCAAGGTTCATGGCCTCTATATATAAGATATATAGAGATATAGTATATAACATATAGATAATCACATAAGGAATTAAATCAAAGAAGTATACAATTAATGCTACAACAATATTGTAATATTGTCTAAGGCATGCTTGGGCTCATATGTATAATACATGGATGTAATACTCTAGTATATAAGTCTAACATGAAAGGAATTTATTTAAGGTCATTACCATAGTCATGGCTTAGTCATGCATACATGTAAATACTAACACATGGTTAACTGGGTGTAAGACATGCCCGGAATAGGACTAACCTAGCATGAGTCACGGTGTATGTATAGACATGATTAAACTAATAAGGGACACAATACATAGACAAGTATGGGTCCCTACACATGGTACTAGAGTATATGATCCTAACATATTAAGTCTAATATGGCATGGATGCAACCTAACAAGGTAAGCACTAACATGCACACTTAAGGAGACAAATATGAGGTTATGGTGCCCCAGGGGAGGGCAATGCACGTCTACGTGCATCGGACACCTCCCAATTGGGTTGGATTGACCCACTCACCTCAATCTGGGTCGTTGCGCGATCTCTCGCCAAGATCTGCAATACAAGGCATCCAATTTGGTGAGCAAAATCACATAATAATACTTAAAAACAACTAGAAATGCCAAATACTTGGATATGCACGCATACGGGCTCGCATGCATGCGAGTACGCACGTACACGCGCATGTCCGAGTGCCCCGACACCTTCCCGAACCCCCTGGGCAGCCACAAGCATGGCCGCCGTACGCGTACGCACGTGCACTGACCCGCGCATCCGGACGCGCTGCCCGGACGTCCAGACCCCTCGCCGCGCACTCGGACTCGCACTGACCCGCGCATCCGGACGCACTCACTGGCGATCACAATGCGCGTGAACTGTGCCTCGCACGCTCCCCGCGCGTGCCCGTGGGCCCGCGCATGCGGGCATCTGCGCGCCCTCCAGGCCGCCTGGGCCAGACGCGCGCGCACGCGCGCGGATGGACCCCCGCGCGCGCCCAGGTCTGCCAAGCCCCTTTCTTGACCTCCCCACTCACCCCCAACTTACCACCTAACATGCATGACTCCCTACCAACCCCCAACACAAGAAAAGCCAAGAAAAGAAGGGATAAACTTACCAAGGGAGGGGAAGGGAAATGGAGGTTTAGGGCCCCCTCGGGTGCACCCACATCTGCCTCCACCACCACCACAACCACCACAACCTCCCACCAACCCTTCTTGGCTGAAAAACAGGGGCTAATGGAGCATGAGAGGGAGCCAAAGAAGAGGGAAACAACACACAACACATACATACACACACATACTCACACACACACCTTGTTTTTGTCCACTTGTGCTTCCTCTTCCACTCCTTCACACACTCACACACTCTCACACACTTAGAACAAATGAAAAGCAAAAGTGAGAGTCAAAAATGAAATGCACGTTGACAAGGGGGAGGGAGAGAGAGAGGAAGAGAAAAAGAGAGAGAGAGAGCACTTAATTCTTAAAAAGTGGGTTGGTGAGGTTTGACCTAGTTCAACCCAACCAAACTAAAAAACAAACCCCTTTGACTACTCAAAAGTCACATTTGACTAGGCAAGGTCTTCTATGACTTGGTCCAAGTCATCCTTTGACTTGTCAGGGTCTTCTCTCTTTGACTTTCCCAAATTTGACCAAAAATCCGGAATCGATTCAGAACTGCATAATTTTTTAAAACGTAACTGGAATTCGATGAAATAATTATGGGTGGTATAAAATGGTACCAGGACCCATAATACGCAGTTAGATTTTCAATTGGAGTATTTTAGCTCTTATAGATGGCTAAAAGCCAAAATTTTAGCGGTTCCGATCGAAAAAAGAAAATTTAAAAAATGGCTAGAATTGACCCAAATGTTACCAAAAGGCTAAAAAGTGACACATATATAATAGATTTAGCCTCTATGTGCCCAAACTAAAATATTTTTGGAAACTGGTCAGTTCCCACATAAATCTGGACAGACTATGCAAATCAGGTTATAACTTACAACACAGATAATAAAATGATACTAGGCATATAGATGACCATATCATATGCAGACATAATCCTTATAATATGCCTCTAAATACTTGTTCCACAAGGATCTTAAAAAGACAAAAATCTGCCTTATTTACAACACAAAGCCACCACTATCCATGCATAAACAAACACCTCATGTGAAACAATTACACATAATAATACTCTCCCAACAGCACTCACACATACCCACATCATGCATGCATCAACAGAAAATCAAAAATAGCTCCCAACTCCTTAAAATCCAACAACAATAACTACAACAGAAAAAGGGACAGAGAGATCACCTATAGAGAGGAGAAGAGGATGTGAGGCTCACAAGCATACACACACCTACACCTTCTCCCATCACTTCCATCCCTAAATATCAATCTTCCAGGATGGCTGAATCCATAGAGAGGAAGAGTGAGAGGGGAAGCTTGAAAGAAGGAGAGAGAGAGACCAACAATCAAAACCTATAAAGACAATCACTCTTACCTTAACTTCCTTTTCACCTTTTTTTTCTTTAACACCCGTTTTGTTGTTGGTGAAATGGTGAGAGAGGGAGCTCCAACGAGAGAGAAGAGGGAGTGAGTGAGAGAAATTTGGGGGGCATTAAATAGTCAAAAGTGGGGTTCAAAGGACCAAATCATCCCTGACGAGAAATTCTGGACAGGTTTCAATACAATAGCCATACCTTCCACAATATAGCTCTGAATTGCACAATTCAAAATCCATTGGAAATCCAAGAAGATTATCTATAATTTTTATGTTTATCAAGATCAAATAATCCCTCCAGGGATTTTAAAATATGAGCTAAACATCGAACATGGCTACTGCGAGGATTTCCTCATCCCTAGGGTATAATTCAAAAAAACGCCCATAACTTTTGCTACATGAATCCTGATGATCTAATTCCACTTTTATATGAATGCTAACTCAAAATTAAATATCCTATGATAAAATTATTTTTAAACCTCTACATCTTGAATATTAACTAAATTAAATCCGAATACCAATTGGAATTGCATAACTTCTAAATAGATGTCAGAATGCGAAAAAAATTAACGGGTAGGCCAATGTCAGTACTAGGAGAACAATTATACAGTCAGATTTTCAATCAGAGCACCCCAACTCTTGCAGGTAGCTAAAAGCCAAAATTTCAGCGACTCCAATCGAAAAATTAAGGCCCAAATGACACAAACATAACACCTGCTGCACACAGAGGTGAAAACGGGGACTCTTTTTCTGCTTCCGGGACTTGACAAAGGGAGGTTTAGAAACTCAGGGTTTTAGATGAGGGGGACGGCTAGTTAGGGTTAGCCGCCCGGTGTCTGGTTCTATTTTGTTATGCTTGGGTCATTTGGAGTCATATTTTTTGAAATTTTGGATTTTAGCTACCTGCAGGAGTGGGGGTGCTCTGATTAAAAATCTGACTGCATAATTGTTCTCCTGATACTGGCATTGGCCTACCTATAAATTTTCGTTACATTTTGATGTCTTTTTAGAAGTTATGCAGTTTCTATTGATATTCGGATTTAATTTTGTTAATATCCAAGATGGAGTAGTTTCAATATTATTTTATCATTAGATATTCAGTTTTGAGTTAACTTTCATACAAAAGTGGAATTGGATCATCTAGATATATGTAGAAATTGTTATGGGTATTTTTCCAATTATACCCTGGGGATGAGAAAATCTTGACAACAGCCCTGTTCGATGTTTAGCTCACATTTTAGAATAGTTGCAGGGGTTATTTAATCTGAGTATAAACATGAAAGTTGTAGATAATCTACTTGGCTTTCCAATGGAAGTTGAATTGTAAAATTTAGAGTTAGATTGTGAAAGTTATTCTTATTTTTCAAAGGCTGTGTAGAATTTTAAGTCAGGGGTAGGATTACCATTTCTCCTACCTCTCAACACCTTTCCATAGACTTAAAAGGGAGTTTTGCTGGGTCTCCAGCAGCAGATCTAGAACAAAAATAAAAGAGAAGAGAAGGAGAGAATTGGAGAAGGGGAGGAGGAGAAGAGATTGAAGAGGGTTTTGATGAGATCATTTAATCCTTTGATTTCCTTTTGTGACTGGTTTTAGTTTGTTGGTTTGGATTCTTATTTGGTGGGAGGTTATATTCATTTTGTTATAGGGTTTTAATTGTTGATTTGGAGAAGAAGAAGAAGAAGGATAAGTTGGAGTTGGAGCAAATATGGATGCTTGGTGAGAGGATTGTCTATGTATGTCGGTGACTTGTGTGTAATTATTTTATGTTGCTCACCCTTGCTAACCTTTCCTCCCTCTCTATTTTTGCTCTCCTTTGTATGGACCAGCAGTGGTTGGGCTGAGGAAGAAGTGAAGATAGTGTTGGGAGACTTGGGTGGTGCTTAGTAAGGCAGATTTCTGTCTTATGATGAAACTTGTGAATTTGGTATCTAGAGACATATTTTGAGGTTTATATCTCCATGTGATATGATCATCTATGTGTCTAGTTGTTATGTATGAAATTTGGTATCATTATGATATCTGTGTTGTGAGTTAGAACCTGTTTTGTATGAACTATCTAGATTCACGTGGGAACTGATCAGTTTTCGAAAATATTTTAGTTTGGGCACATAGAGGCTAAATCAGAAAATGATGTCTATATGGATTATGATCCCAACGTGTCTAAAAATGTGTATGATTTATTTCAAAATTATTGGATGTGTATTGGGTGCTGTGGAGATCAACATTTAGGGCTAGTTGCATCAGATAATACTTGTTTTACATGATTGTGTGTCAAAGAGTTATTATGCATGGCGTGGAAACTGTCCAAAGTCAGAGTCTTCATGAAGTAGGATTATATGTGTGTTAGGAGGCTTCATATTTTAATTGAGAATCATTTGTTGTAATTTGCAACTTTCATTGGTGGAACTCGCGATGAATGAGTTTTTGGCAAGTAGTTCGATCCAACCCTTCGGGAAGCGTTGGATGCACGTAGTCGTGCGTCAGGCATCCGTGGGGCACCCTAACTATACTACTTATTTAGATAAATAGTATGGTCATGTTTAACCCAAAAAGGTTAGTATAGCTCGTATATTGCATAGTACCTCCATATTCTATCATATACTTGCCTATGTATTGTATTTATGTATGAATGATCATGTTTGCATGTATCTTGTGTGTTTATATGGGTGTACAGAATATGACATGAATTAGGTAGTCCCTTCTAGTAATACTACCCTATCATTAGTAATATCTAGCATGATTAAGCTTGGGTTAATAAACGGGCACATGCCTAATATTCCCTTGCGATAAGACTTGAGGGCGTGGTGTAGTTGTTGCGCCCATGCTAATGGGGCAAAGCTATGACCAACTTCTAGAGATGATGAGCTCTCTCTCGCCCTCTCTCTTTGAGTGAACTGAATAAGTAGATGTGGTTCCTACTTGACTCATATTCGTTTGGGAATATTGGCATGCACCTGTTAGTGTGCGAGATCGCGCTTGACCCTTCCCTTCTAAGTTGGTAATATCCAACGCATGTTAGGGTATACATTGTATACTTGTATGCATATTATTCAGGCCACACCTGATATGTATGTTGCATATATATTGTTTATGCTTTTTATCCATGTGAGGGAGTACCCTATAATTAATTATTATGTTATCGTGCATGTGGTTCATGTACATAACTATAGTAGAATTCTCCTATTATGATTATGCGCATATTAGACTAATTGGGTATATCTATAATAGGTGTGGGTATGACACGCTATCGAGTTGTACCTTATTAGTTAGAGTGCTAGCGATGTAATCGCAACGTTGCATCCGAGTGATGCACTCGATTGGAATTCAGGAGAATTAATTGTCATATTAGTTTCGTTAAACCGATAGTTATGGCATTAAGTTTGGTTTACCCATGCTACGGGTGTGTATGAACCGCTCATTGGGTTATGCCTTGGATTTATATTCAGTGCGAGAGTTGAGGTAACTCCCCATGCGTCTGAGCAATGCATCCATGTGGGTGTTCATGTGTATTCGTTAGCATCGGTAGGTGATTACCGAGAGTAGTTATTTTTTTATTGGGTTTGCATTGCGACATGGAATGTTTCCTCCCAATATCATCCATGTTGAAGCGCCCCGGGGTGTAGCTGTCCTGATAGAGGGCCCCCACCTGTAGATACTATCGATGTATGCGGTAAGATGTACTGGTCATGGGAGTATACCAGGTAGAGACTACCCAGGGGAGGGCTAACGAATGATATTGCGAGAGTGGAATTATTCTCCCCTTCGTCGGATCCGTGTCAATGCAGCCCGGTGTTGTAGATGTCCTGACAGAGGGCCCCCACCTGTAGGTATTATCGATGCATGCTGTAAGATGTACTGATCATGGGAGTATATCAGGTATAGGCTACCCGGGAGTGGGTTACCGAATGATGATAGGTGTAGAGCAAGCAGTTTTACCCAAAAGTCCCTAGGATCACTCCTGCGGGGGTGAGGGTAAGTTGAGTCACATCGTCTCGTAACTCTTATACCTATCGAGTATACTCTGGGTATGTTACGCATAACGCTTGAGGTATCGTAGTGTATCTCTACCTCGTAGCGGATGGACTCGTTGTATCTCGTTATCCAGTAACACCATATGTTATGGTTAACAGTCATTCCTCTCCAAGAGTCCCAAGAGCCTCCCTCTGGGAGTGAGGGCGAGAGCGAGGTATGGTTGCACTGTCGTGTGACCATGTTATACTTTGGGTTTCTACCCATGTTTTTCCTTGAAAGAAAATTGCTTTGCATTAAATTGTTGTAATGGTGTTTGGTTTTCAGCCACTCATTGAGCTTGTAGCTCACCCCTCGCGTGTCGTTTCTTCTACATGGGCGGTGTTGGACATGGAGGTGGAGCTTCCTTGTAGCGTGGTCTTGCATGCGTTGAAGCGTCCGTCTGGCGGTTGGTGAGTGCGAGGCTGTCAACAGTCCTAGAGTCATTTATGTATTGATAAATAGTACATCTTGCACTGGTTGTATTTTATTTGGGCTAGACTTGGCTCTCACAAGACAGTGATTGTATATTAAAGTCTGTAATAATATTTTGGGTACAGACTTAGTGATGTTTTATGCTTTCACTTTTCAGTGAGTTATCAATTATCTTTGCTTTGTTAGCCTTGTATGTTTTATTGGCATCATTGTTGACCTCTTGTACTGATTACTGATATTATATACATTGCCACGTCTCTGGGATAGTCATCCTGGGGTGTGACATATTTGGGCAGAACCTGGGTAGGAAATGGGTTAGGGTTTGATAGAGGTTAAGCTAGGCTTAACCTGGTTATTGGAGAAGGTTTTGGGAGAGTGGAATTATGTAGGAATTTGGTTTCCTACTCACAAGTGGGACTCTCTCTCTCTCTCTCTCTATCTCAAGGTTTCAAGTGGGATGGGAATGTGTTTGGTTTGAATGGGTGTTGTTTATGATTATTGGATTATTGTGGATGATGATTGATTTTGTGATGAGTAGAAGAAGAATTGGATGCCTCCCTATTTATAGTAAAAATGGGGCAGGGGAGTGTCCATTGGACAACAGATCGAATTGGATAATAGGGTGGTTAATTTGACCTCCCATTAGATCTTTGTTCTTTTGACATTGTCCCGGTGAAGGGCGGCTAATTGAACCTCGTCATCCAATGAGGGGCGACTACTCTCAAGTTGCCGTCCCAATGATGACCTGTCAAACATCTCATCTCTGACAAGCGGTGGCTTGAGGCGGTTACTAAGGTTGAACCGTCAGAGAAGAGGCAGCTAAAGGGAACAAACTGCCGCAATCATCAGCATTAGATGCTACTTTATGTCCCATCTAAGGGAAGCGATTTGGGGTAAGTTAGAGGGGCGGTTAGTTGAAACTAGCCGCCCAAGACGGGGGCAGCTACTCCCAAGTAGCCACCCCTGTCCAGCCTTGGAAATTCCTAAGGTTTTTAGACTAGGGTTTCTCTAGTTTTGTTTCTAAGGAAGTTTTCTCTGTGATTTTACAAAAGTGGTCATTTCTAAATATTACTTGAAATATTTTTATCTCTTTGGACGGTCAAAATTGAGGTATCTACAATGTTATTCTAATCATGCTGGGAATTCCATGAATGTGTCAGTTAATTCAAATAAGCTTCTATCAGATAAGTGGACTCATGTGAGAGTGTGTGTTGTTATAAACATAGGGAAATATTCACCATTGATTGAAATTTCTCCTTACCAGTAGACATAGTTCAATTCCGATCTTATTGGGGTGGATAAAAGTTGGTGAATGGGGAGTCTGGCATATGTCATACTTTTTAGGTCCCTTTGGCTTTCTTCTTTTTATAACTTCTTATCTTTTCCTTAATTTGGGTGGAGAGTACAACCCACTGAGCATGTACTAGTATTTGGGTGAAAAATATAGCCCACCGGACATATACTAATTTTTTTTTGGCATTTAATCGTAAATAGAGAGTATAACCCATTTTGGGGTGTCTAATATTTTGGCCTCTCATAGCCTTTCTTTTGGAGGGGCATTTCTGTTTCTTACCCTTGTTCTTTTCTGTTTCCCCTCTAGAATTGTTTATATTGTGCCAGAGTCAATTTTGAGACTGTTAGAATAAACGGGTCGGACACCTATGATGATCTAACCCACCTGGCCTATTTTGTGAGTGAAATGGATGGGATGTGACAGTTATTTGTGAACAGCCACATCCATTGCATCTCTCGATCCCTTCTTATTTATTGATCGCATTCGATGATCAAATATAACTGACAGACAAAAAGCATACACAAAAGAATACGAAGACATGGCTCTTGAGTTGTGAAAACCACTTAGAAGTCCAAATAGATTTTGTGATTCCTCAGCACTTGTGAATCATTGACTCATCTTAAAGAAGAGATCCCATTTCCGCTGCAAAGATTAAGAGGTAACCTGAATCTTGATCTATATGACTCTTAAGGGACATATGCCAGGTCCAGGGTAATTCCTTATTGACATTGGGTCGATATGAATAAAGGTGATAGAATAAACGGAAGATGCTATAAAATTTAAAAATTGTCCCAATCTACGGGGCGGACAATTTTTCCTTTTATCCAGTGAACCAAGACTTAGGCCAAACTGGTGTAATGAGGGTGGCATGATTTGGTGAGTATGACCCCAAGTAAAATACAGGTTATCTTCAGGACTCTTATAATCCTATCATCAAGCACTAAACACTAGAATTCATAGTAAGGAAGAATAAGACTTCTCAAGTTTGTGCATGAAATTTCTTCAGATAAAGTGCATTACAGGAACCTGAAATTCTAATTCTTTCAGCGTCTACCAAGCAGTAGGCATTCCCGAAGTAGGCATGGGTGATCACATAGGGTCCTTCCCATGTGGGAGCTTGCCTTTTGGATGGGGCTGTCTGGATGGCATAATTTGCTTGAGTATCATCTCTCCTATTTTAAATTTTCTCTCTATTACTTTCTTTTCAAAGGCCCTTGCTATCCTCTTTTGGCAGGCCTGGGCGTGATCTGCTTCTCGCAGCCTTTTTGTCTTCCCCCCCTTTTGTAAAGTTTGTAAAGGGGACTTTAGAAATAAATAATTCAGCTCTTTTTTTTGGGTTTTGGAAAGTATGTAAAGAATAAACAATTCTTTGATTTTTGTTAGTTTTTGAAAAGCAAGTAAACAAATATGTACATGAATTAGAGCTGTAATGGTATGTAAACAAATATTTTTTTGGTTTTCATTTAGTAAAGCATGTAAATAAATATATACATGAACTAGAGGTGTGATGGCTTACTTAGACGGTGTGCCTACCAGCTTCTAGATTTGGGTCGTTTCTTCTATGCTGCTAGCTTTAGGTGGCCGTCCCTGTGCTTGGGGGAGGTTCCCCAAGTTCAGCTTCTTCTTCCTCCCTTGTTCTCTTAGGCATCCGTCCTTGTCTGAGCATATCCTCCAGTGAATAGTTCTTCATCTGATATGAGAACATTTCTCATCTGATGCGCATTGCGTAGATGGTCCAGTTATAGACTCGAGACCCGTTGAAACATGCTTCCCCTAGATAGATATTGCCTTTTTATGATATGGAAAGCGCAGGCGCTGGTGTCAGGTGGATGAAATGGCCTCGATGGTATCTGTTGGTATCGGATTTCGGGAGGAAGGAGGGTGCGATTCAGGGAGCCTTTCTTTTTTCCCCTCAGGCCCGGTCGGATCGTCTCTCAGAAGGGGGGTGGGTTTTCGTTCTTGGCCGGGGCGCCCGACAGCTCCTCAGGAGGATTCAGGGGTGTTTGTGATTGCCACCAACTTTCTCAAAAAGCAGTAAAAGTTGGGTCAGATTTGATCACCTTCGTGGGGGAGTTTGTGTAGTCTCCGCTCTTGGACACGGATATACCGTACACAGAGGTGAAAAATAGGAATCATATTCTCCTTTGGGAACTCGCTAGAGGAGGTTTTGAAAATTGGGGGTGTAGATTGGGGTTGGCTAGTGGAGAATAGCCGCCTGGTGGGGGACGGCTGGTTTGGGTTAGCCACCTGGGACATGGTTCAATTTGAGTAGAACCTGGGTAGGAAATGGGTTTGAGTTTGGCTGAGATCAAGCTAGCTTTAACCTGGGTTTTAGAGAGTAGATCTGTGTAGGAAATGGGTTTCTCTCTCAAGGGTTTGGGATTGGTGGTGTGGGGTGTGGGTTTGGGAATGAAATATATGTCTTTGGTTGAATTGGTGGTGTTTGTTTTGAAGTGGGAATTATGATGGTTGATGATTAGAAAAAGAGTTGGATGCCCCCTATTTATAGTAAAAAGGGGCAGGGAGTGTCCACTAGACAATAGATCAAATTGGATAATAGGGTGGTTGATTTGACCCCCCATTAATTATTTGTTCTTCTGACAATGTCCAGGTGAGGGGCGGTTACTCTCAGGTAGCGACCCCATCATGACTTGCCAAACATCCCATCTCTGACAAGCGGTGGCTTGGTTCGGTTACTAAGGTTGAACCGGCCAAGATGGGGCGGCTAAGGGGCACAAACCGCCGCAATCATCAGCATTACATGTTGCTTTATGTCCCATCCAGGGATGCGGTTTGGGGTAGGTTAGGGGGGCGGCTAGTTGAAACTAACCGCCCAATATGTGGCGGCTACATCCAAGTAGCCGCCCTTGTCCAGGTTCTTAGATTTTTGGAAGTGTTGGACTTTAGGGTTTCTGGTTCTGGTTTCCAAGAAAGTTTTCGTTAAATGTCCAAATGTGGTCATTTTCAAATATTACTTGAAGTAAATTTCTTTTCTTTGGACGGTCAAAATTTGGGTATATACAAATGTCCCTCAATGGACAGAGTCTTTGTGTGAAACAGAAAGACTTTGACCAATGATAAGGAAAGAGACCCTTATTTTGGCTGGCCCAACCTTCAAGAAGTTTAGGTGACATGACCAATACTATTCAGGGAGTTGATTTAGACTGTTAGAGGCTAGGTCTTGACTAGAATTTTTTAAATGAAAAGAGGATCCAGGTGGAAAACTGAAAAAGTAAAGTAGCTAGTGATCCAACCCACAGATGGAGTTCTTAGCTATCATGCATGGAGCAGCCCAGCTTCAGTTTTCTTGTGCCTACCGTACCCGTGCTTGGGTAACTCAGCGAGAAAGCAAGTAAAGGTAATTGAGTTGGTGAATTGGATCATCCAAAGAATCAAAAATTCTGGAAAAGAACCATCACTGAAGAAATTTGAGCTGAGTTGTATTGGAAATATGGTAAAACTTCAAGAGAGTTGTGTATAATCAAGTAGGATTTAGAAATAAACAAATACATGGCTTGTTTGGTTTAGAAAACTATTGAAATGAATGTTTTGGCAAAAGGGCAATGGTGGGACGGCTAGTTGGTTTTAGCTGGCGCAAGGGGGAGGCGGCATGTGGAGATTAGCCGGCAGACAGGGGGCGGCTAGACGCGACTAGCCGCCGCCCGTCTGGGTCCCTTATAACCGAATAAGGGACCCTCTCTCTCCCAACGTTTTTAAAACTTTTTCTCTTCCCTCTCTTCTTCTACTTCTCTTTTTTAAACCAAAAAAATCTCTATTTTCTTTGCTTGATTTCACTCTAGATTATCCTTCTTCTTGATTTTAAAACCCTAAACCCTTTTGGGTTCTCCTTTTTCTTGTGAAATCGGGAGAGATGATGAAGGGGAAGAAGATGGCCTCGATGATGAATCGTCTCCAGTCTTACCGAGAGCAGAAGGGGGCTGTCTCGGGGTCGAGATCGTCGGAGAGTGACGGGGCAGAGAGGAGGGTCGTGGAGGAGATGACCCAAATGGCAGGGACACTGATGGTTGGTGCAGGTGAGGGTGCAGGTGCATCCTCGTGGGCTGTCCCGAGTGACGGAGTGGGGCTCATTGGGTATTCACGTAAAAAGAAGCATGCGGATCGACCGGTGGTGGTCGACGAAGTGGGTTTGGAGGCCGAGGGGTCGGTCGAAGGTATTGTTAGAGAGGTCAGGGTTGAAAGCCTGTATCTTGGGCAAGGTCTTTGGCGAGGATGAGAGGGGTCTAGGTGAGGGCGAGACCCATGTGAGGGGGGAGGAGGATGTGAGGAGGGCCATGGGGGACTAGTTTGTAGATACTTCAATTTTGACCATCTTGAAAGATGAAAATACTCCAAGTAACATCTGGGAATGACCAACATTTGGGCATCAAATAGAAAACAAACCTCAGAAAACCAGAAACCCTAAACCCTGGTCCAAACCGGAAACCCTAAACCCTGGTCCAAACCCTAGAAACCCTAAAGCCTAGTCCAAACCCTAGAAGCACTCCTGGTCCAAACCCAAGAAACATAAAACTCTGTAAAGGAGAGGCTAACCCTAACTAGCCGCTCCATACCAGGCGACTAGTTTCCACTAGCCGCCCCCCTGGCCGACCCCGAACCGCTTCTCTCGATGGGACATAAAGTAGCATTAAATGCTGGTCATTACAGCGGGTTGTGATCTTTAGCCACCCCATCTTGGCTGGTTCAATCCTAGTAACCGACCCGTGCCACTGCTTGTCAGAGATGGGACGTTTGGCTTGTCATGATGGGGGCGGCTACTAGAAAGTAGCCGACCCATCTTGGATGGCTAGTTTCAACTAGCCGCCCTTCACTTGGTCTCTGATAAAAGAATCAGAAATTAATGAAGGTTCTAATCAAACATACTATTAACCAAGCCATTATATTACCCCCTGGATATTCCCCTACCTCTTTTTTACTATAAATAGAGGAGGTCCCAAAACAATTCACAACATCAACATATCATATCATCAACATAATTCACACTCTAGAAATTCACATAAATCCCACACCCACTACTTGAAATCCCTAGAGAGAGAGCGAGAGAGAGAGAGTCCCATTTGTGAGAGAAAAACCCATTCCCTACACAAAATCACCCTCTCAATCCACCCTCCAAAACCCAGGTTGAACCTAGCTTAACCTCTATAAAAAACCAAACCCATTTCCTGCCCAGGTTCTGCCTAGATTGACCCAGGACCCGGACGGCTAACCCTAGCTCGCCGCCCCCTACCCGACGGCTCAAATTCACTAGCTGCCCCTCATCTACACCCCACCTACACCTCACTTGACCCAAGACTCCTTGGCCAAGCCAGAAGTGGAATAGGATTACCTGGTTTTTTTACCTCTGTGTAAGGTATATCCGTGTCTCAGAGCGGAGACCCCACAAACTCCCCCTGCAAGGCGATCAAATCCAACTCAACTTTTTCTTGCTTTTTTAAAAAACAGGTGGCGATCACACACACACACCAGAATCCCCTTGAGCCGCTGTCAGGCACCTCAACCAGGAACGAGACCCCCTCAACCTTTCTAGAGACGATCCGATCGAGCCCGCCAAGGCGCGCATCGGATCTGAATCCCCAAAAAACCCCCACACACGCAAATTTTTTCAACACCGATAAATCTGGCCATCACGGTGGGACATCCCTCATGAGAAAAACAACAAAAAGTAATCCTCTTCTGCCTCCCTTTTACAAGCTTGGCTAGAATGCTATCAACCCACTAGGAAGGTTAGAGTTTCCCACCCTCGAATCGGATCCTCCTTTATTCTGCATCACATCATCATTTACTGCTTTGTAAGCTGCACACTGCTGCGCAATCCTTTACTGCTTTCATAAGCCACACACCGCTGCGCAATCCTTTACTGGTTTGTAAGCCGCACACCGCTACGCAATCCTTTACTGCTTTGTAAGTCGCACACTGCTGCACAATCCTTTACTGCTTTCATAAGCCGCACGCAGCTGCGCAATCCTTTACTGCTTTATTTACAGCTTTATATCTGCATCCATTCCTTAAATCGTTCCACACTCATCTTGGAATCCCAACTAGAGGAGGAGATACTAGAGGAAAGAATCACCCAAAAGGGTCAGGCTACACAACTCCTGAGCCGTCTGTAGATACCCCAATTTTGACTGTCCAGAGAGACAGAAATACTTCAAGTAACACACGAAAATATCCCACAGTTGGACATCCAAGTAGAGAACCAAAGGTTCGGTGAACCTAAACCCTAACCCTAGCCTTGACCTGAACCTAAACCCTAACCCTAGCCTTGACCTAAACCTAAACCGGGAACCCTAAACCTAAACCTAAACCTTAACTTAAACCCTAACCCTAGCCTTGACCTAAACCTAAATCGGAAGCCCTAAACCCTAACCCTAACCCTAAGACCCAGAGACCCTGAGTCCCTGGCAAGGGGCGGCTAGATCTAATTAGCCGCCCCATACCAGGCGGCTAGTTAACACTAGCCGCCCCCCTAACCGCCCCTCTGGCCGACTTTGGACCAGTTCCCTGGATGGGACATAAAGCAGTATTAAATGCTGATCATTGCGGCGGGTCATGACCTTTAGCCGCCCTCTCTTGGCCGGATCAACCCAAGTAACCGACCCAAGCCACCGCTTGTCAGAGATGGGACGTTTGGCAGGTCATGATAGGGGCGGCTACCACGAAGTAGCCGCCCCATCCTGGGTGGCTAGTTGGAACTAGCCGCCCTTCACCTGGTCTCTGACTGAAGAACCAGAGAATTAATGAGGGGTCTAATCGAAACCAACCCACTCCATTACCCCCGGGATATTTCCCTGCCTCTCTTTTACTATAAATAGAGGAGGTCCCAAGCCCAAATACAACATCACCAATCAACATCTTCAATCCACCATCCTCACTTGATCAATCCCTTCCACCACTGGAAATCCCAAGAGAGAGAGAAAGATAGAGAGCCCCTTTTGTGAGAGAAAAATCTATTTCCTACACAAAAACACCCTCTCATTCCACCCTCCAGAAACCCGGGCTAAACCTAGCTTAGCCTCTGCCCAAAACCAAACCCATTTCCTACCGAAGTTCTGCCCAAACCAGACCAGACCTAGGACGGCTAAACCCTAGTAGCCGCCCCTCACCAGACGGCTAGATCCAACTAACCACCCCCTATACACACCCCATTTACACCCATATGTCCCAAGACTCCTTTTGTCAAGCCCCGGATGCAGAATATGATTATCTGTTTTTCACCTCTGTGTACGGTATATCCGTGTCTCAGAGCGGAAACCCCACAAACTCCCCACGTAGGCGATCAAATCCAACCCAACCTTTTCCTGCTTTTAGAAAAAGCAGGTGGCGATCACACAAACCCTGGAATCCTCTTGAGCCGCTATCGGGTGCCTCAACCAGGAACAACATCCTCACCCTTCCGAGAAGACGATCCGATCGAGCCCGCCAGGGCACGCGCACACCCTGAAGAACCCCACACACGCACGCGCACACCCGGCGCACCCCGCCGGATCCCCACCTCTGACACACACACCCACATTTCAGGGGAAGATTCCGACGATACCGACAAATCTGATGATCACGGTGGGACCTCCCTCGTGAAAAACAACAAAAGGTAATCCTCTCCTGCCCCCTTTTACAAGCTTGACTAGAATGCTATCAACCCTCTAGGAAGGTTAGAGTTTCCCACCCCTCGAATCAGTTCCTCCTCTACTTCGCATCACTACATCATTTACTGCTTTGTAAGCCGCACACCGCTGCGCAATCCTTTACTGCTTTGTAAGCCGCACACCGCTGCACAATCCTTTATCGCTTTATTTACTGCTTTATACCTGCATTCGTTCCCTTAAATCATTTCACACGCATCACAGAATCCCGCATAGAGGAGGAGATACTAGAGGAAAGAATCCACCAAGAGGATCAGGCCACGCAATTCCTGACCCATCTAGAGGAAAAGATGGTCAGTCTAGGATACCAATCCGTAGACGACATGTTTCATGACCTCGCCGACTACCGCCAGGTCAAAACCCTAAGACAGGAGGCCCCTGTCGAAACCCCTAAGGCCGTTCCCAAAACCCCGTTCACACCCAGTCACTCGGTGAACCCGAGCTTCTTTTCATTCACGCCCCCTTCCCCCATGAATCCAACATTCCCAACCGTTTCCATCCCAAGCCCTTACCAGGCCACCCCAAACCCGGGACCATTAGGCAGCCCTCCCAGGGGAGAAACGCTGGATGAAACCATTCAGAGAATCCTCTCCGAGACTGGTCCCTCAGCCCCCAAACACATGTCTCTACATAATCTGAGACAAATCCCGTCAGTCCATCTACCGGAGGGATTCAAAATCCCCAAATTTCGCCGGTATAGCGGTCGTGGAGACCCAGACATCCATTTAACTGCCTTTTATCTAGACGCACGCCCGTTTCTAGATAATCAACCTCTGCTAGTCTTCCTCTTCCAGAAATCATTGGAAGGAGAAGCACTACAATGGTTCTCCACCCTCCCTGTAGATCACTTGTCGAACTTCTCGGCTGTAAGCGAGAAGTTCTTAGGCCGCTACGGTTACCAGAGGATCAGAACCCCCTCTATTTCAGATTTAACCATAGAGAGAATGAGGCCTAGGGAGGAATTTGAACAATACGTGTCTCGGTGGCGCACACTTGTCCACCGGACCGGCCTGCAACTCACGGAATGTCAAGAAATTGACATGATGTTACAGAGCCTGAGTCCAGAGCTTCGTACGAGCCTTTCGTACGGGGATTGTACTACGTATCAGCTTCTAATTGACCGCCACAACAGGATTTCCCGTTGTGCAGCCCCAGTAGTCCAAACCCAGTCCCCACCTATCAGCCATAGGGTTGGACAACCGCCTCGCAAGGCACAAACCCCCACGGTAGAGGGGATTATTACACAAGTATCGGCAATCTACCCGAACGGAGCACGAGTTCCTAATCGAGGAACGGCTCCGAGACAGTACATGTCCGGTTCATCCGGGTATGCACCGTCTCGGCCAATCAACCAAAACTTCACTACTCGATCAGTACCCATCCCCATGCCGATACGACAAAACCCCGCAACCCATGATTCCCCAATTCAGGCGCCCCCAATCCAAAACCAGGACCAAAGCAGGAAACCCTTCTATCCTCTCTCCCCAAGAACGCAAGGTATAGCCCCTAGAGAACCCGCGCGCATCCCCCGTGATAAGGCTACACCTTCTTCCTTCTACGGCCCAAGATGGTCAAACAGAAGAGATAGCTACCCTCCCCTTCCAGAAACCCTAGGGAACATCTTCAGAGCCTTATTAAAAGTCAATGGCATTTCCTTACCCACGGCTAGACCTTCGCCTATCGGTGCTGACCCCACCCGTTTTTGTCAGTATCATCGACATCACGGCCACACCATTGAACAATGCTCCTCGTTTAGAGACATTGTCTACAACCTTGACGAAGAGAGGCGCTTAGACTGGGCCACCATCAGGGGACTCAAAAACAACCTAGCTGCAAAATCACTAGAAGTCAAGACAACCCCGGAAACCCCAACCCTGTAGAAACCACAACTCAAGACCTAAGGCCGGCCACGAAGGCTCCCTTGGAAGAACCTGAGAGCCTAAGCTATGAAAGCGTCTACATCATAAAAGACGCTGACCATGAAGAGTCACCCAGGATCATCCCAGGTGGCTTAATCTTACCAGCCCCTTACCCCGTCCTACCAGTCCCCTCCCCCATTCTCCCCAAACCCACAAAGCTCTCTCTCCCTAAAAAACTCCAACCATTATCCCCCTCACCAATTAACGAAAGCCTATACCCATTAAAAAAACCCCCCGAACCATCATTGACGCACTGAACCATCATACTACTAGAGCAGGTAGAATTTTCAACACTATACCCTCTTATAGACACCCCCTGCCTGAAACAGAGACTGAGGAGCCCCGCACCGGAGATAAGATCGACATCCTTGACCAACTCTGAAAAATCCCCGCCAAAATTTCCATTTTAGAGCTAATCGAAACCTCAGAACACCACCAGCAGGCTCTAAGAATGTTCCTAGAATGAATCCAAGTCGACCCACAAATCTCTACCCTAGGTGTACCAATAGCTCTAGCCACCGCAGGACTACGGCCCATCATAACCTTTAGACCTAAAGAAGAGATTCATGATAAGGTCGTTAGCACCTCAACCCTATGCATAACGATTAACCTCGAAGGATACTCGGTGGATAAAGTTCTAATTGACACTGGGGCAGGAGTAAACCTCATATCACTACAAACCTTCGAGCACATTGATGGACGCATAACTACACTCTTCGAAACGGACACCCGTATATTTGCCTATGACAAAATGGCTCATCCGGTTCTAGGCTTTAAGGACTTTCGATTAAAGGTAGGGCCGCTAGAAACTAGCGCTAAAGCTTATGTCCTAGAAATGGATTCAGATTATAATATGATCCTAGGACGTAAATGGCTAGCATCCATAAAGGGGGTCTCCTCTCCCCTACACCAATGTTTGAAATTCCCCTTGGGAGGTCGAATAATCAAAATACAAGGGGATGCAATCAAAGGACCTAAATCAAGGTTCGTCGATAATGAAACCATCACTGTAAAAACCAGTAGCCCAAAACCCATAGAAGCCACCATCCACATCTTAGATTTCCCAGCCGATTGGCTAAATCCCCGGAACACTCTCTCCGTTACCACAAAAGCAAGCCACCCTAGGCTTGAGAACCCTGGCTGGCATATCATGGGGACCATGGGTTACCTTCCCGGGGAAACCCTGAGACACAAAAATGGGATCTTGGACCCCATCAAACTCCCGGCATGGCTAGATAAGAAAGGCATTGGCTCATCCAAGCATCACCCTAAACCAAAGGGAAAATACAATTGGAGGTTGTACAAACATTTCGTAAGAGGAATAATCGTAGAGCCCGCCAAAGAAGTCGTATGCCCCTACCCCCTGGACCCTATCCCGGAGACAGAACCAGACTATCTCTCTGGCTCCCTAGAATGGCTATTCCCACACCCTGGTAAACACCTAAACACACACTCACCGCCAGATGATAAAACTCCAGCTGACCCAGCCTCCTTTTCTCGCAGTGCTCAAGCATCGCTACAAAGGAGTTCCAGCTGCTGGAGGAAAGTCGGTTGAAACAATTCCACCAATCCAGTAGGTTGTAAATAATAAGTGTCTTTTCTGTTAAAAAAAACACACAAAAAATGGAAACCAAAACCCTAGGGTCCCTGTTCGGCAATGATGACTTCACCCCAGTATGGCACCCCTTTAATGTTGACTCTGATCTCCTGAATAAACTACATCGTCTAGTCAGTCAAGCTAAAAGTCCCGACCCTAGTGCCTCGTCCAAAACAGACAAACCTACTAGGACTCAAATTCCTGACCAGATCATTAGCAGTTTAGAGGGGTATAGCAGGACCATATTAGGTTTAGAAAAATTTGAATCAATAGCAGTTATAGAAGAACCAGACCTAGATAACATAGAGAACCTAGACGATGGTCTAGGGGTCTTCGAAATTTGTGATGAGGACAATGAAGAAAAAGAGGACCTGTCTAAAGAATTCAAGCAGAGCCTTCAAAGGTTCGATGAAAAGACAGAAGAAGCAGACGAGAAGATAGAGGAGCAAAACCTAGGGACAAAAGCTGACCCTAAAATCATTTCAATTAGCGCAGGACTAAGTCACGATGAGAGAGAGGGCCTGGTTAAAATATTACATGAGTATAAAGACGTCTTTGCCTGGTCTTACAAGGACATGCCTGGACTCGATACCTCGTTAGTCGAACATCAGTTAATCTTAGAACCAAACGCAAAGCCAGTAAAACAAAAACTGAGACGCCTTCATCCCGAGGTGGCTTTAAAAATCAAAGATGAGGTAGACAAACTCCACCAGGCTAAATTTATGCGGGTAGTCTTATACCCAAAATGGGTAGCGAATATCGTTCCAGTGTCCAAGAAGGATGGGAAGATCCGGATATGCATCGACTTCAGGGACCTCAATCGAGCGTGCCCAAAGGATGACTTCCCACTCCCACATATTGACCTCCTTGTCGACAACACGGCAGGGTATGAGATGCTCTCATTCATGGATGGCTTTTCTGGATACAACCAGATCCGACTGGCAGAAAAAGACCAAGAAAAGACTTCCTTTACCACACCCTGGGGAACTTACCACTACATAGTGATGCCTTTCGGGCTCAAAAATGCAGGCGCAACATATCAAAGGGCTATGACCTCAATATTCCATGATATGATGCACAAACTAGTACAAGTATATGTGGATGATATCTTAGTTAAATCTAGGACTCGAATAGGACACGCAGACATACTCAGGCAAGTACTACAGAGGTGCAGGGAGTATTCGCTTAAAATGAATCCAAAGAAATGTCGCTTTGGGGTCTCCTCTGGGAAACTTTTAGGATTCATGGTAAGTAAACGGGGAATAGAAATAGACCCGACCAAGGCAAAAGCCATCGCCCAAATACCCCAACCCAAGAACCTAAAAGACTTGAGGGGGCTCGTACGAAGGTTGCAATTTATTAGGAGATTTATCTCGCAACTCGCTGAAAGATGTCGCCTCTTTTACAAACTATTAAAAGGAGGAGTTAGGTTTAATTGGGATAGTGAATGCCAAAAGGCCTTTGATAATTTAAAAAAGTACCTTCTTAATCCCCCAGTCCTTTCGGCCCCAGTGCCCGGACGACCCCTGCTCCTCTATATAGCTGCAACTAAAGAAGCCATTGGTGCAGTGCTTGCACAACACGACGACATGGGAAGAAAGGAAAAGGCCATTTACTACCTAAGTAAAACCCTGATTGAATACGAAAAAGCCTACCCTCCTACAGAAAAGGCTTGTCTAGCATTAGTATGGGCTTCCCAAAAGTTGCGACATTACTTTCTTGCCCACAAAGTCAAATACTTTGCCAAAATGGACCCAGTAAGGTTCCTATTCGAGAAAGCCGTATTAACTGGACGCTTAGCCCGATGGCAAGTACAGTTAAACGAATTTGACATCACATACGCCACTCAAAAATCCATCAAAGGGCAACCTATTGCTGACCACCTCACTCAACTACCCCTCCCTGATTACGAACCAGTGAAAACTGACTTCCCGGACGAAGAAATATTTGCGCTTATTGAAGAAAAGAATAGGGAGATGTGGACGCTATACTTCGATGGAGCGGTCAACCAAAAGGGAAAGGGAATAGGAATAGCACTAATCTCCCCCGAAGACGTCATTATCCCACGAGCGTTTCAGCTTACGTTTAAAGCCACCAACAATATTGCCGAATACGAGGCCCTGATAGCAGGTTTGAAGGCAGCCCTAGCCCTAGGAGCTAAAAATTTAGACATCGTTGGGGACTCCCTCTTAGTAATCTGCCAAACCTGAAGCCGTACAGAGAACTAGCCATAGTCCTGCTAAAACAATTCCGTGAGGTTACTCACATTTTCATACCCTGGACCGGCAATATTCTTGCAGATTCTCTAGCCTCTTTAGCCTCATCGCTCACCTTCCCCTTATCTAGAACATCTGAAACAATCACTATCCATAGACTGGAAGCACCTGCCACCGAACTCTGTGACTATAAAACTTGAGATCTCCTTAAAAAGAACCAAACCAACAAAAATGCTAGTACCACGGAAATCCTAGCCCTTGAACTAGGAGATATCGACGACGGAAATCCCTGGTACTTTGACATAAAAAATTACCTTGAAAACAGTTCATTCCCAAGCTACGCTACTAGCAACGATCAGAAAATAGTCAAAAGGGTGGCGGTCAAATACTACCTCCGAGGGGGGATACTCTTCTGAGCCTCCTTCAATGGGGAACTACTTAGGTGCTTGGACGACGAAGAAGCATATACCATTGTAGAAGAAGCTCACTTTGGGGTATGCGGAGGACACGTCAACGCCCAGATGCTAGCGAAAAAGGTACTAAGAATGGGCTACTATTGGCCCACGCTTGAAGGGGATTGCAACAAATACGTTAAGCGTTGTATCCAGTGTCAAACTCATGCCAACAAAATACACGCACCAACATCTTCTTTACATCCCATGACTTCACCATGGCCCTTCTCTATGTGGGCATTAGATGTGATAGGACCATTCCGGGACACTATAGAAAACACGACCTAGAAAGCCTTCATCCTCACCGCTAAAATGGGCTGAAGCCGAGTCCTATGTAGTAATTAAAAGCTCTACCCTGGCTCGTTTTGTCCGCACTCACATCCTCGCACGATTCGGCACCCCCAAAGCGATTATAACTGACAATGGCCCCCAGTTCATCTCCCAAGAATTCCGAGACCTATGCAATAAACATCATATAGAACTTCATCATTCCACGCCATATTATCCACAGGGGAACGGACAAGCAGAGGCCACCAACAAAACCTTGCTCAAAATTATAAAGAAAATGGTAGAAACCCATAAGGCTACCGATTGGCCTGATAAGTTGGTAGACGCCCTCTGGGCATACCGAACCTCCATTAGGACACCCACTGGTCAAATCCCCTATTCACTCACGTTTGGGGCCGAAGCAGTAGTACCTTACGAAATCCTCATCCCATCCTTAAGAATAGTACTAGAAGAAGACCTCCAAATTGAGGAACTATTATGCCTCGAACTACTAGATGAGAAAAGATTAAGAGCGGCAGACCATGCCTAGGCCTACCAAAGAAGGGTGGCAAGGGCATTTGAAAAGAAGGTAATAAAAAGAAATTTTGAAATCGGGGAATTAGTACTTAAGCAAATCATGCCATCAAGACAGCCTCACCCAAGAGGGAAGTTGCAACCCACATGGGAGGGACCCTATGTGATCACCCATGTCTATTCAGGGAATGCCTACTATCTGGTAGATGCCGAAGGAGTCGAGGTTCCAGGTTCATGGAATGCACTTTATCTAAAGAAATTCCATGCATGAATAGATTTCAATACTTAAGAACTATTATTCTTCCTTCCTGCGATTACCAGCGTTTAGTACTTGATGATAGAATTATAAGACTCTCAAAGATAAACTCGTATCTATTTGAACACATCTCCGCCAAATCATGTTGTTTCCTTCACACACGTATAACTGGACTAGATTCACCTAAAAGAACAGAAATTGCCTACCCCGTAGACTGGGACAATTTAAAACCCCCAAAGCAAAACATCCCTTATTTCCGCCCCACTCGTATTAACCCTATGTCAAAATGATGAGTTACCTAGACTTGGCATATGTCCCAAAACTGGATCTGGCACTATATAAACACTTCTAGAGGGGAAGCATGAAAAGAATCGGGGTGAAAAACAGAAGAGCCCCCCCCCCCTCAAATCAAATAAAAAAAATCAGGCAATGAGAGGCCAACAAAAGAAAAATAACACCCAAGTGAACGGGTTAAACTCTCTATTTTAGCAGGCTTTCACGCCTTTACGCACGGTATACGCTAGACAACGGCTATACCAGTACATATCCAAACAACGGACTGTACTTTCACCCAAAATAAAGAAGTGGTAAAAAGAAGAAAGCCAGAGGAACCTAGAAAGTAAGACATGTGCTAGACTGGGACAATTCTAAAATATTACCCGAAAGGAAGATATTTCTCTTACCCCATTCCCCCCCCCCCTTTTTATTTTCGCAATGGGAGTCAAAATTGAACTATGTCTGCTGGGAAAGTCAAAATTTCGACCAAAGGTAGATCATTTCCAGGTTTACAAATTACACACACTCACGTGAGTTCACTTAGAAACTTGCTTGTCCAAGGGAAGCTTATTTGACTCGACTCTTGGTACACTCATGGATTTTTCAGCATGTTTAGAATAATACGATTAAGCATTTGAAAACCATGAACCTAGAAAAATCGACACCTAAGGCTTATACCGTTCAAATACAATCCTGGTTTGGATATGGGTGACCACAAGGGCTCCTCCATAGGGACTTGATGGCATCTTTTACTTCAGAAAGTCGAGACATTACCCTCTCACGTAAGAAACCATTGAAGAACTAAAATGCCCCCTTATGCCAACTATACTTATGCATAAGCTTGCATTTTCCTTTTCCAAAACACCTTGGCGTCTGATTTTCTTGGAATATTAGAGTTGACCCCCCGTACCTAAATATTAAAATTGTCCACACTCATTTCGTGCCCTTGCCGCACATGCCTGAGAAGAAATTGTCCCACCTTTACACACACTTAAGAGTTTTTCTCACGCACTTGGAATCCCTTCCTTGCATACTAAAGCATGGTCTCCAGCACTTTACTTTCTCGCATTATCTTTTCCATTTCACCTTAAGATAGGTTGTAGCCCTTGACAATTCAAGCAACAGGGCTCGAAAGTCAGTGCAGGGGCGCAATCTGGACAGATTTAACACTTGGTCCATGGAAGGAATGTTTTTATAGGCCCCGAAGGTTGAAACGGTCACAAAGAGTTTCAGCGGCAGCAGTAGACCGGAGTAGCAGAACCAAATTGCCCCAGGCAGGGGGCGGCTAAACTCAACTAGCCGCCCCTCACTGGGCGGCTAGTTTACACTAGCCGCCCCTGCCCTTTGTTTCAGGTGAGGATGTCCCAGGCAGGAGGCGGCTAAGCACAACTAGCCGCCCCTCACTGGGCGGCTAGTCCCCTTGCCTGCACCTATTTCAGTTATGGCAATCCATGTCCAATCAACTCTTCAACACTTCTTTACCTATTGAGATCAATTCTTCCCAAAACCTGCATGTACACATTTCATACACATATTCACACACAAAACCTGTATAGACACCATGCTAAAACAATTATATATCAAAACCCTACACCCATCCATGAATTAAACATATAGAAACACCAAAATCACCCATCCACGAAATACGCGTTTTTCTAAATAAAGGAAGCTCTTTAAATACCTAAACATCCATGCAAATTATTCTAAACCATGCATATAAACGAGAAATTAAATTGTCTCGCCAAAACCACAAACATAGACTGTTTTTCTAAACCTAAGAGAGCATAAAAAGGAATCTTTTCCTTCTAAACACTCCAAACTCCGAAGTCTTGAGCTATGCTTCACCGAAATATCACCTAAAAACAAAAACAAAAGAAGAAAAGCATGAATTCATCGCATATATACTATTCTTCTACCTAAAACCAAGACACAAAGAAGCTATACCTCGGCGTATCGTCATCCGCTAGAGGCTGAGTAGGAAGAACATCATGACGTGGCTGAGAAGGGAGCGGCGGCTGAGGAGAGGACTGAACCTCTGGAGCGTCGGAAGCGGCAAGTGTCTCTCGAACCGAAGACCCAGCCCTCGTATATATCCCACAACTCCGAGATGTTGAAGGATGAGAAGCACGGCTGAAGGTGGCCCTGGTAGCCAAGGAAGCCGAGAGAGAATGGTCAGGCTCAAGCGGTAGAATGTCGAGGTCTGCCTCGGTCATAAAGCCCCCTCCAACCAATTTCCCCTCATAGTCGCCTCCCAAAGACGGACTTGCTGCATATCTCTATCTCTCCTCTCCAATCTCTGTCGGAGGCAACTCTCTGTCCCTCTAGCCCGATCCTCGGCGGCCCTCAACCTCTCCTCCAACTCCCTTGCCCTCACCTTTGATGCCCTGAGCGTCTCTCAGTCCCTATCCCCGGCCGCCTGGAGCGAACGAACCAAGTCCCCCATCAAACCTCCAGGAACGCCCGCTGAAGCCTCCAACTCCGACACCCTCATCTGGAGGGAGTTCCTCTCACAGCCTAGGGTAATGAACCCCTCCTCTCTCAAAGACATCATGGACCTCAGCCGGTCCATCTCCTCCTCATCCCGAGAAGCCCTACCCCTCGCTTGGCCCAGCTCCATCCGTATGGCCGTCAACTCGCTTCGGGCCGCATCCAACTCCCTCGTCAGTTCGAGCTCCTGCTCAGAAACCATGGAAGGAGGAGGGGCGGAAGAAGAGGAAGCACCGTCGGCCCTCGCTCTCGAAAGAGCATCCACTTGAGCCACGAGGACCCGGACCTGGTCCTGCAAGTATCCTCTCTGTACCCGCAGCGCCTCTATCTGCCTGGCCCGTGCTTGGAGATGCTCATTGGTGGTCTTGAGCCTCTTCTCCATCTCATTCAACTCGACCTACAAAAAGAAACACCACTCAGAAAACATTCAAGCAAAGGAGAACGAAGAAGAGAAGGAAGGGTTTCCAAACTTACATAGGCATCCGGGATCTCCTCCTCCATCGTCCCGAGGATACCCGCATACTCCTTACGATACCAAGCAAGGTATTCGTCACTCGAAGTCACCTCAGGACGACGCTCCACCAAGACGCCTCGGCTCATCCATCCCGCCACATATGTAGCGTAATTCCTCGGGAGATTCGTGTCCCGAGAAATCCCGGCCACCAGAATCAAGGGGCGCCGCGGCAGAGGATCGGGCACCCACTGATGATAGCCAAGCAGGTGAACGACCCGGCTGATCGCATGGAACACGACCTCGTTGAAATAGATCAACCAGGCATCTCGCGCCAGAGCCTCGGGAACCTCCTCTGGATAAGGCTTCCACGTCATCTAAAAAACATCAAAGATAGGAAGAGTGCTCAGTCAAAAGAAAACCAAATACAAGCTAAGGAAATTCGACGAAAAACTTATATCTCTTCCTCCAACAAGGCGCGGAAGGCCTCCCGGAATTGGGCGAGGCGATGCAAGCGGGAAGACCCCCGGGGTTCCCATCTCATAGTCCAAGGGAGGGCATGATCAAACGGAGCCAAAGTCAGGCGATCAATAGCGAAGTGCTCGTACCCGAAGACCTAACAAAGCAAGAGGGAAACTATCACGATCAAAGTGAGCTAAGCCGAAAAAAGGCATTTACCACTCACTTACACATACCTGAAGAAATGGCACGAAGCCGCCAAGGTTCTTTCCCCCGGCCCACTTGACCTTCTTCGAGAGCTTCGCAAATAGATGGGCAAGCATCGCCGCTCCCCAAGCATAGCGCCCCATGCCCTCCAAGTCCCTCATCAGCAAAAGAGAATGTGAGGAAACCTTATCAGAGGCCGTTGAGAAGAGGACCCAGCCAAAGAAGTAAAGGAAGATCACCCTCAACTCCCTCCGTGCCCTCTGTGGGCACGCGGCCGCCTCTCTCGCCTCGATCATCACCAGCCTCCTCTCGAAGCTAGTTGCAGCTTCGCCCTTCTGACGCTCTGTAAAGGAACCAAGGCCATACTGTCCCGAAAGCCTCCCCAAAGGGATCCAGTTCAGCGTCCGCTCCCGCTCCACGAACTCCCATTCCCCGATCAGCTCTCGGAAAAGCCCCTGTAGTCCGCAAGGGTGGCCGCAATCACTGCCTCCCCCAAAACCGGAAGTCCAGTGATCCGATGGACGTCCTCGAGCGTCGGCATGACAGCGCCGGTAGGGAGGATGAACGTACAACTCTCCGGGTCCCATCTCTCCGCCAATGCCTCCACATATGGGCGATGGACGTGGAATGGCTCGATCAAAAAGAAGGAACGGAAGCCCGCTCCATCCACTAGGCCCCTCTCCTCCTGCCCCAAGGCATCGTACCACCGTTTAGTCCCATGCCAAACTGCCCGAATACGATTCGGCCGCTACAAAACGAAACACGCAAAAAAGGGGGAACATGGGTTAGTTTAAAAGCAATCAAGAGGTGAGAATCCAAAATCTGTGAATTCATTTTAAACCATGCTTAGCAAAGTAAAACTTCCATATGCTAAAATAAAAGACCGAAGCATGAAAATAAGAAACTACAAATGACCACGCATGCAAACAAAATATATCATCCCACCGTGGTCACCACTCACACTCTTTCTTGCATCACGGCCTATCATGCTTATGTACTTTCCCTAAACACACCTAAAACATATAGAAAGCACTTGAACCCATGAAATGCATGCATACAATTTCTCATGCTCTACCACGATCAAACACGTACGAAGTCATATACACGTAGAAAAGTATCGCATGCAAGCATACTAGCCATATCCCTTCTCTCCTTTATATGCATATAACAAACATGGATATATATATAGAAATTGCCCCCTCCCTATAAAAAATAAACCCATACAGCATGCTTACACATCCCACCGTGATTAACTTATACACCAAGCATGCTTATTAACAATACACATACACAAATATGCTAAATCATTTATTCATACCACCAAGACACATGCATATACACCAATGTAAAAGGCTAAGACTAAAAGGTTAGGAACATACCACGGCCCGTGTGGACCCAGGAGCGTCCACCTCGGCCTCGTCGGGATCGTCCATCCCATCGTCATCCCCCTCCTCTTCATCCTCCTCGAACATGGCCTCCTCGGCCTCAGCACCAACACCGGCCTCCGCAGCCCCGGTGCCCATACCCTCGGCCTCCCCGACCTCATCCCTAGCCTCTCCAGTCCCCTCCAGTCTCCCCGCGCCGGAGATAAACTCCGCGAAAGCCCCCATAGCCCTACTTTCCTCCTCCTCAGCCCTGGCCTACGTGGCCTCCCTATCCAACATCCCAACGAGGGCATCCAACGACGCCCTCACCTCCTCACTAACTTCCTCGACCCCTACCCCCTCGGTTGCACCCTCAATCGATCCTCTGACCCCCAAAACCACCCCCTCGACTGCCACCGGTCGATCCCCACGCCTTCTCTTGCGTGTATAGCCTATCATACTCCCCCTACCTCCGGGACAGCCCCCGAAGGCAAATCCCCGACCTCACCCACGCCGATGTCCGCCGGCGGCACCTCCGTCGTACCCGTACCCTCTCCCACGGCCTCGACCTCCGGCCTATTGCTCTCCGATGATGAAAAGCTCGGGCTACGCTCTCCACGAGCCACCCGTGGTCGTTTTCCCCTCGAAACGATCGTCTTCGACCTCGTCATCTTCCTCGATTTAAAAAGAAAAAGGAGAACCCAAACCTAGGGTTTCAAAATCAAGAGAAAGAGAAAGATTGAGGTCGAAATGGAGGAAAGAAAGGCAAAGAAATCAGGGTTTTTGAGTTTGAAACCGAAGAGAAGAAGAGAGCAGCGAAGAGAAACCGTTTTGAAACGTATGGAGAGAGAGAGGGTCTTTTCAGTTATAAGGGACCCGGTCTAGGGGCGGCTACACGCGAGTAGCCGCCCCCTCTCGGGCGGCTAGTTAACACTAGCCGCCCCTCCCAGTTTCTTCGTTTTCATTAAAAACCCCTTTCCAATCTCTTTTCAGCCCTAAATTCCAAGGTTCTCCGTACCAAACAACCATGTATTGGTTTATTTCCAGACAGTACTTGACCAAACACAACTTTCCCAAAGTTTTACCGCACTTTCAGTAACATTCAAATTCGAATTTCTTCAGTTCTGGTTCTTTTCCAGAGTTCTTATCCTTCGGATGATCCAATTCACCCAACTCAACTTTTACTTGATTTATGTCGGCGATATCCCCTCCTTGCTGAGTTTTTTCAAGCACAGGAACGGTAGGCACGAGGAAACTGACGCTGGGCTGCTCCGCGCACGATAGTTAAGAACCCCGACCGCGGGTTGGATCACTCACCATTTACTTTTCCCCGCCTTCCACCTGGATCATCCTTCCGGTTAAAAATTCTAAGTCAAGACCTAGCCTCTGACGGTCTAAATCAACTCCCTGAAAGGTACTGTTTGTATTGGCATAAACTCTTGAAGGTCGGGCCGGCCAAAATAGGGTCTCTTTCCTTATCATCGGTCGAAGTCTTTCCTGCTTTGCACAAAGACTCCGTCTGATGAGAGACAATTATAGATACCCCAATTTTGACCGTCTAGAGAGACAGAAATACTTCAAGTAACACACGGAAATATCCCACAGTTGGACATCCAAGTAGAGAACCAAAGGTTCGGTGAACCTAAACCCTAACCCTAGCCTTGACCTGAACCTAAACCTTAACCCTAGCCTTGACCTAAACCTAAACCGGGAACCCTAAACCTAAACCTAAACCTAAACTTAAACCCTAACCCTAGCCTTGATCTAAACCTAAACCGGAAGCCCTAAACCCTAACCTAACCCTAAGACCCAAAGACCCTGAGTCCCTGGCAAGGGGCGGCTAGATTTAACTAGCCGCCCCATACCAGGAGGCTAGTTAACACTAGCCGCCCCCTGGCCACCCCTCTGGCCGACTTTGGACCAGTTCCCTAGATGGGACATAAAGCAGTATTAAATGCTGATCATTGCGGCGGGTCATGACCTTTAGCCGCCCTCTCTTGGCCAAATCAACCCAAGTAACCAACCCAAGCCACCGCTTGTCAGAGATGGGACGTTTGGCAGGTCATGATAGGGGCGGCTACCAGGAAGTAGCCGCCCCATCCTGGGCGCCTAGTTGGAACTAGCCGCCCTTCACCTGGTCTCTGACAGAAGAACCAGAGAATTAATGAGGGGTCTAATCGAAGCCAACCCACTCCATTACCCCCGAGATATTTCCCTGCCTCTCTTTTACTATAAATAGAGGAGGTCCCAATCCCAAATACAACATCACCAATCAACATCTTCAATCCACCATCCTCACTTGATCAATCCCTTCCACCACTAGAAATCCCAAGAGAGAGAGAAAGAGAGAGAGCCCCTTTTGTGAGAGAAAAATCTATTTCCTACACAAAAACACCCTCTCATTCCATCCTCCAGAAACCCAGGCTAAACCTAGCTTAGCCTCTGCCCAAAACCAAACTCATTTCCTACCGAAGTTCTGCCAAAACCAGACCATACCTAGGACGGCTAAACCCTAGTAGTCGCCCCTCACCAGACGGCTAGATCCAACTAGCCGCCCCCTATACACACCCCATTTGCACCCCTATGTCCCAAGACTCCTTTAGTCAAGCCCCGGAAGCAGAATACGATTATCGGTTTTTCACCTCTGTGTACGGTATATCCGTGTCTCAGAGCGGAGACCCCACAAACTCCCCATGTAGGCGATCAAATCCAACCCAACCTTTTCTTGCTTTTAGAAAAAGCAGGTGGTGATCACACAAACCCTGGAATCCTCTTGAGCCGCTATCGGGCGCCTCAACCAGGAACGACATCCTCACCCTTCCGAGAAGACGATACGACCGAGCCCGCCAGGGCACGCATCCGATCCGAATCCTCGAAGAACCCCCACAAACGCACGCGCACACCCCGCGCACCCTGCCTGATCCCCACCTCTGACACACACACCCACATTTCGGGGGAAGATTCCGACGATACCGACACTGTCTAGAGGAAAAGATGGCGAGTCTAGGGTACTAAACGGTAGAGGACATGTTTCATGACCTCGCTGATTACCGTCATACCAAGACCTTGAGATAAGAGACCCCTGTCAAAATCCCCCAGGCTACTCCCAAAACCCCGTCCACACCCAGTCGCTCGGTCAATCCGAAGTCTTTTCATTCGCCCCCCTTTCCCCCGCAAATCCCATATTCCTGACCATTTCTACCCTAGGCCCTTACCAGGCCACCCTAAACCCGGGACCGCTAGGTAGCCCTCCCAGGGGAGAAATGCTAGATGAAACCATATGGAGAATCCACTCTAAAACTGGTCCCTCAGCCCCCAAGCACATGTCTCTACATAACCTGAGACAAATCCCGTCAATCCACTTAACGGAGGGATTCAAAATCCCCAAATTCCATCGGTATAACGGTCATGGAGACCCAGACATTCATCTAACTGCCTTCTATCTAGACGCCTGACCGTTTCTAGATAATCAACCTCTGCTAGTCTTCCTCTTCCAGAAATCATTGGAAGGAGAAGCATTGCAATGGTTCTCCACCCTCACTATAGATCACTTGTCGAACTTCTCGGCTGTGAGCGAGAAGTTCTTAGGCTGATACGGATACCAGAGGATCAGAACCCCCTCTATTTCGGATTTAACCGTAGAGAGAATGAAGCATAGGGAGGAATTTGAACAATACGTGTCTCGGTGGCACACACTTTTCCACCGGACCAGCCTGCAACTCACAGAATGTCAAGAAATTGACATGATGTTGCAGAGTTTGAGTCCAGAGCTCCGTACGAGCCTTTCGTACAGAGATTGTACTACGTATCAGCTTCTAATTCACTGCCACAACAGTATTTCTCATTGTGCCCCCCAGTAGTCCAAACACAGTGCCCACCTATTAGCCATAGGGTTGGACAACTGCCACTTAAGGCACAAACCCCCACGGTATAAGGGATTACCCAAGTATCGGCACTCTACCCGAATGGAGCACATGCTCCTGATCAAGGAACAGCTCTGAGAGTACACACCCGGTTCGTTCAGATATGCGCCGCCTCGACAAGCTAATCAAAGTTTCACCACCCGATCAGTACACCCCCCCCCCGTACCGACACAACTAAGTCCTATATTCCAAAACTTTATAAATCAGATCTCTGTAAGTGTAGATCCTGTAATGCATATTGGAAAGCAAAAGTTAGAACCTACTATACAACCCCTGATGGAAGAACCTGAAGACCTACCTAGGAATATTTCGGGTGGCCTAATCTTACCCGGCACATTTCCCAATACACCCAAACGCTATCAAGCCCCTCCCCCTATACATAGAATAAGTACCCGAGCCCATCCTAGTTCATCTCATGAAGGGAGGTCCCATCCAGCCATTGAACCATTTTTTCCAGACACAACCTAGTCAGACATGTAGCAATAGAGCCATAGTTCCTCCTGTCTGCGCCCCGCTCCACCGAAGACACAATCCTTTGTTCCCCAACAACCACCCCAAAGGAAATACACCGCTATTCCACCCCCATCGACCTATGAGTCACCAGTACCCGAAATTATTGAATCCGTAGAATGTTCCAAGCCGAACTCTAACGATGATAAAGAGTTTTTGGCTGGAGAACTATCGGAACTCTCTTACCCTACACCAATACAACCTGAATCCACCATCCAAAACCTACAATCAACTAAATTTGAATCCCCATTACTTCTACCTATTCAAAATAAAGTCATATCAATGCCCGTCAAACCTACCTTAATGATCTCAGATGACCCACATCTTGACTCATCCGATTCGAAGATCGACCAAGATCTAGATCAATCAATTGAGTATGTTCTTGAATCAGAACCACTCATATTTAGAAATACACGATTTAAGGGAGAAGTCGAGCTATCCCGACTGTCAGATCCACTTAACTTGCCTTCCCATCTGTCACAGGAATCCCCTCTTTTAAACTCCCCCACCATATCCAAATCAATTATTCCATATCTGGCCCACCAGCCCTTGATTGCACCATTTGATGAGCATTTAGCCTCACCATCATTCGGACCTCAACATTATGGTGAACCATGCTCCTTGCACCTGTTCAGTCAGTAGTCGCCCTCGCAACTTGCTTTTCCATAACCACATCTTTATTGGCTGACCCACCTTTGAGGAAAGAATCTCTTCCTCCTAAGGGTCTATGACAGATCAAGCGCCACCCGCGCTTTCGACAATATTTAGGCTTTGATATTCTGTAGATGCTCTCAGAATAGATGCTGAACAACAGTGGTTGAAAAGACGTCGAACACGCTTCAAAATAGAGAAGAATCGATACACAATGAATGCTACATCAGAAAATTCAAGTATCATTCTCCTGAAGATCCTTCAATTTGAGCCTCCTTAGAGGACTCACCTTGAACCATCATTCCTGGAGGCCACCCTTCAGTGCTACATATACTAAAGAGACATCAAAAGATTTGTTTACTTTCAGCCCATTTACATGCTTTCACAAACAAAATAAAACCAAAAAAATGAGAAAAGATAAGGAGCGACAGACCACACCCAGGCCTACCAAAGAAGGGTGGCAAGGGCATTAAAAAAGAAAGTAATAGAAAGGAAATTCAAAATCGGGGAGTTGGTACTCAAGCAGATCATGCCATCAAGGTAGCCCCACCCAAGAGGAAAGCTGTCGCCCACATGGGAAGCACCCTATGTGATCACCCATGCCTACTCCGGGAATGCCTACGGCTTGGTAGACGCCGAGGGAGTTGAGATTTCAGGTTCGTGGAATGCACTTTATCTAAAGAAATTCCATGCGTGAAAATTTCAATACTTGAGAAATATTATTCTTCCTCCCTGTAATTTTCAGCGTTTAGCACTTGATGATAGAAATATAAGACTCCCTAGGATAAACTTGTAGTTATTTAAACTCATATCCACCAATCATGCCACTTCCTTCACACACGTATGACTTAAGAATCGGTTTACTTGATAGAAGAGAAATTTTCTACCCCGTAGACTGGGACAATTTTAAACCTATAAGCATCCCTCCCTTATTCCCGCCTCTACTCGTATTAACCCAAGGTCATGATGAGGAGTTGCCTGGACCTAGCATATGTCCCAAAACTGGCTCTGACACTATACAAACACTTCTAGAGGGGAAGCACGAAAAGAATCAGGGTGAAAAACATAAGAGCCCCCCTCAAATAAAAAAATTATCAGGCAATGAGAGACCAACAAAAGAAAAATAACACCTAAGTGAACGGGTTAAACACTCTACTTTAGCAGTTTTTCACGCCTTTACGCACAGTATATGCTAGACAATGGCTATACTAGTACAGATCCGAACAAGCGGGTTTTACTTTTCACCCAAATTAAAGAAGCGGTAAAAAGAAGAAAGCCAGAGGGACCTAGAAAGTAAAACATATACTAGACTGGGACAATTCTAAATATTGCCCAAAAGGAAGATATTACTCTTACCCCATTCCCCCCTCACCTTTTATTTTTGCAAAAGGGTTTTTAAATTGGACTATGTCTGTTGGGAAAGGCGAAATTTTGACCAAAAGTAGACATTTTCTATGATTACAACTGCACAGTTACATGAGCTTATTTAAAGATTTGACCGTCCAAAGGAAGCTTATTTGACATGATTCCTGGTACATTCATGGATTTTTCAGCATGTTTAGAATAATATGATCAAGCATTTGAAAACCATAAACCTAGAAAACCAACACCCAAGGCTTATACCTTTCAAATACAATCCTGGTTTGGACATGAGTGACCACAAGGGTCCCTCCATAGGGACTTGATGATATCTTTTACTTAAGGAGAATTGAAAACATTGCCCTCTCACATAAAGAACGAGTGAAGAATTAAAATGCTCCCTTATGCCACTTACACTTACGCATAAGCTTGCATTTTCCTTTTTTAAAATACTTAGGCATTCAATTTCCCTAAAATATTGTAGTTGACTCCCCGTACCGAGACTAAGATTGTCCCATTACACTTGTTTCATGCCCTACTGTACATGCGTAAGAAGAAATTATCCCACTCTCACACATACTTAAGATTCTTCACTCTCGCACTTGGAATCCCTCCCTTGCGTACTAAAGCATGGTTTCCCGCACTTTACTTTCTCGCGTTATCTTTTCATTTACCTTAAGATGGATTGTAACCCTTAACGATTTAAGCAAGAAGAGCTAGAAAGTCAGTGCAAGGGCACAATCTGGATGGATTTAACACTTGGTCTATGAAAGGAATGCTTACAGATTTTTAAACGCTAAACAAACACTCATAAGGGCCTTCAACAGCAGCAGACAAAAGTAGCAGAACCAAAAATTGCCCCAGGCAGGGGGCGGCTAAACCCGTCTAGCCGCACCTCACCAGACGGCTAGAATTCACTAGCCGCCCCTGCCCCCCTTCTTTTTCAGGTAAAACGCCCCAGACAAGGGGCGGCTAAACAAAACTACCCGCCCCTCACTGGGTGGCTAGTCTGGACAAGCTGCCCCCTGTCTGCTGCCCAAGAACCTACTGTCAGTCCCATTTTAATCAAGTCTTCAAGTCTCCAATACCTGTTAAGAGCAGTTCTTTTCAAAAATTGCATACACACATTTCATACGCATATACATTCATAAAACCTATATAAATATACTTCGAAAAACAACCATATCTCAAAATCATATGTCCATTTATGAATCAAACCTATAATGACTAAGATTCAATTACACACACATACACGTCCATGAAAATTAAAAAAGAGTTTTCTAAACATCCATGCTAACTACACCAAATCATGTATACAAAGGGGAAATTATAAAATTGTTCCACCAAGACCATAAACATAAATTGTTTTCAAAGACTAAAATTGCATAAAGAAGATTTCTAAAAAGAGAGAAAGAAGAGATAAATACTTCAAATACTCCAAATTCCGAATGTCTTGAGTTGTGCATCATCGAAATATCACCTAAGTAAAAAAAGAGAAGAAAAGCATGAATTCCTTGCATATATACTATTCTTCTATCCAAAACTGAGACACAAGGGAATATAACCTTGGAGTATTATTGTCATTTGCGGGAGGCTGAGTAGGAGGAACATCCTGACTTGGCTCAGAGGGGAGCGGTGGCTGATGAGAAGACTAGACCTTGGGAGCATCAGGAGAGGTAGGAGTCTCTCGAACTGAAGATGCGGCTCTCGCATATATCCCTCGACTCCGAGACGCCGAAGGACGAGAAGCATGGCTGAAAGTGGCCCTGGTAGCTAAGGAAGCCGAAAGAGAATGCTCGGGCTCGAGAGGGAGAAGATCGAGGTCCGCCTCTATCATGGCCCCTCCACCAACTAACTTCCTTCGCATGGTAGCCTCCCAAAGGTGGACTTGCTACATATCACGATCTCTCCTCTCCAACCTATGGCGAAGGCGCACCTCCACTCCTCTCGAACGGTCCTCGATCGCCCTCAACCTTTCCTCGAGCTCCCGTGACCTCACCTCCGCGGCCCTAAGCCTATCCTCGCTCGATCGGAGCGCATCCCGGTCCCTATCCCCAGTGGCCTGAAGGAAGTGAATCAAATCCCCCATCAAACCCATGGGAACACCCACCCGCACCAACCAACGGTGTCTCCATCATTTGGGTCACCTCCTCCGTGGCCCTCCTCTCCGACTCGTCACTACACGACGAGCCCGACCTCGAGACGGCCCTTCTCTGCTATCGGGAAGACCTTAGACGCTTCATCATCAAAGTTGTCTTCTTCCCCTTCATCATCTCCTCTGATTTCGCACGAAACAAGAGATTCAAGAGAATCTAGGGCTTCGAAATCAAGAAGAAAGGAATGATCAAAGACAAAAACAAAGGATTCAAAGTGTTTTAAAACCAAGGTTTTCGGTTTAAAAGGAAGAAGAAGAAGAGAGGGAAGGGTAACCGTTTCAATTCGAATTTTTTCAGTTCTGGTTCCTTTCCAGAGTTTTTATCCTTCGGATGATCCAATTCTCCAATTCAACTCTTTACTTGCTTTCTGTCGGCGATATCCCCTCCTTGCTGAGTTTTCCCAAGCACGGGAACGGTAGGCACGAGGAAACTAACGCTGGGTTGCTCTGTGCATAATAGCTAAGAACCCCAACTGCGGATTGGATCACTCACCTTTTACTTTTCCCGCCTTCCACGTGGATCATCCTTTCGGTTGAAAATTCTAGTCAAGACTTACCCTCTACAGTCTAAATCAACTCCGTGAATAGTATTGTTTGTGTTGTCTTAACTTCTTGAAGGTCGGGCCGGCCAAAATAGGGGTCTCTTTCCTTTTCATCGATTGAAGTCTTTCTTGCTTCACGCAAAGACTCCGTCTGATGAGGGACAATTGTAGATACCCCAATTTTGACCGTCCAGAAAGATGAAAATACTTTAAGTAACACCTGGGAATGACCCACATTTGGGCATCAAATATAAAACAAACCTCAGAAAATCAGAAACCCTAAACCCTGGTCTAAACCGGAAACCCTATACCCTGGTCCAAACCCTAGAAACCTAAAACCCTAGAAAGGGGCGGCTAACCCTAACTAGCCGCCCAATACCAGGCCGTTAGTTTCCACTAACCGCCCCCCTTACCGACCCCGAACCGCTTCCCTGGATGGGACATAAAGCACTATTAAATGTTGATCATTGCGGCGGGTTGTGATCTTTAGCCGCCCCATCTTGGCCGGTTCAATCCTAGTAACCGACCCGTGCCACCGCTTGTTAGAGATGGAACGTTTGGCAGGTCATGATGGGGGTGGCTACTAGAAAGTAGCCACCCCATCTTGGACGGCTAGTTTCAACTAGCCGCCCTTCACCTGGCCTCTGACAGAAGAACCAGAGAATTGATGAAGGGTCTAATCAAACACACTATTAACTAAGTCATTCTATTACCCCCTGGATATTCCCCTGCCTCTTTTTACTATAAATAGAGGAGGTCCCAACACAATTCACAACATCAACATATCATATCATCAACATTATTCCCACTCTAGAAATTCACATAAATCCCACACCCACTACTTGAAATCCCTAGAGAGAGAGAGTCCCATTTGTGAGAGAAAAACCCATTCCCTACACAAAATCACCCTCTCAATCCACCCTCCAAAACCTAGGTTAAACCTAACTTAACCTCTGTAAAAAAACCAAACCCATTTCCTACCCAGGTTCTGCCTAGATTGACCTAGGCCCCGAACAACTAACCCTAGCTCGCCGCCCCCTACCTAACGGCTCAAATTCACTAGCCGCCCCTCATCTACACCCCACCTACACCTCACTCGATCCAAGACTCCTTAGCCAAGCCAGAAGTAGAATAGGATTACCTTTTTTTTTCAGCTCTGTGTATGGTATATCCGTGTCTCAGAGCGGAGACCCCACAAACTCCCCCCGCAAGGCGATCAAATCCAACCCAACTTTTTTTTGCTTTTTGGAAAAGCAGGTGGCGATCACACACACACCGGAATCCCCTTGAGCCGCTATCGGGAGCCTCAACTAGGAACGAGACCCCACCACCCTTCTGAGAGACGATCCGATCGACCCCGCCAAGGCGCGCACCCGATCTGAATCTCTAAAGAACCCCTACACGCGTGGATTTTTTCAACACCGACAACGTTGGCATCTGTTGCGGTGAGCACGAGGGAGACCGAGGGTGTTGGAATCAAGGCTGCCGAGGCTGAGGACATAGGTGTTGGGGTTGAGCCACAGAGGCCGGGCGTGTTGTTGCGGGGGAGGCCGAGGAGGCCGTGGTTGAGGGGGAAGGAGATGATGAGGGAGATGATGACGGGATGGACAATCCTGACGAGGCTGAGGCGGAGGCTCCCGAGGTTACACGAGCCATGATATGCTTCTATTGCCTTTTATCTAATCTTTATTTCCATATGTGTCTTTATATATTAAAGGGGTCATAGTATGAATAGGTGATAGTCTGTGAAAACTATATATATGTGTGCTTTTATAAGCATGCTCGTAGTAGAGTAATTGTGATGGGAGTCGTAAGAGTGTGACAAACGGGGGAATAAGCATGCTCGAGGTGTATATAGAAAAGTGATCATGGTGGGATTTCATAAGCATTTTTATATGATGTGGGCATGGTTTTAGAAAGGATTAGCTTTGCATGTGTATTTTGTTTGTATGAGTCTAAGAAGTGATCATGGTAGGTGTATTTCTGTCACGCCCCAGAGCGGCCGTCTCCGAGACGTGGCAAATATATAATATCAGCAATCCATACACGAGGTCAATAAAAGACTCTACTCAATCATCAAAGGTACTTAAAACATTTAACAAGGAAGCTGACATGATAGATAAACATATGACGGAAGCTTAAAATGACTTAGTCTGTAATTTAAAGACATATTACAGACCGGAACACATAATCAACTGTCCTGTGAGAGCCAATATACAACAAAGACATCAAACACCAGTACTGTGCTCAAGCACGAGTAGCAATACATACAAGGAAACGGGGGATGCTGATGGCCTCTCTCACTCGCAGATCCAAAACACGTGCGCTGCTCTGCTACGGTACTGCGCCTATGGAAGCTCCACCTTCAGGTACAGCTCAGTGACAACTGGAGGAAAACATATGCGAGGGGTGAGCCACACGCTCAGTGAATGGTACGATCCATGCATCACAACACATATTAATCTTTCAAGCATTCAAGTCTCAATAATCGAAATAACAACTTAAGTTGGCAGTGGGGCGTCGACCCAAACCTACCACACCATATTAAATATTCTGAGTGATTGGGGTTCCAACAGATGGAACAGTCACTTAATCATTGGGTCGGGTCTCAACCTAACCCACTACTCCCTTACCCTCACCCACACCCTTAGGTGACATAGGACTATTGGGGAAAAAGGTCAACTGGTCTACGCCTTTCATCTTCCGGTAGCCCTCTGCCGAGTAGCCTCGACCTGGTATCCTCCCATGACCTCTACCTCTACCGTATGGGCGCACCACCCGGCGTCATGAATAGCGTCTGGGAGAGCCTAGCAGGACAACTAAACTCGGGTAGCTTCGACACGGAAGCGACGAAGGGGAGAGCACTTGACATACGTGGTTTTGATCCTCATGGATCCGTCGTTGATAAGGTTACGAATTCTCATGAATTCCCACCAGAGCGCATAACTCGGATGCGGGGGAGACAGATGATTCGTAATGTCGATGCCACAGTATGACCCATCAGAGGTCATACACTTGCTTAATCTTATTAAGCAAGGTTCATGGCCTCTATATATACTTAAGATATGTCTAGAGATATAATATACAACGCATAATTAATTACACAAAGAATTAATCAAGGAAGCATACAAGTAATGCTATTACAAAATTATAATATTGTTTAAGGCATGCTTGGGCTCATATGTATAACACATGAATGTAATACTCTAGTATACAAGTCTAACATGATAAAAATTATTTAAGGTCACTACCGTATTCATGCCTTATACTCATGCATACATGTAAATACTAACACATGAATAACCTAGCCTGGGACACAATATATAGACAAGTATAGGTCCCTACACATGGTACTAGGGTGTATGATCTTAACATATTGAGTCTTAGTATGACATGGATGCAACCTAGCAAGATAAGCAATAATATGCACACTTAAGAAGGTTAATATGTGGTTACGGTGCCCCAGGGGAGGGCAATGCACGTCTACGTGCATCGAACACCTCCCGACTGGGTTGGATTGACCCACTCACCGTAAACCGGGTCGTCGCGGGACCGCTCGCCAAGATCTGCAAGACAAGGCATCCAAATAGGTGAGTAAAATCCACATAAAGACACTTAAAACAACTAGAAATGCCAAAGACTTGGATATGCACGCATACGGGCTCGCACGCATGCGAGTACGCACGTACGCGTACATGTCCGAGTGCCCCGACACCTACCCGAGCCCCCGGGCAGCCACACGCATGGCCCCCGCACACGTACGCACGCGCAAGCACGCGCGCACGCGCCCCCGCGCTCGATGGCGCACTGACCCGCGCCTCCGGATGCGCTGCCCGAACGTCCAGCCCCTCGCCGCGCACCCAGACGCGCACTCGCGCACGCGCGCACGCTTGCGCGCGCCGGCGCGCGCCCCCGCTCAGCCCCGCGCACAGTGCGCGTGCACTGCGCCTCGCACTATCCCCGCGCGCGCCTGCGCTCGCGCGACCGTGCGCACGCGCACGCTCGCGTCTGCACGCTCGCCAGGTCGCCTGGCCTCTCCTGCGCGCGCGTCTGCGCGCGCACGCGCGCGGATGGACCCGCACGCGCGCCCAGGGCTGTCAAGCCCCCTTTTGCCCTCTCCACTCACCCTTAACTCAAACACCTAGCATGCATGACTCCCTAACACTCCCTAACACTTGAAAACCAAAGAAAAGAGGGGAAAAGGAAGGCTAACAAAGGAGGGGAAGGGAATGGGGGTTTCGGGGCCCCTCGGGTGCACCCGACGCAACCACCACCACCACCACCACTATCATCCCTCCCTAGCCTCTCTACCAGCCCCTATTTGTTGGAAATCAGTGAAAAAGAAGGGGTTTTAATGGGAGCTAAAGAGAGGGAATCAACAACAACACACATAAGATACACACACACACACCTTTTGTGAGTCCTTCTTCTTCTTCACTTCTCACACACTCACACACTCACACACACTCACACACAAAGGGCTGGAGAGGGAGAGAAAGAGAGAGACACGTGAGAGTGAGGAAAAGAGAGAGAGAGAGCCCCCCCCAAAACTCACTTGGGGGGGGGGTGAAAAGAGAGATGAAAAAAAAGGGTAAACCTAAGCTAAAACTCACCCACACACACCAAAATAACCAAAGGTTTCTTAGTGGTTAAGTAAGGGGGGGGGGGTGAGGTTACCAAGGGGTGATCATAACCTCAAAATATCCCAACACTATTCCTACTTAACGAATCAGTTTCGAAGAAAACCCGGATGCGGTTCGGAACTGCATAATTTTCCAAACGTTACCGGAATTCGATGAAATTTTTATGGGTAGTACAAAATGGTACCAGGACCCATAATACGCAGTTAGATTTTCGATCAAAGTCCTCTAGCTCATGCAGATGGCTAAAAAGCCAAAATTTTAGCAGTTCCGATCGAAAAAGGAAATTTCAAAAATGGCCAGAATTGACCCAAAGGTTACCCATAGGCTAAAAAGTGACACATATATAACAATTTCAAGGGAGAAACATTTTTATATGCTTTTATCATGGTGATTATGTTATAAAAGGGTTATGTAAGCATGATAGATGATGACATAAAAAGGCATGTGAGTGTGATAAGCAGGACCACGGTGGGACAAGGGGCGAGGTAGTAATATGAACAAGTCTTGTAGTTAAAGGGTTTTTTTACATATATACCCCAATTAGGATCCTATTTTGCATAAATACCCCTCTTAGATTCCCTATTGCAAAAATACCCCTACTAAACTAATAATCAGTGCATCGGTACCCTTGTGGTTAGTCTCCATGAGGTCTGATTAAAATTTTTCCATTTTGCACTGTTAAGTCTAGGAAAAAGTCTAAAATACCCTCCATTTTGAGTTTTATTGGCTGAACTCATCGGGTAAGGGTAGTATTAGTTGGGGTAGATAGGTAATATCCACATGTGTGGTTAAAGAATTAACCATAGTTGAATATGGTTTGTTAACGGTGAGTAACGGAGGGGTACGAGAACACTACTTATTAGTTTATGAGGGGTATTTTTGCGATTGGGATCCTAACAGGGGTATTGCTATAAATGGGGATTCTAAAAGGAGTATATATGCAAAAAATCCTTTTATTAAACATTGTGTGAGAAATTTATATTGAGCATGGTTTAGAATGAAAATTTAGATTCGCGCGTTGTGGGATGGGACAAAGAGATGGTACCATGCTTTGGGGCGAGGAGAACGAGACTTGGTGGACAGGGCGGGCTTTCATTCCTTCTTTCTAATTGAGCCCTTTCACGTTCATTGCCCGTATTTGGAGGCCTTGGTGGAGCGGTGGGACCCTGAGAGCTGCACCTTCATTCTTCATACAGGTGCGGTGATGCCGACCTTGGAGGACGTTTGAAGGATCACTGGTCTTCTGGTTTTGGGAGAGGTGGTGACCGCGACCACCCTTGCTGATTACAAGGCTCTCTTCCAAGAGTTGATTGGGGAGTGGGAGTTCGTGGAGTGAGAGAGGACGCTGAATCGGATCCCCCTAGGATAGTTATCGAGGCAGTACGGCCTTGGCTCCTTCACGCAACGCCAGAAGGGTGAGACAACAGCTAGTTTCGAGAGGAGGAGGCTGATGATTGAGGCCAGGGAGGCCGCCGCATGCCTGTAGAGGGCACAGAGAGTGTTAGGCCCGTGTCATTTAGAGCCATAATTTTTTTCGATCAGAATCACTAAAATTTTATCTTTTAGCTACCTGTGGGAACTGAAGTGCTCTGATTAAAAATCTGACTGCACAATTGTTCTCCTGATATTGGCATTGGCCTACCTGTAAATTCGCGTTGCATTATGACATCTTTGTAGAAGTTATGCATTCTGATTGGTATTCGGATTTAATTTTGTTAAAATCCAAGATAAAGAGTTTTAAATATAATTTTATCATGAGATGTTCAGTTTGGAGTTAGCTTTCATACAAAAGTGGAATTAGATTAACTGGATTCATGTAGCAAAAGTTATGGGTATTTTTCCAAGTATACCCCGGGGAGGAGAAAATCCTGGCAGCAGCCTTGTTCGAAGTTTTGCTCATATTTTGAAATAGCTGGAGGGGTTATTTGATCTGAGATAACGTGAAAGTTATAGATAATCTTCTTGGATTTTCAATGGATTTTGAATTGTGCAATTCAGAGCTATATGGTGGAAGTTATGGCTGTTCTAGTGAAGCCTGTCCAGAATTTCAGGTCAGGGATGGTTTGATCGTTTGGACCCCTCTTTTGGCTATATAATGCCCCAAATGTCTCTCCTCTCTTTCCCTCAGGTCCAGACCTTTTGTGTGGGTATTCATGGTGAAGAAGATGATGGAGTGCATGGAAGAGGTGGTACAAGAGGATGATTAAGGTGTGCATGTTTGGTGGTTGTTGCCTCCTTCCTCTCCTCCTTCTCTAGCCCCTCTCATGGTCCCCCTCCCATGTTTCCAACCAAGAAGAAGAGAAATTAAGGCTGAAGTGATGGTAGTGGTGGTGGCGGTTGAGGTGGTCGTGGGCGTGCTTGCGAGCCCCCACACCTCCCCCTTCCCTCCCCATCTCTTGGTAAGCTTTCCCCTCTTCTTTTTCTAGTTTTTTAGCACATTTAGTGTGTTAGAAGGTGGTGCATGTCATATGTTTGTGTTTATGTTTGTGTGGTGTGTGTGTGCTTAGTTGCTTGGATGTAGGGGTGTCAGCGTACCCGCGTGCGTGCTGCCCTGTGTGAGCTGCCCAGAGCCCAACATGCCCTGCCTGCTGCCCTGCAAGCACTAGCACCCATATCTAGCATGCCCAGTGCGTCCTGCCAGCGCCAGCGTCTGTGCCCAGCATGCCCTGCGCCTGTGTCCTGCCAGCGCCAGCGTATGTGCCCAACATGCCCTGCACCTGTGTCTTGTCAGCATGCCCAATGCCTGTTCCTAGCGTGCCCTGTAGCGTGCCCTGCAGCGTGCCCAGCGCCTGTGCCTGGCATGCCCAGCGTCTGTTCCCAGCGTGCAGTGTAACATGCCCAGCTCCTGTGCCCATCGTGCCCAGCGCCTGTTCCCAGCGTGCCATGCAGCGTGGCCATCGGCGTGTCCAGCATGCCTTGCCCTGCCTGCGCATCCCGGGTGCTTCCCCATGTGTGTGTGCTGCCCCGCGTGCGTGCGATCCCGCCTGCTCTGCATGCATTCCGTTCCACGTGTGTGCTGCCCTGCTTTCCCTGCTCACGTGCTGCCACTCGATGCGCGATGATCCGGGTATCGTTGAGTGGTTCGATCCGACCCTTCGGGATGCACTCAATGCACGTAGTCGTGCATCGCGCAACCATGGGGTTCTTTGCACCCTTATTATGTTATCTATTGCAAGCTAGGATTGTATGGCTTGTATATTGTGTAGAACCCCCTATTCTACCATGTACTTGCCTACATATCGTATTCATCTTTGAATGACCATGTTTGCATGTATCTTGTGTGTTAATGTGGATGTATAGATTAAAGCATGCCTTAGGTAGTTTTTATTGGTAATACTACCTTATTATTAGTAATATCCGGCATGTTTAAGCCTGGGTTAATAACCAGGTGCATACTTAATATTCCCTGGTCATAAGACTAGAGGACGTGGTATAGTTGTTGCACCCATCTTGTTGGGGCAAAGCTATGACTAGCTTCCATAGAGGATGAGGCTTTCCCTCTCTCTCGTTCTCCCTGTTTGCATAAACTGAGTAAGTAGATGTGGTTCCTACTTGACTCAGGTCCGTTTAGGAGTATTGGCATGCACCGATTGGCGCGCGAGATCGCGCTTAACCATTCCCGTTGAGTTGGTGATATCCAACGCCTGCTCGAGTCATACTTTGTGTGATCGAATGTTTATTGTGCCCTAGTGTGCATGTTTCAGTAGGCCATTCCTTGTATGCATGATGTATGAATTGTAAATGATGAAATCCATATTAGGGAGTACCCCTATAGTCAACTATTTAGGTTATTGTGCATATGGTCCATGCACATAACTCCGATATGATTCTCCTTTAATATATATATGCATGTTAAAACTGATTATGCCTATCTGAATTAGGTGTGAGTACGACCCGCTGTCGGGTTGTACCTCATTAGTTAGAATGTGAGCGATGTAATCTTTACCCTACATCCGAGAGATGCATTTGAGTAGAATTCAAAGAATTCATCGTTGTATCAGTTTTGTTAAACCGGTGGCTATGACATTAAGTTAGGCTTACCCGTGCTAGGCGGGTATATGAACCGCCTGTTGGGTTATATGCCTTGGGCTTATTTCAACGTGAGAGCATAGGTAGCCCATCGCGTCTGAGTGACGCTCCCGTGTGGGAGTACAAGAGTATTCGATATCATCGATATGTGATTATCGAGCGTAGTTGACTTTCTCATAGGGTTTGCTTTGCGAACGTAGGGCTGCTACCTCCCAACATCATCATGAGTCAAAGCTACCCGACGTCGAAGCTGTCCTGTTTGGTGCCACCACTTGTAGGTGATATCGATGGTTATCGCGGTACACATCTGGGTGAAGTACCAATCGTGGAAGGCCGACAGGTGGAGGCTAAATGAGAGAAGGCTACCGGATGATATTGTGAGTATGGAGTCATTCTCCCCTTTGTTGGATCCGTGTTGAAGTTGCCTGGCGTTGAAACTGCCCTGACAGAGGGCTCCCACCTGCAAGTACTATCGATGCGTTCAGCAGGTGTACTGATCATGAGAGTATACCAGATAGAGGCTACCCGGGAGAGGGCTACCGGATGACGAATGGTATAGACCATAAGGACTATCCCAAAAGTCCCTAGGGTCACCCCTTCGGGGGCTAGGGTGAGGATGAGTTGAAGTCACGTCATCATGTGGCCCTAATACCCATCGAGTATACTCGTGGTATGCTATTCTTAACGCTTGAGGTATCGAGGTATATCTCTACCTCATAGTGGATGGACTCATTGTGTCATATTATCCAGTAACACCATGTTTTATGGTTAATAGTTCCTCCCCAAGAGCCCAAGAGTCTCCCTCCGGGAGTGAGGGTGAGGGTGAAGTCGATTGCTCCGCTGGGTGACCTATTTAGCTGATTGGGTCATCACCCATGTTTTTCCTTGAAAGGAAATTACCTTAGTATTGGAATGTTGTAATGGTGTTTGAGTTCTAACAACTCACTAAGCTTGTAACTCACCCCTTGCGTACTGTTTCTTTTACAGGGGCGTTTTTGGGCATGGAGCTGTAGCTTCTCTGTGGTGGGGTCATGTATTTGAAAATCGTGCATGTTGCACATGATGTATTTTATTTAGACTAGACTTGGCTATCACCGGACAATGATTGTGTATTCTGGTCTGTAATAATATTTTGAGTTACAGACATTGTTGATATTTTATGCTTCCACTTTTCAGATGAGTTATCATTTATCATTACTTCTTTAGCCTTGTATGTTTTATATTAGAGTCATTGTTGACCTCTTGTATGATAGTTGATATTATATATTTGCCACATCTCGGGGACAGCCACTTTGGGACGTAAGAAAGAGTTGAGGGCCTTCTTCCTTTACTTCTTCAGTCGAGTCCTTTTCATGATAGCTTTCGACAAGGTGTCTTCTCACTTTCTGCTGCTGATGGGGGACTTGGGGACTATGGGCCGTTTTGCGAGGGGGGCGGCCATGCTTGCCCATCTTTTTGCGGAGTTGTCGAAGAAAGTGAGGAGGGCCGGGCGTAAGAACCTTGGTGGATTTGCAGCCTTCCTTCAGGTAATTTTTCTCCCATAGGTTTTTGGATATGAGCATTTTGCAATCAACCACCCTACTCTGGTGCCTTTTGACCGTGCTCTCCCTCGGGCCATGAGGTGGGCACCTCCAGGGTCTTCTCATTTGTGTTGCTTGGCGCAATTTTGAGAGGCCTTCTGTGTTTTGAATGAAGAAAAGGTATAACTTCTGGATCTCTGGTTTTTTTATTTGATTTTCCTTTTGACTAAGCTCTCTTCTTACTTCTTTGATATTTTGTTCTGTAGATGACTTGGAGGGCCCTATGTAGAGGAGGAGGTACCAGAGGAGCTATTGAGGGATGTTTGGCTGATTTTCTTTAATGAGGTCGTCTTCCACGCGATCAGCCGGGTCGTCTGCTAGCTTGGATATCACTAGTGGGTGCCTGATCCTCTGCTGAAACATCCTCCAATCCCAGTAGCAGGAATTCCTCGGGACACAAATCTTCTGAGGAATTACGCAATATATGTGAGGGGATGGGAGAGTAGAGGGACCATGGTGGAGCGTCGCCCCGAGGTGACCAGCAACGAGAAGTACATGGCCTAGTACCGCCAGATATATGTGAGCATCTTCAAGACCATGGAGGAGGAGATCCCAGATGCCTATGTAAGAAAAACTCTTTCTCCTTTCTTTTCCTTTTATTCTTCTCCTCCTTGTGTATTAAATGATGTTTTCTTTTCTAAGTTGAATTGAATGAGTTGGAAGAAGCTCAAGACCGCCAATGAGCATCTCCAGGCAAGGACAGGGCAGGTGGAGGGGTTGCGGTTGCAGAGGCGATGTCTGTCGAGAGCGAGAGTGAGATGGATGCTTTGTCGAGAGCGAGAGTGGATGGTGCTTCTTCCTCCTCTGCTCCTCCGACCACCGCTTTTGATCGAGAGTTTGAATTGATAAACAAGCTAGGCATGGTTTGGAGTGAGCTCCTGGCTACTCAGATGGAGCTCGACCAGGCCAATGAGCATCTCCAGGCAAGGACAGGGCAGGTGGAGGGGTTGCGGTTGCAGAGGCGTTGTCTGCAGGACCAAGTTCGGATCCTCGAGGCCCAGATGGATGCTTTGTCGAGAGCGAGGGTGGATGGTGCTTCTTCCTCCTCTGCTCCTCCAACCACCGCTTCTGATCGAGAGTTTGAATTGATAAACAAGCTAGTGATGGTTTGGAGTGAGCTCCTGGCTACTCAGATGGAGCTCGACCAGACCAGGGAGAGGGCCACGAGGGCCGAGGACGAGGTGGACCTGTTGCAGACCTAGAGAGCTTTGAGAGAGGAGGAGATGGACCTGTTGCAGTCTCGTATCGTGTTGAGGGAGGAGGAGTCATCCACTAGAGGTCGTGAGCGGGACTCCCTCCAGGCTAGACTGTTGGAGTTGAAAATGTCGGAGGGCATTCCCGGGAGTTTGATTGGGGACCTGGTTCGTTCACTTCAGGCTCTCAGGACTGCCGAGGTGAGGGCAAGGGAGCTTGAGGAGAGGTTGAGGGCGGTCGAGGATCGGTCGAGAGGGGTGGAGACACGCCTTCGCCAGAGGTTGGAGCGGAGGGACAGGGATATTTAATAGGTCCATCTCTTGGAAGCCACCATAAGAGGGAAGTTGGTCAGCGGAGGGGCCATGACCGAGGTGGACCTCGACCTCCTTCCCCTTGAGCGAGAGTATTCCATTTCGGCTTCTTTGGCCACCGGGGTCACCCTCAGTCGGGCTTCTCATCCTTCAGTAATTCAGAGTCAGGAGATATATGCGAGGGCCACGTCTTCGGTCCGTGAGACTCCTGTTGCTGCAGATGTTCCTGAAGTCCGGTCTTTTCATAAGCCACCGCGACTTTCTCAGCCAGGCCAGGATGCTTCTCCTTCGACCTAGCCTCCCTGGAATGATGATACTCCGTGGTATATTCTTTTCTTTAGTCTTTGGTAGAAAACTTTGGTGTTTATGGCAATAGGTTTGTTTTCATCCCTCTTGGCTTAGGTGATCCCTAGGGTAATTTTCGTCTTGGTTTTAATAAAAAAACTCATAGGTATGACATAGAATTTATGTCTTCTTTCTCTCTTTTGGCTCAAGTGATTATTCTGACAATGGATAGCACAAGACATTCAAATTTGGAGCCTTTGGTGGATCTATCTTTTCTTTTGTTTCTTATAGAGGGTTTTCCTTGTGTAATTTTTTCATTTTAGGGACAATTTTATTTTCATGCTCTTTTGTGGGCTAATTTTGCATGGCCTGTGTCATTTAGAGTCTTAATTTTGATCGGAGTCGCTAAAATTTTGGTGTTTAGCTACCTTCTAGGGTTTGAGGACTCTAATTGAAGATATAACTGCATATTATGGGTCCTGATACTGTTTAGTACTGCCCATAAAATTTTCATTTAATTCCAGTATCGTTTTGGAAAATATGCAGTTCTGTTTGGTATCTAGGTTTTCTTTTACTGATTTGGTGGGTGACTTTTCTCACCTAACCCCTTTATCCGCATTAAATACCTCTCTCTCTCTACTTCATCGTTTCGGCAGATCCCCTTTTAAAAAAAACAGAGACAATGAGAAGATGATCGTGCGTGTTCGGTCCTGTCGGTCTCGAATGGGTGGCGGTGCCGGAACCGAATGCGACTGTGGTGGAGCTGAAACCCCAATTCCGCGCGTCCCCACACACGCCTACGGATGGGCTCGGCGTCCCTCTTCCTCCTCCAACCGAGGATCCTCTCCTACCCACCTCCGACAACGTCGTCCCCTCTCTTCATCACCTCCGCGAGCGCCTCCGTACAAATCCCGGGGCGTACACTTTGCAGCTCGTCCTCGGCGGGTGGACATCCTGAGACGCCGTGAGCTTGGGGTGTTTTTCGCGAGGGCTCTCCCGAAGGAGCCTCCGGTCAGTTTGTTAAGATACCCGGCGTGGAAGCTCGCGTTGTAACCCAGGTCCATGTTGTTCGTCGCGGTCGTATGTGGGTTGCTTGTGGTTGTGGTGAGCCGGAGAGTCCTGGCGATTGGTGGGGCATTGGCGGTTTTCGGGAGGGGGCCGTGGCTGAAGTTCTGGCAGGTGGTGCGGGTGTTCCGGGAGCAGGGTTTGGTGTTGACGCCTCTGTTGGGGCTCTCGGTGTTCCTTTCGATGGTGGAGATGTTGATCGCAACGCTCTGGCGGTGGAAGGTTCGCGGGTTAGCAGAGAGAGCCTGAAAATGGTGTCTTCACAATGCTTCATAGTGATGTCAACTTGATTCCTTATTGGCACACGTGGCCATTATTGGTACAACAACACTTGTTGCAAAGGCAGCAACAACAATTTGATTTGGTGAAGCTAGTGTTAGTGCAGCTACAGGAGTAATGTCGGTTGTTGTACTACTATTCACTGGAATTACACAAGAATGCAACGGGGGTTGTCAGATTTGTGGTAAGATCTCATCGGTTGGATGCGTGTTGATCCGAGTATCGGTGAGTGGTTTGATTCCAACCCTTTAGGGAGCGCTCGATGCACGTAGTCGTGCTTCGCGCTTTCATGGGGCTTTAGTTGCACCCTAAATATGATACATATCATGCATGCTAGGTTGTATAGCTCGTATATTGTGTAGAACCCCTATTCTACCTTATACTTGTCTATGTATTGTATAGAATATGGCATGACTTAAGTAAGTTTGTTTGAAATACTACCCCTATTTATCAAGCATGTTTAAACTTGGGTTAATAACGGGGTGTATGCGTAATATTCCTGATTTAGTACTCGAGGGTATGGTATAGTTGTTGCACCCATCTAGTTGGGGTAAAACTATGACCCGCTTCAACAGAGGATGAGGCTTTCCCTCTCTCTCGCCCTCCCTCTTTTCGCGAGCTGAGTAAGTAGATGTAGTTCCTACTTGACTCAGGCTTGCTTAGAATTATTGGCATGCACCTGTTGTTGCGCGGATCGTGCTTAACCCTTCCCTTCTAGGTTGGTGTTATCCAACGTATATTAGGTTGTAATTTGTGTGTTTACTTGTTTGAAGTCATGTATGCATGTTTAAGTAGGCCATTGTTGGGTAGTTAATTGCATATTATATATATATGCTGATATGGCCATGATTCTTGTCTAATGTGTTAGACAAGTGTATGACCTCTTGTGGGGTCATACCATGGCTTTGACACTTATAATAAAATGTCTTCCCCGCATCTGAGTTATGCGCCCTGGAGGGAATTCATGAGAATTCGTTGCGTTTATCGGTGTTTGATAACCGATGATGACGGATCCATAGGGATCGTATTCGCGGGTGTCGAGTGTTCTTCCCTTCGTCGGCTCCGAGTAGAGACTGCCCGGCGTAGTAAAGTCCGGTGGGGGTGCTCCCAGATACTACTCATGACTCGTGTTGGTGTGCCCATACGGCTGAGGTAGCGGTCTTGGGAGGCTAGTCCAGTAGAGGCCTGAACCCTGTGTGGTGCTCCTGGGAACTATCCACGACGCATGTTGGTGTACCCATATAGAAGAGATAGGGACCTGGGAGGCTACCAGGTAGTAGAGGCCACACCGGGAGAGACTACTAGATGACGAGCGGTGTAGAACAATCGACCTCTTCCCCAAGAGCCTATGTCACCCCGAGGAGGGGGTGAGGGTGAGGGTGTTGTAGATCAGCGTTGGTTCGATCTGCCAGTTGTGCAATTTTCTAAAATCCTATGTCACCCGTCGGGGTGAGGGTGAGGGTATTGCTCCCAAGATCCTATGTCACCCGTCGGGGTGAGGGTGAGGGTGAGGGTGAGGGTGTTGGTGTGAGTGGAGTGGGCTTGAGTTGACACTCGACCCACCGGCTTGTGTAGTTGATTTTCCCATGGGGTTCACGTGGCGAACATATAATGGTTCCTCCCAATATCGTCGTATACCGGGATCCCGACGTTGAAGCTGCCCTGACAGAGGACACCCACTTGTAAGTACTCCCCATGCATTCGGCGGATGTACTGATCATGGGAGTGTACCAGGAGAGGCTGCACGATGTTGGGCCACCGGACGATATTGCGAGCATGAATGATCGTTCTCCCCTTCACCGGATCCGTGCGGATGCTTCCTAGGTACAAGCCACCCTGGGTGGACCCCCACCTATAGGTACCATCGACGCTATCGACAGTGTACTGACCGTGGCCGGCTCCAGGTAGAGGCTGCCCGGGAGAGCGCTACCGGATGACGAACGGTGTAGAACAACAAGTTTTGCCCTTCAAGTCCCTAGGCTCACCCCTATGGGGACTAGGGCGAGGGCAGGGTATGGTCGCACCGCCGTGTGACCTTGTTAACCGTTGGGTTTCTACCCATGGTTTCCTTGATAGGAGATTGCCTTAATATTGAATTATTATGTTGGTGTTTGGTTTCTGACCACTCACTGAGCTTGTAGCTCACCCCTCGCTTATGTTTTTCTCCAGTTGACGCTGAGTCGGATCCAAGAGAAGAACTCCCCTGGCGCATTACGAGTAGGAGACCCGCTTTCGCGTTGGATGTCTTGCGAGTGAGAGGCCATCAGCATTCCTTTTTCCTTGTATGTACTACAGTGGCGTCTTATTCAGCGAGATTCACGACGCTATCACGTTACGCTCCTGCCCTTGTTGCTGATGAGGAGACACGCTGCAGACGCTTTGAGATGGGGCTCAATAGCAGGATTAGGGTGCATGTTACGTCACAGGCATTGACGAGTTTCAGTGCCTTGTTATCGCGCGCTATGACTGTCGAGCGCGACCTTGGGGCACCCCCGGTGAGTCAGACATCCCTAGCAGGCCAAGATCATCCTCGTCAACAAGGTGATGGACGCCGCGATGCTCGCAATAAGCGTCGCCGCTCTGATCGATCAACTGTCTCCCCTGCCCCTACTACTGTGCCAACACAGGGTGTTGCGCCTACCGCCGTTGTCCCAGTTCAGGCAAGAGCCCCCGAACAGCGCCGATGTTACCATTGCCAGCGTGTTGGGCACATTGCGCGATTCTGTCCTGATGCTGGACGACCACGAGTTTATGATCCAAGGTTCCAGCAGCAGCAGCCGCGCCAGCCGCAACCGCAGCGTCAGCAACAGCCACCGCAGGGCGGTCGCGTGGATCAGAGGAGACCACCTCAGCAGCGGGATCGACAGATTCAGCCCCCACCACAGTTAGTTCCAGGCCGGGTAGTAGCACTCACTGTTGATGCGGCACAAGCATCAGGTAGTGTGGTCCAAGGTACTGTTATGATCTCCCAGTACCCTGCTTATGCCTTGTTTGATTCTGGGGCCACGCATTCTTTTATCTCTCCTGCTTTTGCCTGCCGTGTGGGAGCGGTGTCGGATCCCCTCCCAATTGCATTAGAGATTGCGTTGCCAGTAGGCGAACATATTATTCTTAGTACGGTTTATCGGAGTTGTTTAGTATCGATAGAAGAATATGAGTTTGCAGTAGACTTAGTAGAGCTTGCTATGTCGGATTTTGACATCATCCTAGGGATGGATTGGCTCTCTGCTTGCCATGCCAGCATTGACTATTTTAGGAAAACAGTAGTGTTCCGCATCCCTGGCCGAAGGACCTTCCAGTTTGTTGGCAAACAAGACCGAGCTCCATTGGGATTTGTGTCCTCCCTCCGAGCATGGAAGCTCCTCCAGGGCGGATGCGAGGGGTATTTGGCATATGTATCAGCTATCGATGCACCCTCGAAGGCAGGCATCAATGAGACCCCAATTGTGGCAGAATATCCTGAGGTCTTTCCTGATGATCTTCCAGGACTACCACCGGACCGTGAAATTGAGTTTGAGATCAATCTGGTTCCGGGTACCGAGCCGATTTCAAAGGCTCCGTATCGGATGGCTCCTGCCGAACTGCGTGTGCTCAAGGAGCAATTGGCAGAATTATTGGAGAAGGGGTTCGCACGTCCGAGTGTGTCTCCTTGGGGAGCCCCCGTGCTGTTCGTGAGGAAGAAGGATGGTTCGCTGCGTCTTTGTATTGATTACAGGCAGCTGAACCAGTGGACAGTGAAGAACAAGTACCCCCTTCCGCGAATTGATGATCTGTTTGACCAGCTTCAGGGAGCATGTGTCTTCTCCAAGATCGATCTTCGCTCGGGGTACTATCAATTGAAGATCCGTGAGTCAGATATTCCAAAGACGGCGTTTCGAACCCGCTACGGGCATTATGAGTTCCTAGTGCTACCGTTCGGGTTGACGAATGCACCGGCGGCCTTCATGGATCTTATGAATCGGGTGTTTAGACCCTTTTTGGACTCCTTCGTGGTTGTCTTCATTGATGACATCCTGATCTACTCGAAGAGTCATGAGGAGCACGCAGTCCACCTTCGCACGGTCTTGGAGACTTTGGCTCGACATCAGTTGTACGCCAAGTTCAGCAAGTGCGAGTTTTGGTTGGAACGCGTGGCCTTTTTGGGCCATGTAATTTCCGGTGAGGGAATATCCGTGGACCCGGAGAAGACGCTTGCTGTGGCGAATTGGCGGCGACCGTCGAATCCCACAGAGATCCGGAGTTTCTTGGGATTGGCAGGTTACTACCGGAGATTTGTGGAGGGTTTCTCCAAGATTGCTGTTCCCCTGACCCACCTCACACGGAAGGGTGTTCGGTTTGAGTGGTCCCCAGCTTGTGAGGAGAGCTTCCTGGAGTTGAAGCGAAGGCTCACATCGGCGCCAGTTCTTACCATTCCTTGTGGGAGTGGTGGTTTCACAGTCTACTCCGATGCGTCACGGTTGGGGTTGGGCTGTGTCCTGATGCAACACGGTAAAGTGGTAGCTTACGCATCGCGTCAATTGAAGCCCCATGAACAGAATTACCCCACCCACGACTTGGAGCTAGCAGCGATTATCTTCGCAATAAAGATTTGGAGGCATTATTTGTATGGTGAGCAGTTTGAACTCTTCACGGACCACAAGAGCCTTACATATTTGCAATCCCAGCCGGAGCTCAACATGCGTCAGCGACGCTGGATTGAATTCCTAAAGGACTATGACTGCAACATTGCCTACCATCCAGGTAAGGCAAATGTTGTGGCCGATGCTCTCAGCAGGCAGCCACTGGGCTTGATTTCACATCTGGTAGTCCGTCGTTGGCGACTATTGGAGGAGGCCGCGAATTTGTTGAGTATCAAGGAGACGAAAACTGGCAATTTGTTGGCTCGACTAGTGGTTCAGCCAATTCTGCTGGATGAGATCCGCATGGCACAAGGGCGAGATCCTCACTTCCTGGTCCTATCAGAGGGCGTCACTCGAGGTGAGCGACCGGACTATCAAATTGGCGGGGATGGCATCTTGAGATTCAGGGGTAGAATTTGCATCCCCAATGACACAGAGCTGAAGCAGAAGATCTTGGATGAGGCTCATCGTTCCCGTTACATGGTGCATCCTGGTAGCACAAAAATGTATCGGAGCCTCCGTCATGGTTACTGGTGGCGTGGTATGAAGGCTGATGTTGGAAGTTTTGTCGCTCGTTGCTTGGTTTGCCAACAGGTGAAGACGGAGCATCAGCGTCCCGCTGGGAAGCTACAGTCCATTGAGATTCCTCAGTGGAAGTGGGAGCACATTACCATGGACTTTGTGTCGGGCTTGCCAAAGTCACGTTCTGGTCGCGATACCATCTGGGTAATCATAGATCGACTGACTAAGTCTGCACACTTTCTTCCCATCCGACTCACCGATTCCCTGGACACCTTGGCACGATTATTTATCTCTGAGATTGTTCGTCTACACGGTACCCCTGTTAGTATCATTTCGGATCGAGATGCGAGATTCACTTCGAGCTTCTGGGGTAGTCTTCAGCATGCCCTGGGTACGACCTTGCATTTCAGTACCGCATTCCATCCACAGACAGATGGTCAGTCAGAGAGGACAATTCTGACCTTGGAGGACATGTTGCGTGCATGCGTCCTTGATTTTGGGGGTAGTTGGGAAGGGCATCTTCCGTTAGTGGAGTTTGCCTATAACAACAGCTACCATTCAAGCATTCAGATGGCACCGTATGAGGCTCTCTATGGTCGCAGCTGCAGATCTCCTTTGTGTTGGGACGAGGTTGGAGAGCGTCAGCTTGAAGGGCCAGAGATTGTCCAGCGGACCTCTGAGCAAGTCAGATTGATTCGGGAGCGCATCCGCACTGCCCAGAGTCGCCAGAAGAGCTATGCTGATCATCGACGTCGTGACCTCACCTTTGAGGTTGGAGATCATGTGTTTCTGAAGGTGTCCCCACGCAAGGGCATCTTCCGTTTTGGCATTCGGGGAAAGCTAAGTCCGCGGTTCATCGGCCCATTTTTAGTGCTTGAGAGGATTGGGGAGGTGGCCTATAGGGTGGCCTTGCCCCCACAGCTATCGCACGCTCATGATGTTTTTCATGTATCCCAGCTGAGGCAGTATGTCCATGATCCGTCGCACATCATTTCGCATGAGCCTCTCGTTTTCGAGCCGGATTTATCCTTCGTTGAGCAACCTATTGAGATATTAGATCAGCGTGAGAAGAGGCTCCGCACCAAAACCGTGTCATTGGTCAAGGTGCGTTGGCAGCATCGATCGGGTGCCGAGGCCACTTGGGAGCGAGAGGACATCATGCGTGTCTCTTATCCACATCTTTTCCCTTCTTAGTCTGTAATTTTGGGGACAAAATTTCCTAAGGAGGGGAGAATGTTAAGTTTGTGTCATTTTGGAAATTATAATATGGGTACTAGTATTATTTTGGGTAATAGGAAATGTTTATTTTATTTTTATTTTTGTTTTTGGGTTTTCAGTTCTGCTTGGTATCTGGACTTTAATTTGTTACTGGTTGATGGTGGATTAGCTATAGATAATCATAACCCTCTTGGTGTGATAAGGACACCTTGGGTAAGCTTAAGATGTCTCACCTCCCCATTGGTTATTTGTTTTCTTTTTTTTTAATGGATGGGTGAGATTAGCTTAAATTCACCCCCCCTTATTAGCTTCACCCCTATATAAGCCCTTCTATGACCTTATTTTATACAAACCCTCATTTTCTACCACTCTTTCTCTCTCTCTCTGTGAGTGTCTCAGCTGGCCTTGCTGGGTGAGTTTGGTAGGGGTGTTGGTGAAGTTTTTGGTGGATCATTGTTGGGGGAAATGTGTGGGTTATTCAGGTATGTGGAATAGCTTGTGTATGCTTGTATTATGTTATTCACCCTCCCTAATCCTTTCTCCCTCTCTCTGTTTGCCCTGTTTTGTGTGGACCAGCTGGGTTTAGGATGAGGAGAAAGCTTGGTGATGGGAGTCTTGTGTAATACTTAGAGAGGTAAGACAAATCTTTCTTGAAAACTCTGTAATATTAGCATAGAGGCATATTCGGATGATTGGGTCTTCATGTTCCAAGATCATTCTCATGTCCAGATTCTATATATGAGATTTGGGATTATAATGTTATCTGTGTCTGAAGTTATAAGCTGATTCATGAGACTGCCCAGATTCGCGTAGGAAATGACCAGCTTCGAAAGTTATTTCTTTTCGGGCATATAGAGGCTTAATTAGACTCAGATGTCTTCATGGATTATGATCCTCACATGTGAATGAATGTGTGTAAATTATTTCAGAATTTTTGGACGTGTACTTGGTGCTGAGATGAGAAAAGTTCATGGGTGTTTGGGGGTTGATGAGCCAGTTTTAGCATGTTTTAGTTTTATGTTTTTATGCATGCTGAGGGCAATATCTGGAGCTGGTGTCTAATGAAATATACTTGTATGTGTATAAGGAGATACCATATTTAATTTGAGTACCATTGGCTGTAGGATCTAGAAGTTATTGTACTTCTTGCAAGTTGTGCTGTCATGAGAGTGCATCGTGCCCTTCCCCACCTCCTCTCTACTCATTGTCCCACATCGACTCCTCGTGGATTGAACGAGTGACGGTCTGGTATTGGTGAGTGGTCCGACCCATGCAATAGAAGTTATAATAACATGCTTGTTAGGTACTATGGTATATTTTATGCAATGGAATGATCCTATAGAGAACCTATTTGGGTTATATTGCTTGTATATGATGATGGATGTGCTTTGTAGGATTAAATACTATGTTGTAGGATCACTTGCACATACTTATTGATATACCCCTTCGAATTAACTATAATTTTTGCCTCTACTTGTCTTTACATCATGTTGCATGTTTAGTGAGTGCGGATAAGGATTTGACCCAAACAGCCTTTCCCTGCGTCATCGTGATGCACCTATTAGGAATTCTATGGATTCCAACTAGCTAGTTATCGAGTATGGTATACGTTGATCAATGTGATCACCGCGAGTGTGGAGCGTATCACCCCGGCGTCATCGTGCGTTGAAGCTACCCAGTGTCGGAGCTACCCTGTGAGGTGCCTCCCCATGACTGGTACCGTCGTGGGCAGGTTGCCAGGGAGAGGGCTACCTGGGAGAGGGCTACCGGATGATGTCGGGTGACTGTGGAGTATTCGTTGGTAACTTATTGTGTATTCGTTAAGTATTGATTATGTATTATCTTCATTGTGTGGTGGTTGGCTATTCACTGAGCTTTTAGCTCATCCCTCTCTTTCCTTTGTTTCTCTTCAGTGGAGGCAGAGCAGGTCACGAAGGCGGAGCTCCCGTGAGGTGTTTCTTGGCTGACTTTGTTACGTCCGTCTTTTGAGGTTAGCGAGCGAGGTTGTCAGCAGTCTTGTTGTTTGTATATATTCCTTTTTGGTGCATGGGCACAGGTTGTATGTATTCCCTTGTTGATCAGACTTGGCTCACACAGGACAGTGATTGTATACCCTCTGTCTGTAATAATATTTTTGGTTACAGACTTGTATATATTATGCTTATGCTTCTCAGCCTAGTATTTGCTCTATCAGTCCTTATATGTGGATATCTTGTTAGCCTCCCGTATGATATTCTGATATTGCTATTATTGTTACAAACCGGGGACGGCCGCCCTGGGGCGTAACAGAAAGCATTTTTCGATCCAAACACAACCAAAACTGCACTTTTTGACCCAATCAGCACTTTTTTTTTCAACCCAGACAGCATTATCTCACCAGAATATTATATATCGACCCAAAGCTCATTTTCAGACCCCGAAAAACATTTCCAAACCCAAACTGCATTTTTCAACGCATAATACTTTTTTCGACCCCAACTCGATCCAAACTCCAATACTTCGACCGAAACAGCATTTTTCGACCCAGGCACGACCCAAAACACATTTTTTGACCCTGAAAGCATTTATTTTTACACTAGAAGCGTTTGCTTGATGCAAACCTAATTTTTAGAACCGAACCCTGTCCCTCCAACGCGATCCGCAATTGTCGACCCAAACCTCATTTTTTTCGACTAAAATTGATTTTTTCGATCCAAGCACGACCCGGACGTCATTTTTCTCCCTAAACAGTATATTTCATACCAAGCAAGATTTTTTTGACCCAAACAGCATTTTTCGAGGCGAACAACATTCTTTTTCAGGCGAACGGCATTCTTCAACCCAAAAGGCAGTTTTCGAAGCGAAAAGCATTTTTCGATCCAAACACAACCAAAACTGTACTTTTTCAACCCAATCAGCACATTTCGGTCCAAAATATAATTCTTGACCCAAAACATCGTTTTCATACCAAAACAAAATTTCTCAACCCAAACTGCATTTTTCGACGCAAAATACATTTTTCGACCCCAAAGATACCCAAAAGCAATTTTTTTTTTCTTCTGACTAAAACACCATGTTTTCAAGCTAAATATCATATTTTGACGCAAATAACATTTTGCTATTATCCAGCATCATTTTCGGACCCGAACAGCGTTTTGCGGCCCAAAATAAACGATTTTCAACCCAAATATCATTTTTCGACCCGAACAACATTTTCCTGAACCCAAGCAGCACTTTCCCTGTCAGAAAAACGTTTTTCGACCCCGACAGAATTTTTCGACCCGAACATCATTCTTTTTACAACCCAGACGTAATTTTTGGACTAAACCACAACCCAAATACCAATTTTTGGATCAAAACAACATTTTGTTAGACGAACATCATTTTGAAACACAAATCGCATCATCGACGCAAAAACGACCTAAACATCATTTTCTCGAGCAGATGAGAACTTTCCAAACAATAAAAGAATTTTTTGACCCAAACAGCATTTCGTCTGCCTGAACATCACTTTTCCATCAACACAGCTTTTTTCGACTAGAACACGACCCAAACACATTACTTTCGAACCAAACAACATTTTCTGGCACAAACCGGATATTGTGGCCCAAGTCGCATTTTCGACCCAAAAATGACACAAGCCTCATTTTTTCGATCAAAACAGCGTTTTCTGAACTCCAACATCATTTTTCGAGAAAAAAAAACATCTTCTAAACTCCAAACAGCAATTTCTCGATCGAAACAACAATTTTAGACCCAAAAAACTTTTTTTTTTCGACCCAAACAACAATTTTCAACCAAATCTAAATTTTTCTACAACCCAAACGTAGAAATCATCTTTCTATCGAAACACGACCCAAAACTGCACTTTATCTAACCAACTGCACTTTATCTAACCTAACTTTCTGAACTCAAACACCATTTTTTTAAACGAAAATCATTTTTAAACCCAAAAGACAATTCACAACCAAAACAACATTTTTTTTAACCCAGACAGCATATTATCACCCAAATATTATATTTCGACCCAAACCTGGCCCAATGATCATTTTCAGATCCGAACAACTTTTCCAAACACAAACTGCATTTTTCGACGCAAAATACATTTTTCGACCCCAACCGGATCCAAACACCGTTATTTAGACCGAAACAGCGTTTTACGACCCAGGCACGGCCCAAAACACATTTTTGGACCCAGAAAGCAATTATTTTTACCCGAGCAGCGTTTGTTTAATGGAAACTAAATTTTTAGAACCAAACCCTATTCCGCCAGCGCGATCCGCAATTGTCGACCCAAACCTCTTTTTTTCGACTGAAATTGATTTTTTCGAGCCAAACACGACCCGGACGTCATTTTTCTCCCTAAACAGTATATTTCATACCAAGCCAAGATTTTTTTTTGACCCAAACACCATTTTTCGATGAGACACAACAATGTTTTTCACGCGAATAGCATTCCTCAACCCAAACGGCAGATTTCGAAGCAGAAAGCATTTTTCGATCCAAACACAACCAAAACTGCACTTTTTCAACCCAATCAGCACTTTTTTTTTCAACCCAGACAGCATTATCTCACCAGAATATTATATATCGACCCAAAGCTCATTTTCAGACCCCGAAAAACATTTCCAAACCCAAACTGCATTTTTCAACGCATAATACTTTTTTCGACCCCAACTCGATCCAAACTCCAACACTTCGACCGAAACAGCATTTTTCGACCCAGGCACGACCCAAAACACATTTTTGGACCCTGAAAGCATTTATTTTTACCCTAGAAGCGTTTGCTTGATGCAAACCTAATTTTTAGAACCGAACCCTATCCCTCCAACGCGATCCGCAATTGTCGACCCAAACCTCATTTTTTTCGACTAAAATTGATTTTTTCGATCCAAGCACGACCCGGACGTCATTTTTCTCCCTAAACAGTATATTTCATACCAAGCAAGATTTTTTTGACCCAAACAGCATTTTTCGAGGCGAACAACATTCTTTTTCAGGCGAACGGCATTCTTCAACCCAAAAGGCAGTTTTCGAAGCGAAAAGCATTTTTCGATCCAAACACAACCAAAACTGTACTTTTTCAACCCAATCAGCACATTTCGGTCCAAAATATAATTCTTGACCCAAAACATCGTTTTCATACCAAAACAAAATTTCTCAACCCAAACTGCATTTTTCGACGCAAAATACATTTTTCGACCCCAAAGATACCCAAAAGCAATTTTTTTTTTCTTCTGACTAAAACACCATGTTTTCAAGCTAAATATCATATTTTGACGCAAATAACATTTTGCTATTATCCAGCATCATTTTCGGACCCGAACAGCGTTTTGCGGCCCAAAATAAACGATTTTCAACCCAAATATCATTTTTCGACCCGAACAACATTTTCCTGAACCCAAGCAGCACTTTCCCTGTCAGAAAAACGTTTTTCGACCCCGACAGAATTTTTTCGACCCGAACATCATTCTTTTTACAACCCAGACGTAATTTTTGGACTAAACCACAACCCAAATACCAATTTTTGGATCAAAACAACATTTTGTTAGACGAACATCATTTTGAAACACAAATCGCATCATCGACGCAAAAACGACCTAAACATCATTTTCTCGAGCAGATGAGAACTTTCCAAACAATAAAAGAATTTTTTGACCCAAACAGCATTTCGTCTGCCTGAACATCACTTTTCCATCAACACAGCTTTTTTCGACTAGAACACGACCCAAACACATTACTTTCGAACCAAACAACATTTTCTGGCACAAACCGGATATTGTGGCCCAAGTCGCATTTTCGACCCAAAAATGACACAAACCTCATTTTTTCGATCAAAACAGCGTTTTCTGAACTCCAACATCATTTTTCGAGAAAAAAAAACATCTTCTAAACTCCAAACAGCAATTTCTCGATCGAAACAACAATTTTAGACCCAAAAAACTTTTTTTTTTCGACCCAAACAACAATTTTCAACCAAATCTAAATTTTTCTACAACCCAAACGTAGAAATCATCTTTCTATCGAAACACGACCCAAAACTGCACTTTATCTAACCTAACTGCACTTTATCTAACCTAACTTTCTGAACTCAAACACCATTTTTTTAAACGAAAATCATTTTTAAACCCAAAAGACAATTCACAACCAAAACAACATTTTTTTTAACCCAGACAGCATATTATCACCCAAATATTATATTTCGACCCAAACCTGGCCCAATGATCATTTTCAGATCCGAACAACTTTTCCAAACACAAACTGCATTTTTCGACGCAAAATACATTTTTCGACCCCAACCGGATCCAAACACCGTTATTTAGACCGAAACAGCGTTTTACGACCCAGGCACGGCCCAAAACACATTTTTGGACCCAGAAAGCAATTATTTTTACCCGAGCAGCGTTTGTTTAATGGAAACTAAATTTTTAGAACCAAACCCTATTCCGCCAGCGCGATCCGCAATTGTCGACCCAAACCTCTTTTTTTCGACTGAAATTGATTTTTTCGAGCCAAACACGACCCGGACGTCATTTTTCTCCCTAAACAGTATATTTCATACCAAGCCAAGATTTTTTTTTGACCCAAACACCATTTTTCGATGAGACACAACAATGTTTTTCACGCGAATAGCATTCCTCAACCCAAACGGCAGATTTCGAAGCAGAAAGCATTTTTCGATCCAAACACAACCAAAACTGCACTTTTTCAACCCAATCAGCACTTTTTTTTTCAACCCAGACAGCATTATCTCACCAGAATATTATATATCGACCCAAAGCTCATTTTCAGACCCCGAAAAACATTTCCAAACCCAAACTGCATTTTTCAACGCATAATACTTTTTTCGACCCCAACTCGATCCAAACTCCAACACTTCGACCGAAACAGCATTTTTCGACCCAGGCACGACCCAAAACACATTTTTGGACCCTGAAAGCATTTATTTTTACCCTAGAAGCGTTTGCTTGATGCAAACCTAATTTTTAGAACCGAACCCTATCCCTCCAACGCGATCCGCAATTGTCGACCCAAACCTCATTTTTTTCGACTAAAATTGATTTTTTCGATCCAAGCACGACCCGGACGTCATTTTTCTCCCTAAACAGTATATTTCATACCAAGCAAGATTTTTTTGACCCAAACAGCATTTTTCGAGGCGAACAACATTCTTTTTCAGGCGAACGGCATTCTTCAACCCAAAAGGCAGTTTTCGAAGCGAAAAGCATTTTTCGATCCAAACACAACCAAAACTGTACTTTTTCAACCCAATCAGCACATTTCGGTCCAAAATATAATTCTTGACCCAAAACATCGTTTTCATACCAAAACAAAATTTCTCAACCCAAACTGCATTTTTCGACGCAAAATACATTTTTCGACCCCAAAGATACCCAAAAGCAATTTTTTTTTTCTTCTGACTAAAACACCATGTTTTCAAGCTAAATATCATATTTTGACGCAAATAACATTTTGCTATTATCCAGCATCATTTTCGGACCCGAACAGCGTTTTGCGGCCCAAAATAAACGATTTTCAACCCAAATATCATTTTTCGACCCGAACAACATTTTCCTGAACCCAAGCAGCACTTTCCCTGTCAGAAAAACGTTTTTCGACCCCGACAGAATTTTTTCGACCCGAACATCATTCTTTTTACAACCCAGACGTAATTTTTGGACTAAACCACAACCCAAATACCAATTTTTGGATCAAAACAACATTTTGTTAGACGAACATCATTTTGAAACACAAATCGCATCATCGACGCAAAAACGACCTAAACATCATTTTCTCGAGCAGATGAGAACTTTCCAAACAATAAAAGAATTTTTTGACCCAAACAGCATTTCGTCTGCCTGAACATCACTTTTCCATCAACACAGCTTTTTTCGACTAGAACACGACCCAAACACATTACTTTCGAACCAAACAACATTTTCTGGCACAAACCGGATATTGTGGCCCAAGTCGCATTTTCGACCCAAAAATGACACAAACCTCATTTTTTCGATCAAAACAGCGTTTTCTGAACTCCAACATCATTTTTCGAGAAAAAAAAACATCTTCTAAACTCCAAACAGCAATTTCTCGATCGAAACAACAATTTTAGACCCAAAAAACTTTTTTTTTTCGACCCAAACAACAATTTTCAACCAAATCTAAATTTTTCTACAACCCAAACGTAGAAATCATCTTTCTATCGAAACACGACCCAAAACTGCACTTTATCTAACCTAACTGCACTTTATCTAACCTAACTTTCTGAACTCAAACACCATTTTTTTAAACGAAAATCATTTTTAAACCCAAAAGACAATTCACAACCAAAACAACATTTTTTTTAACCCAGACAGCATATTATCACCCAAATATTATATTTCGACCCAAACCTGGCCCAATGATCATTTTCAGATCCGAACAACTTTTCCAAACACAAACTGCATTTTTCGACGCAAAATACATTTTTCGACCCCAACCGGATCCAAACACCGTTATTTAGACCGAAACAGCGTTTTACGACCCAGGCACGGCCCAAAACACATTTTTGGACCCAGAAAGCAATTATTTTTACCCGAGCAGCGTTTGTTTAATGGAAACTAAATTTTTAGAACCAAACCCTATTCCGCCAGCGCGATCCGCAATTGTCGACCCAAACCTCTTTTTTTCGACTGAAATTGATTTTTTCGAGCCAAACACGACCCGGACGTCATTTTTCTCCCTAAACAGTATATTTCATACCAAGCCAAGATTTTTTTTTGACCCAAACACCATTTTTCGATGAGACACAACAATGTTTTTCACGCGAATAGCATTCCTCAACCCAAACGGCAGATTTCGAAGCAGAAAGCATTTTTCGATCCAAACACAACCAAAACTGCACTTTTTCAACCCAATCAGCACTTTTTTTTTCAACCCAGACAGCATTATCTCACCAGAATATTATATATCGACCCAAAGCTCATTTTCAGACCCCGAAAAACATTTCCAAACCCAAACTGCATTTTTCAACGCATAATACTTTTTTCGACCCCAACTCGATCCAAACTCCAACACTTCGACCGAAACAGCATTTTTCGACCCAGGCACGACCCAAAACACATTTTTGGACCCTGAAAGCATTTATTTTTACCCTAGAAGCGTTTGCTTGATGCAAACCTAATTTTTAGAACCGAACCCTATCCCTCCAACGCGATCCGCAATTGTCGACCCAAACCTCATTTTTTTCGACTAAAATTGATTTTTTCGATCCAAGCACGACCCGGACGTCATTTTTCTCCCTAAACAGTATATTTCATACCAAGCAAGATTTTTTTGACCCAAACAGCATTTTTCGAGGCGAACAACATTCTTTTTCAGGCGAACGGCATTCTTCAACCCAAAAGGCAGTTTTCGAAGCGAAAAGCATTTTTCGATCCAAACACAACCAAAACTGTACTTTTTCAACCCAATCAGCACATTTCGGTCCAAAATATAATTCTTGACCCAAAACATCGTTTTCATACCAAAACAAAATTTCTCAACCCAAACTGCATTTTTCGACGCAAAATACATTTTTCGACCCCAAAGATACCCAAAAGCAATTTTTTTTTTCTTCTGACTAAAACACCATGTTTTCAAGCTAAATATCATATTTTGACGCAAATAACATTTTGCTATTATCCAGCATCATTTTCGGACCCGAACAGCGTTTTGCGGCCCAAAATAAACGATTTTCAACCCAAATATCATTTTTCGACCCGAACAACATTTTCCTGAACCCAAGCAGCACTTTCCCTGTCAGAAAAACGTTTTTCGACCCCGACAGAATTTTTTCGACCCGAACATCATTCTTTTTACAACCCAGACGTAATTTTTGGACTAAACCACAACCCAAATACCAATTTTTGGATCAAAACAACATTTTGTTAGACGAACATCATTTTGAAACACAAATCGCATCATCGACGCAAAAACGACCTAAACATCATTTTCTCGAGCAGATGAGAACTTTCCAAACAATAAAAGAATTTTTTGACCCAAACAGCATTTCGTCTGCCTGAACATCACTTTTCCATCAACACAGCTTTTTTCGACTAGAACACGACCCAAACACATTACTTTCGAACCAAACAACATTTTCTGGCACAAACCGGATATTGTGGCCCAAGTCGCATTTTCGACCCAAAAATGACACAAACCTCATTTTTTCGATCAAAACAGCGTTTTCTGAACTCCAACATCATTTTTCGAGAAAAAAAAACATCTTCTAAACTCCAAACAGCAATTTCTCGATCGAAACAACAATTTTAGACCCAAAAAACTTTTTTTTTTCGACCCAAACAACAATTTTCAACCAAATCTAAATTTTTCTACAACCCAAACGTAGAAATCATCTTTCTATCGAAACACGACCCAAAACTGCACTTTATCTAACCTAACTGCACTTTATCTAACCTAACTTTCTGAACTCAAACACCATTTTTTTAAACGAAAATCATTTTTAAACCCAAAAGACAATTCACAACCAAAACAACATTTTTTTTAACCCAGACAGCATATTATCACCCAAATATTATATTTCGACCCAAACCTGGCCCAATGATCATTTTCAGATCCGAACAACTTTTCCAAACACAAACTGCATTTTTCGACGCAAAATACATTTTTCGACCCCAACCGGATCCAAACACCGTTATTTAGACCGAAACAGCGTTTTACGACCCAGGCACGGCCCAAAACACATTTTTGGACCCAGAAAGCAATTATTTTTACCCGAGCAGCGTTTGTTTAATGGAAACTAAATTTTTAGAACCAAACCCTATTCCGCCAGCGCGATCCGCAATTGTCGACCCAAACCTCTTTTTTTCGACTGAAATTGATTTTTTCGAGCCAAACACGACCCGGACGTCATTTTTCTCCCTAAACAGTATATTTCATACCAAGCCAAGATTTTTTTTTGACCCAAACACCATTTTTCGATGAGACACAACAATGTTTTTCACGCGAATAGCATTCCTCAACCCAAACGGCAGATTTCGAAGCAGAAAGCATTTTTCGATCCAAACACAACCAAAACTGCACTTTTTCAACCCAATCAGCACTTTTTTTTTCAACCCAGACAGCATTATCTCACCAGAATATTATATATCGACCCAAAGCTCATTTTCAGACCCCGAAAAACATTTCCAAACCCAAACTGCATTTTTCAACGCATAATACTTTTTTCGACCCCAACTCGATCCAAACTCCAACACTTCGACCGAAACAGCATTTTTCGACCCAGGCACGACCCAAAACACATTTTTGGACCCTGAAAGCATTTATTTTTACCCTAGAAGCGTTTGCTTGATGCAAACCTAATTTTTAGAACCGAACCCTATCCCTCCAACGCGATCCGCAATTGTCGACCCAAACCTCATTTTTTTCGACTAAAATTGATTTTTTCGATCCAAGCACGACCCGGACGTCATTTTTCTCCCTAAACAGTATATTTCATACCAAGCAAGATTTTTTTGACCCAAACAGCATTTTTCGAGGCGAACAACATTCTTTTTCAGGCGAACGGCATTCTTCAACCCAAAAGGCAGTTTTCGAAGCGAAAAGCATTTTTCGATCCAAACACAACCAAAACTGTACTTTTTCAACCCAATCAGCACATTTCGGTCCAAAATATAATTCTTGACCCAAAACATCGTTTTCATACCAAAACAAAATTTCTCAACCCAAACTGCATTTTTCGACGCAAAATACATTTTTCGACCCCAAAGATACCCAAAAGCAATTTTTTTTTTCTTCTGACTAAAACACCATGTTTTCAAGCTAAATATCATATTTTGACGCAAATAACATTTTGCTATTATCCAGCATCATTTTCGGACCCGAACAGCGTTTTGCGGCCCAAAATAAACGATTTTCAACCCAAATATCATTTTTCGACCCGAACAACATTTTCCTGAACCCAAGCAGCACTTTCCCTGTCAGAAAAACGTTTTTCGACCCCGACAGAATTTTTTCGACCCGAACATCATTCTTTTTACAACCCAGACGTAATTTTTGGACTAAACCACAACCCAAATACCAATTTTTGGATCAAAACAACATTTTGTTAGACGAACATCATTTTGAAACACAAATCGCATCATCGACGCAAAAACGACCTAAACATCATTTTCTCGAGCAGATGAGAACTTTCCAAACAATAAAAGAATTTTTTGACCCAAACAGCATTTCGTCTGCCTGAACATCACTTTTCCATCAACACAGCTTTTTTCGACTAGAACACGACCCAAACACATTACTTTCGAACCAAACAACATTTTCTGGCACAAACCGGATATTGTGGCCCAAGTCGCATTTTCGACCCAAAAATGACACAAACCTCATTTTTTCGATCAAACAGCGTTTTCTGAACTCCAACATCATTTTTCGAGAAAAAAAAACATCTTCTAAACTCCAAACAGCAATTTCTCGATCGAAACAACAATTTTAGACCCAAAAAACTTTTTTTTTTCGACCCAAACAACAATTTTCAACCAAATCTAAATTTTTCTACAACCCAAACGTAGAAATCATCTTTCTATCGAAACACGACCCAAAACTGCACTTTATCTAACCTAACTGCACTTTATCTAACCTAACTTTCTGAACTCAAACACCATTTTTTTAAACGAAAATCATTTTTAAACCCAAAAGACAATTCACAACCAAAACAACATTTTTTTTAACCCAGACAGCATATTATCACCCAAATATTATATTTCGACCCAAACCTGGCCCAATGATCATTTTCAGATCCGAACAACTTTTCCAAACACAAACTGCATTTTTCGACGCAAAATACATTTTTCGACCCCAACCGGATCCAAACACCGTTATTTAGACCGAAACAGCGTTTTACGACCCAGGCACGGCCCAAAACACATTTTTGGACCCAGAAAGCAATTATTTTTACCCGAGCAGCGTTTGTTTAATGGAAACTAAATTTTTAGAACCAAACCCTATTCCGCCAGCGCGATCCGCAATTGTCGACCCAAACCTCTTTTTTTCGACTGAAATTGATTTTTTCGAGCCAAACACGACCCGGACGTCATTTTTCTCCCTAAACAGTATATTTCATACCAAGCCAAGATTTTTTTTGACCCAAACACCATTTTTCGATGAGACACAACAATGTTTTTCACGCGAATAGCATTCCTCAACCCAAACGGCAGATTTCGAAGCAGAAAGCATTTTTCGATCCAAACACAACCAAAACTGCACTTTTTCAACCCAATCAGCACTTTTTTTTTCAACCCAGACAGCAT